>OX596252.1:13867741-14248645 GCA_951394255.1 Polyploca ridens
TAACGCAATATTTGGTCGCGTGCATCTACCCGTTTCCTGTTAGTATTGTTGTTACCAACTCACAAAAACGCACCATATGATACCAGTTATGACAGTCAATGTGCCAAAAACGAGACAACCATTGGAGACAATCTCTTTCTCTCTCTTCAGTTAATTTATGTTTTACGCAGTCGGGTTTTTTGTTTCTTATTCATACAACTCTTTCTGTATAAAACTAAAAAGTCTGAAATAAATTAAATTTATTAAAAGAAACAAAAAACCCGACTGCGTAAAACATAAATTAACTGAAAAGAGAAAAACAAGCTTTTAAATCTATAGAATTTTGAAAATGACTTGAATTTTATAAGGTATGGCAATCGGGGATAAATAAAATAATACAAAAAAATACTTACTTAGGTTGTCCCCGATTGCAATACCTTATAAAATTCAAGTTATAATCAAAATTCTATAGATTTAAAAGCTTGTTTTTCTCTTTTCAGTTAATTTATGTTTTACCATCGAACTAATAAAACTAAAGAAATGTAACTCGAGCTCAAAAATCATTCCACGCAAACTGAACCGCGGTGGGCGTTGCCAAAAAAGAGAGACGCACCGCGCTGACAGTTCGCCGGTATCATTGAGTCGATGCGTTCGTGTCGCGAGGGACTTAGAACTGTGATTATTATTGTGTTTTGCGTTGTTTACATTGTGCAAATATGCCGTCATGTGTTGTTAAGTGGTGTAGAAGCCATACAGATATGAAGAATGCTGGAATCACTTTTCATATGTGAGTAAATAAACATTTTGAAATCCTATACTTGTGACTCTGGAAAGTGTTATGCAACATGAACGCAACATGCGTATTTATTTAACACGTTTTGATATTTCACTTAAACTGTGATGCACTAGTACCTATAATTATAAAGAGGATAGAACCTTTGTGGCATAGCGTGCCAGCCGCCATTTTAGTTTTTTTTTTTTTCAATAAAATAACCTTATTCGACTTTTGTCCCGTTTTGACGTCGGATTTCAAAGAAAAACAAAAGTCAAATAAGGTTATAATGTTTTAAGAGCTTGTGGTTCGCCCTCTGATCTGACCTTAACGCGACCCATCACTCTATAATTCGTATGTAAAAACCATAAACTGATTAAAATACTTCTTAATTTTAGATCCATACAATTATAACACATAAAGAAATATTTTAATCCAAAAAGCACATCACAAACTTTTAAATGAATATAATAGAGTGGTATAGTTAAATTACAACTAATTAATACAACTTATATGCATAGTGCAAATATACGATACTTTATCCTCTTACAATCAATGCATAACATCGTCCACGCATCTCGCACTGCAGCAGGCGTACGAACCAATTAGCATTATCTGTCTCGCCGAGAACCAATCATCGCTTTTGCCGGAATACAACGCGTTAGGCAAGCGCAGCTAATTGGCTTATTTGCATGTCTGTTCTTTCGTTCGAATACTAGAGATATTTTGTCAATGTAGTGAAGTGTGGAGCCGAATTTCGCGTTGATTTTGTTCACAATTACGCTTCCTTAGTTTTATTATTTCGATGTATTTATTATTCGGTGTTTTACGCAGTCGGGTTTTTTGTTTCTTTTAATAATTTAATTGTCTCCAATGGTGTATTTGTAAGTAAATGAGCGATACGGTAAAGGAACGCTAACAACCATCGCAACTCTGTGATTTACGTATGGTAACGGCTCAGTACATACTGTCCTTGCGTTAAACGTTTTTGCAGTTTACGTCAAAATGGTAGCGTAAAAGTATTATAATATATACATATATGGAATGGTCTATTTACAAGCTTTCATTTGATACTCATATTGTTATAATAACGAAACTTTTATTTTTAATACCCCCCCCCCTATTTTTTTATTCTTAGGCGCCATATAAAATAATATACTCTATGACACTACCCCAGTCAAGACGAATCTAACGACACGTCACATGCTTAAATCCATCAAGCCGTTTGGGCTGCAGAGCGGCACAAAGAAATAGACATACATACATACATAAACTCGAAAAACATAACCCTCCTTCCGGGTCAGTCGGGTAAAAAGAGACACCCTCGACTTTTTGGCGGGCAGTCGCAGAGTTACGTTGCGTTTTCGTTTTTATTTTCAGAAATTCGTGTATTTTGAATGATATTGCATATTATCGGTGGTATTTCATCTAATAAAGATCAATACATGTGCACCAGTGAAGTGAAATGAAATGAATTATCTGTATCGTGACTTTTCAATTTGTCTCAAAAAGTCCGTGAAGAGTTTTAGTACAATGACCACCATTGTAGTAAAACATGACTTTTATGGACATTGACTGACTGAGGACTAATGTGAAAGTGATTTACTGTAAAGAGAAACTATAATATAACTTGAAACTGGCAGAAATAAGTCCTAATTTGGATTTGGCTGCCAAACTTAAAACTAAGAAGAAGAATAGACATCCTCCTGTCATAAATTCACTTACTTCCTGGGGAAAGGCTGAGTCTCCAAATCAGCACCGTCATAAGGGAAGGTATCCATAACTCCATCGTACTGGTCCTGTGATTCCACCTCGATGGGCGAGAAGGAGGCGTTATCCAATATATCCCTGAACACAACCACCCATCGCTGCATCAGCACTTCAGTGTAGTGTTCTGCCATCTCTTGAAGCAATGTCGGCAGTGGGTCCGTTGGCAGGCCGTAGCATCTGATGGACAAAGTCAATGCCATTTATTCAGTTTAGGCCCTAGCATATGGACCGCCTGATGGTAAGCGGTTACCGTAGCCTATGGACGCTTGCAATACCAGGGGCATCACTCACGCGTTGCTGACACTGCAAAAATCTCTTCACACCCTTTTTGAAGAACCCATGTTGTACTCCATTGGGAAATCCACGGCGGGGAGATCATTCCAAAATTTGAGCGTCCGCGGTAGGAGGTTCCTACCTGCCCCCTAGACAAGATGGTTGTCGACATGGGCTTGTCAACGGGAGACGCTGCAACTCTACTTTCTAATACAGTATCTTCTTATATTGACAATGGTGATTGCTGCATCGGCGTCTTTATCGATCTAGCCAAAGCTTTCGATACGATTTCGGTCGGATTGCTCATCAAAAAGCTTGAATCTGCTGGAGTACGAGGTTCAGCTCTGAATTGGTTTGCTAGTTGCCTAGAAAACCGTAAGCAATGCGTTAAAATTCAAGGTAACTATAGTAATCACACAACCATAGACTTCGGTGTTCCACAAGGCAGCATCCTTGGCCCATCGGTTTTTCTTCTGTATATTAACGACATTTTGGACATCCCCTTTGAATATGCAGACATAATAGCTTATGCAGACGACACGGCCCTAGTGTTTCATGGGAAAACTTGGGAACAAGCCTACCATTCCGCCCAAGTTGGCCTGTCCTTAGTTCAGGATGCACTCGACAGGAACCTTCTCACCTTAAATGTAAAAAAGACTAAATATATAGCCTTCTCTAAAACCAATGTTAATAGTCCCTCCCTCAGTCTAGTTCTGAAAATTCATCAAACAAGTTGTAACATTTCAAATCAGTCTGTATGCGGATGTGATCACATAAATCGCGTCACTTCCATCAAATATCTGGGGTTGGTAATAGACGAAAACCTAAATTACAAAGAACAAATTACATCTTTGGCCGGTAGAGTGAGGAGTCTAATCTACATTATGAAAAGATTGCGAGATTGCACTCCCCTTCACATTCTAAGACAGGTATATCTGGCCTTATGCCAATCTATTATCCAGTACTGCATACCGGTATGGGGAAGCGCGGGAAAGTCTCATCTGATCCAGCTGGAGGGGGCGCAACGCGCGCTCATAAAAGTTATCTTGAAAAAGCCCTTCCGCTTCCCCACTGACGACTTATATAAGACATTCAAGGTTCTACGTGTACGGCAGCTATTTGTTTTGTCTGCTGTTGTAAAAACCCACTGTAGTATAAAGCTGCACCCAGAATATGACAGGCTTAAGGATAGAAGAGTGTATAGAGTCCCAGAACCAAAGGTCACATCCCAAATGGCTGTCCGTAGTCCCTATTATTCTCTCCCTCATACTTACAACAAGGTATGCAACTCGTGTGATATTAAAAATAACACAACCTTCAGATGTCGGTATATCGTCAAAGAATGGCTCCTGACACTCTCTTACGATGAAACAGAAAATCTGATTTGATGACTAGAACCACGATTGCCACAGAACTTACCCACAGCTCTGCATACTCACTCAAACACATATTTCATCGACACATAGCTGATACACAAACCCTTACATACACAGCATCACACATACCTACCAACACATACACAACCTTACATACATACTCTCACACGCATACATAACTCTCACACATCACATATACCGTCACTCACCCCATCCCTTCACACAACCATTCTCATTGATTCTGCATTCCTGTCCGTTATTTTATATTTACTTTATATATATAATTTTTACTTTGATTCATTCTTTATAGCATTTTTATTTTCTGGTTGTTTTATTGTCAATGTTTCAAAAAACCTCACTGTTTTGTTTGTTATATTCGTAGCTATAAATATCGCACTCTAAGTCCCAAGATACAAGCATGTTCTCATGCTTAGTTTGGGCCTTGCCAGTAACTTGTGACAACTTACTCTCCTGTTTCTCTGTATGTTATTGTTTTATAAATTGTAAATCTGTTGTGGCAATAAAAAAAAAAATATCGTTATCGTAAGTAAACGATCAACCTTTGTATGGGATTGACATAAGAGATTGTTCAAAATCACGTGATATTTCGATTTGAAATCCCAATCCCTGATGCCACGGGTGTTGCATCACAAGGGACACTTGTAACACACAGGCCATCGCTCACGCGTTACCGAACCTTCCCCCCTCCCCGATGAATTCTGGCGGTCTTACTTACGCGCAGGAATACAACATTGTTATTTGGATGCGATATTCTGTAAGTCAAAATCAATATCAAAGTCATTTAGTCAGTTTAGGCCCTAGTAAGGCACTTATGAACGTTACATTGGTACATACAGTTGAATTTACCACCGGTTCGGAATACACTTAAACTGAGAAGACTCCGGCAAGAAACTAAGGTAAGGTAAGGTGGACGTACTTCCCCAGTCGAGCTACTTGTTGAGCAAAAATATGCCATGACCTACCTCTCTTAAAAGTAACCACCGGTTTGGAAGTAAAGTATAATCACAGTAATTATATAAATGTAAATGTTTGGATGTTTGAGACTAATAAAGCATAAACGGCTGAACGGATTTGTATGAAATTTGGCACACAGGTAGAATAATGCCCTGGATTAACATGGGATACTTTTGAACCCGGAAAAATATTATAACTCTCGGGTTCGCGGATGAAACCTCTTTTTACGCATTTTTGAGAACCCCGCTTAAGTAAATCCGTAAAAGCAGCTCATTCCACCACTATCAGGGGGGATCCAGGGGGGCTAAGGGGCATCTAGGTCCACCCCTAATAAATCTTGATAAAGGCTACTCTCTGTTGGATCAATCCCCAAGCCCCCCAATCCGAAATCCTGGATCCACCACTGTTTCACATCCTAATGGTCCGCAGTAGAAACGTCAGACTGAATCTTTACCAACTTTTTCAAGCGAAAAAAACAAGTCTACTTACTTGAGAGTATTAATAAACAGCACAATCTGGTGTTTGATACTGAGCATCAACGTCGGATCCGTTATCAACGAGGTATTCGTTCTCAATGTTGAAGCAACTTTAGTGACGGACATGCCCCAAGTATCCAACAGCCAATCTTTAGACACGAGGCCTGCTCCAGCACTTAGGAGATGCTCCTCCAGTATGAAGAAGCCGAGAACTGCATTCAAGTAGTTCTTGACGCTTTGGATTGAGTCGTGAAGGTTGGCCGATGATGGTATTAGGACGAGACGGGCTTGCTGTTTACGTTGTGCCCTGAAAAGGCATACAATAATCAACCTTATATATGTATAAATATGAGTGAATTTAACGTGCAGGGAACTTTAGTCTTCGTAAGGGTCCGTTCACACAGACTAGCTTGGAGAGAAGAGCATATTTTGATACGCGTTTTAAATTAGAGTTTAGGATAATTGAAAAAAGGTATTTTTTATATTGAATGCTGGAGAGCCAACTTAACGTAGCGTCTAACAAAAGAACTGAAATTTAAAAATAAACACTATTTCACTGATCCTAAATTCATTTTAAACGCGTATCAAAATATTCTCTTCTCTCCGAGCCAGTCTGTGTGAACGGACTCAAAGAAAGAATACCATCTTCCGTCACATCATCTACGACACATTTAGCTGGTTAATAAGACATCAGAGGTCTTCTTCTATATTTAAGAGTTAGGCTTATTGGTGTAATCTCTTATCTAATCTGTTGTTAATAACTTCTTACACCTCCTTATATGATACGACTCCTATTTTTGCTCACTTGGTCTATTCTATAGGTTATCCTAGATCTTCCTCTTCCTTGCTCTTTTCTTCGGTTAAGGTTCGTTATAAGAGGTAGCTTACCTATAATACTGTATGAAGTCATTCTTAGCACCGAGAACACTGTGGATATGCAAGCATCTGTGAAGCGGGCTGAAGTCCACCAACTCGTGAGGGCACTGCGGACCACTGTTCTCTACAGCTGATATACCTAACGCTGCCATATCTGTAGAATACAGTTTGCATTCTTAATGAGAAAAGCGGAATCATCAAACTGCCTTGTGTGTGATAGAATAGGGGTGACTCCTCAGTTTAAAAAAAACGAATTAGTCCGTCTGTTAGATTATCAAAAAATATTGGAGACGCATTTTTTGCTTTAGCAAATCATTAAAAATTGCCAAAGATAAAGCTAGTGGGCTAGCTAAATTCGGGAGTGGAGGCTCGTGACGTCACTTTAGGGTAAAAAGTGTATCATCGTATTTTTTTGTTTAATTGTCAAAAGAAAAAATACGTGTGTAATATTTTTTGATACTGTAAAAGACGGACTAAATAGATTTTTTAGTCATAGCCCATTGAGGATGCCGATGGATTGTGTCAAGAACAAAGATGTGAGAGAATCATTGATGAAGGATTATAAATTGAACGCTTAATGCGTATACTTAGGTATAATTCAGTCTATATTATCAAATACAAAATCAGACCAGAGTACAATTATTTTTTAACTCCCCTTCACCAGAGATGCTTTCCTTACTCTTTTACATAATATATTATTTCGTGTATAGTGTTGAGAATTTATGTGCATGATACGATGGGACATGTTCGTATGAACAAAACCCCAAATAATAAAATAGATTTAAAAAAACTATTTTTACCTCCTAATGCCTATTAAAATATACCTCTCAAATGTAACCAGTAACGTCCATATCCTAAATCCTCCCGGTTGAAGTTGCAAACAGTCAAACTCACCATCGCATAGTAAGGATTACCACAGTTGACAGTCAATGAAAACTCATTCCAAGGTACCCCATTTTTTTATACGATGATGACGGATAACAAGTATACTACCCGCTTGATGGTAAGCGATTACTTGGTTGCTGTATTCTGTAAGGTAGAGGTACTTCCGTAGTCGAGCTGCTCTTTGATCTACCTCTCTTAAAATGCATAAATGTACAGTAGTACCCAACTGATATGGCTTACCGATGTACCTGCGCAGAAGACATTTTCAAAGCGCGGGAAATGCTATTGGTCGGCAACTGTCGCTATGTTAGCGCGCGCCGTGTGGAGGGGCGTCACTTGCGAGTGAGACGGAACTAACAGCTGCAGTGTATGATGAACCTTATAGTGTGATCTCAGGTTAATTGTAAGTTTTAAGCATTCTTTCGTTAATCTTCGGGGCCATAGTTTCTTTTCTGTGCGAACGAAGATTCACGACACGCCTTATCAGTTGGGTAATACTGTACTGTGTTTTAATGTTTATAACAAACATATCGAAGCAAAGATAAATAAAGCCAGCATCACCTTCTGGCAGTGCAAAAGGATGCTTGGAAAGACTTGGGGACTGTCGCCCAAGTTAACACTATGGCTTTACACATCTATTATCAGACCAATACTAACATATGGAGCTCTGGTGTGGTGGCCTAAAACCAAACTCACTACAACCAGAGACAAGCTCCTAAGATTCCAAAGGCTAGCATGCACGGCAACGACAGGCTGCATGAGAACCTCTCCAACCAAAGCCTTAGAAATGATACTCATGCTGCCGCCACTGGACCTCTTCATACAACAAGAAGCAACGATGGCGGCCCTGAGGCTCAGAAGTCTGGGACTCTGGAAAACTAGCACTAAAGGATCACACTCGGAAATACTAGTGGGCATCGCTGACTACCAGCCGCTCACGGAGGCACCGTGTGACCGCATCCCTAAAACACATGTCTTTGACCGTCACTATAAGGTGAAGTTACATGAAGAACCAAAGGACCAATCTGGCATACACGAGATTAGAGTGTACACAGACGGTTCCAAAATGAACAAAGGTACCGGAGCTGGAGTATTTTCACCGGACCTGAACATACACATATCAGCGGCACTAGGTGCTCATAGCTCCATATTCCAATGTGAATGTGTAGCCATTACGAAAGCAGCCTCTGCTATAAACAATAGGAGAATGGAGGGTTACACCCTAAAGATCCTCACTGACAGCAATGCGGTCCTGAAAGCATTAAGCAACAACCGCATAGACTCAGGACTCATACTGGAATGCCATCGTGCCCTCGAGGTAATCGCAACCAAGAATAAAGTCACACTACAATGGATCAAGGGCCACAGCGGATCCCATGGTAACGACGCAGCTGATGAGCTGGCTAAAGCTGGGTCGAATTCCAACGCGGTAGGCCAAGAGCCAATACTCCCGCTCCCCTTTAGCCAGCTCAAGGCTTGGACGCGTAAAAGAACTCTAGATCAACATACTAACCAATGGTCTAATGTCAAAAACTGCAGGCAATCTAAGATGGCGCTGTCTACGTATGACAAGCGACTGACTAGAAATCTGCTACACTTAAACCGTAAGGACCTACGCACTATCGTAGGAACCCTAACGGGACATTTACCGCTAAACCGACATCTATCTTTTATAGGTGTTACCAATAGTCCTCTGTGCAGGGTCTGCATGGGGACAGAGGAAACGGCCGCCCACGTCATCCTGGAATGCGAGGGAGTGGCAGAACAACGGGCACAAATCCTCGGACCTGTGAGGTCGCTCCGCGAAGCCTGTGGACAGCCCAGGAAGGTCCTGCGCTTCTGGGCGGAGCTAGGCTGGCTAGAGATGTAGCCGGCGATTTCTTCACGCAAAAAGGGCCCACCTGAGCGGCCTATTTGCGGAAAAGAAGAGCCCACTACAAGTAACAAGTAACTGCGTGTGACGTGTCAATATCTTCAATTACCATCTCAATAAACACATATAAATCATTCACAATAGGTTTACACATACCTTTTTTATTCTTAACAATTGTAGCCAAACTCCTGCCCAGCATATCTTGTGTTTGTTTCAAGGCCATTGCACCAACCTGCAAAACATGTGTTCATTTAAAAAACAGATCTAGCAGCCACCACTGCTGAAAGGCATATTTTCTTCCTTTACACCACTTTCCACTATGCCAGAGTTATCTAACTTAAGTAAGTTTTGGATCATCTTTCAGTTTTATTAATGGTTAGGCATTTTTTATTGCAAACTAGACATATAAATAGATTCTTAGCAAATTTTACTTGTGAGACTTCCATATGGGAAGCTATGCCTTGCTTCATTATAGGACTTGTAAAGATACAAGAGTCTTAATTTAACTAATAACAGTCCATATATTAAATTAATCGGCCATAAGACAAGCAGGACAGTCCACCTTATGGTAAGTGGTCTACAGGGGGCCTACCACAAGCTCTTAAAACAAGGTTAAAATAACCTTATTTGTCTTTTGTACCGTTTTGATGTCGGATGTCAAAGAAAGACAAAAGTCAAATAAGGTTATTTTAACCTTGTTTTAAGAGCTTGTGGTTCGCCCTCTGGCTATGATAACCGCCATCAGACATTAAGCTTTTTAGTTTAGTGTGTTTTGGAGTCCATCTGTATTATCATTAATCAAATAATATAAACACAAACCTGTGGACTAAGCCTCCGTATATTCTCGAGGAAGTCCCTCAGATCGGCCATAGATGCATCCTGAATAGCTTGTCTGAGCCTTGGTATATCCGCTGATATCTGTGCGCACCATTTGTACGGGCCAACGCGCGGCAGTAGCACGTGCTCTAATTGCTCCAATGTTTTTAAAGCTGGGTAATATCTGTTGGAAAGACCTTGATTTATGAAAGAACTTTTATAGCAATATGATTAGGCATTTCTAAGATTATCCCAATATTGACAGGTGTCAGAAATGCATTCTCTAGGCGGCGGCACTGTAGGCTAACCTTCAATAAAAGACTATGCAATACAAAAATATTTATTCTAATCAGTCTGGTGGGATTAGCGTGATAAAACATAGAAACACTTCAGCTTTAAAAGAGATTATAAGAAGAAAAAGAGCTTCTGGTTCCTCAGTGGTGAATCCATATTTCTAAAACAGTCAATGACAAAGTGCAGCAAGAGACTTGAAACTGCACTCCCGTTATCATTGACACTGAGGAACAAAACAAAATCTTAATGATCCTGAAACGATGTACCTTTTAGCATCCACTTGCGACTTGAGCTTGGAGTATGTAGTGAGAAGCGGTAAGCATAACTCCATCTTCTCAATCGTAGCTGCAATGTTGAGCTCCACTCGTCGAGCCCTGATCAGCTCTTCAGCTCTTTGAGCCAGAACTTATAAAAGGAAACATTTGATAAGTTAGAGGTTTAGAGGCTTAGAGCCCCTCAGCATGGGGTTCTTCAAAAAGAGTGTGAATAGATTTCTTCAGGGTTGATAACGCGCGAGTGATACCCCTGGTGTTGCAAGCGTTCATAGGCTAACTGCTTACCATCAGGCTAGCCGTATGCTTGTTTGCCACCTTAGTGGAATAAAGAAAAAATAAGTACTTGAAAATCAATGCTTTTTAATATTCAGTACCCTGAGGACATTTATTTTGTTGATATCCATCTCTAGATTCTCATAATTAGCAACACCCTTCAGCTGTTAACTTGGCAAGGTTTTGGCATAGTGGGAGTAAGTTCACGCATGTACACTTGCAACAAAAATATCTACACTTTGTTTTTATTTAATGGTTATTGCCATAATTTATTTTAAACATGTCTGTTTAAATCTAAAGAGAAATAAACTTAAGATTATTGCCAATTGTGCCAGTGACTATACTAATATAAACTCACGCTCTGTAGTCTCAGTGACATTCGCATCAACATTTGATATCTCAGCGTGCAGCTCCTCTGCATGTGAGCGGACTCGCAACAACTCACGGATTGAGTCTATGAAACCCTGCAAGTACACAAATAATTTACATATTTAGGACAAAACATACTGCATTCACGTATGATGTTAGTTTACAATATGACAGTTTCGTCATGTAAGCAGTATGATACAGTTCACAATTTATCGGGTAGTTTATAATCTCGCTATGTAGATTATTTTGGAACTATTTAGTTTATTTATATAAACCTTCTTCATATTTTTGATAGGCCACTTATTTTTATACCTTTGTTCGCTGTCACTTATATTTGAAATATTGTAAATAATCGCATTAAATAATTTTATCAAGACACATCATATTTTATTTAGAATACAGATAATTCCACATTAAAGTTATCAAGATGCTTTTGGTTATGGGCCCAGAGCTCTAAAAATCTAAATTTCTTTCGTAATAGTATGTTTCAGTGACTTCAGATTGTCTGTACTTCGAACATAAAAATGGAAGGCGATTCTTGTACTAAACCTATTTCTGATACAAATGCAAGTAATCCTAGTGTAGCATTCTATGTTTCAACTACACATACAGTAAGTACTCCATCTTTTAACAAACTAGAAGGACGTTCGAACTACGTGACATGGGCATTTTCAATGGAGATGATGCTGATTGATTGTGGATTATGGGATTGCGTGAAGCATCCACCTCTAGAGAATAGCTCACAAGAAATGCTACGCTGCGATGACAGAGCTCGCTCTAAAATTGGATTATGTTGTCACGAAAAAGTATTCTCCAAAATAATTGGAGCTAAATCTGCATTTGAAGCTTGGAATAACTTAAAAAGGGCATACGCAGACAGCGGACTTATTAGAAAGCTCACGTTAATGAAAAAATTAATGAACTATCGATACATTGATAACATGGAAATATACATTAATGAGATTATGTCAACGCATCAACAATTACAGCAGATTAATCACAAAGTAGATGATTCTTTTCTTGCAATTTTACTGTTATGTGGTCTACCAGAGCAATTTAAGCCACTGGTCATGGCATTGGAACATTCCTGCTCAGAACTAACTTCAGATAATGTTGTTGCTGCACTTCTGAAAGAAGACAGCCGTGGTCTAGTCACCTGCAGTGACACGCGTGAAGATAGTGCTTTAGTTATAGGATGTAATAAGTTAAATAGAGACACTAAGATATTTTGTAATTACTGTCGTAAGCCAGGGCATATAAAAGCAAATTGCAGAATTCTCAAAGCCAAATCCCAAGAGGAAAAGGCTGATATTTGCGATATAACACTTATGGTTGATGATCTCTCAGTAAGTAATTCTAATTTTGGTAATCCTGTAGTTTGTGAAACGTTTGTAAACTCTTTTGTTTGTAAACCAATTTCTTATAAGTCACCCCCTGTAAAGAGTGATGATTGGTTTATAGATTCCGGAGCTACGAGTCATATGACTAATAGACGTGATTGGCTACATGATACTGAACCTATCACGAAAAGTATAAGAACAGCTAATGATCAAATAATTCTTTCAGATGCCATTGGTACTGTAAAACTGAACACTTCCAATATTACCGATGTTTTACATGTTCCCAATCTGTCAACAAACCTGCTTTCAGTGAACTCATTAGTAAAGAAAGGTAACGTCGTACTCTTTTCGAAATCTGGCGGAAAAATTATAGATGGTCAAACGTGTAAGGTATTCGGAAAAGTTTTATGCACAGCCTCAAACGTCAATGGTATGTACAAACTTAATTTACCTATTGCTCAGGCGAATTTAACAGAAGTTAAAGATAATTCAGCTGATTTATGGCACAAACGCCTCGGTCATCTGAACTTCAGATCTATGGAATTATTAAGATTACACTTAGCTCTTGGTGTCAAGTATTCAAAACCGGTTGGATCTATTAAAGATAACTGTATTGCTTGCGTGGAAGGTAAACTTTCAAAACAACCTTTCAAAATGTCTGATTCAAAATCGACAAATTTACTGGAAATTGTTCACAGTGATGTTTGCGGACCTATGAGTACCCAATCTTTGGGAGGTGCTTCATATTTCGTGACTTTCACCGACGATTTTTCTAGAAAAACATTCACCTACTTAATGATGCAAAAATCAGAAGTCGTTAAAAAATTTCGCGAATTTAAAAATTTGGTCGAGAACCAAACTGATAAAAAGATAAAAATTCTGCGTTCTGACAACGGTGGTGAATATTTGAATTCGGAAATGAAAGAAATCTTCAAACAGTCCGGAATACTTCATCAGACGACTGTACCTTACAATCCAGAGCAAAATGGTTTAGCTGAACGGGTCAACAGAACTTTAGTTGAGAAAGCAAGATCTATGCTCTCGGAATCTGGTTTACCTAAGACTTATTGGGGAGAAGCCATTAATACAGCGACGTACTTAAAAAATCGCTCACCGACTAAGGCTATTAGAGGGAAAACTCCTGAAGAAATCTGGACTGGAAGAAAAGTGAATCTCTCACATCTTCGTATTTTTGGATGCAGAGTATATGCACACATACCTAAAAATCTTCGAAAGAAATTTGATGCTAAAGCCAAACTGTGCATATTTGTAGGTTATTGCACCGAAACTAAGGGATACAGAGTAGTTGATCCCGAAAACCCAAAAATTCTTATCAAGACGAGAGATGCAAAATTTTTTGAAAATGACTTTCTATTCAAATCCAAGTCAACTGGTCAAAATAGTATGGTCGAAAAAGTTGAAACACAAATATCAGAATCCGTTCCTATTATGATTCAAGAAAATTCTGAAAATATAACAAATGAAGGAGAAGTCAACAAAATTATTTCTGAACCTGTCATTCAGGACACTCAAGTCTTCGACACTGAACCTTTAACAGGGGTAACGGAGCTCAATGTACCTGAAATTGACAATACTGAAGAGGAATTTTATGACAGTGCTACGGAGATTTCAGATAATACAAACAATCAAGTTCTTCAACCTGTAAGAAGATATCCATTGAGAAATAGAATCCCGAAAAAATGGTCAGAAGATATCGTTTTATACAAAGCTGTAGAAGATGATATCCCTTCAACTTTTAAAGAAGCCATTCATTCTGATGATAAAAATAAATGGCAAGAAGCTCTTCTAAGCGAATATGATTCACTTGTAAACAACGAAACATGGATCCTTGTAGATAGACCTAAAGATAGAAAAATAATTCGTTGTAAATGGGTATTCAAGATTAAGAAAAATGAAAAGGGAGAAAACATACGCTATAAGGCGCGATTAGTAGCCAAGGGTTTTACACAAACTTATGGCATAGATTATGACGAAAGATTCGCACCTGTTGCACGTCTTTCAACAGTTAGATTACTTCTTGCTTTCGCAGCCCAGTGGAATATAACAATGGATCAAATGGATGTTGAAACTGCCTTTCTCAACGGTGATCTAAATGAAGAAATATTTATGGAGCAGCCTGAGGGTTTCACCAAAGAATGCAACAAGGGGAAGGTATGCAAGTTAAAGAAAGCACTTTATGGTCTAAAACAAGCGCCTAGACAGTGGAACCTAAAACTTAACGAAGCAATGATGCAACTTGGAATGAAAAGGTCTGAGCATGATCATTGCCTATATTATAAAGTTGAACAAACTAACATTTTAATTGTTGCAATATTTGTTGATGATTTCTGCATTCTCAGCAATAATGCTGACATGAAAGAAAAATTTAAAAATAATATTAAACTATTCTTTAAGGTCAAAGATTTAGGTAACATAAAACATTTCTTAGGAATGAGGATCATTAAAGAGGAAAATAGGATAACCGTTGATCAAGAAGAATACATTAAAAAGATTCTTGAAAATTTTGCTATGACTGATGCAAAATCTGCTACAACGCCTGCGGATCCTAATCTGAATTTAGTGAATCCTTCAAATGAAGAAAAAGAGGAGGCTCAAAATTTGCCTTATCAAAGACTGATAGGATCTCTGATGTACCTGTCAGTAGGCACTAGGCCAGACATTACACATGCTGTAAGTGTGTTAAGTCAGTTTAACAGCAACTTTGGGACAGTTCACTGGAATGCAGCAAAAAGAGTTCTTCGATATTTAAAAGGGACAATGCATCTTAAACTCGAATTCCAGAAGAAAGATATGTTTGCACTTACGGGATATACTGATGCAGATTATGGTGCATGTCTTAATGACCGGAGATCTTACACTGGATATGTATTTTATTTGAATGGACCTATTTCTTGGGAATCTCGTAAACAACGAACGGTCGCCTTGTCAACAACTGAAGCTGAATATATGGCACTTAGTGATGCTGCTAAAGAATCCATATATCTCAAAAACATATTGAAGGAAGTGTTTGGTTTGGACAATGGTGTCTGTATTTACAGTGATAATCAGGGAGCTCAAATGCTAACTAAAAATAACATTCATCACTCACGAACGAAGCATATTGATATTAGACATCATTTTATAAGGGATACTGTTGCTACCGGTATTATCACTATACAATATGTTTGCACAAATGAAATGAAAGCAGATATCTTAACTAAGTTTCTATCGAAACAAAGACATCAGTGCTTAACAAATGGGTTAGGTTTGGTTTAAAATTTATGATGGCCTATTAGTACCTATTCAGAAGTAGGGGAAGTGTTGGAACTATTTAGTTTATTTATATAAACCTTCTTCATATTTTTGATAGGCCACTTATTTTTATACCTTTGTTCGCTGTCACTTATATTTGAAATATTGTAAATAATCGCATTAAATAATTTTATCAAGACACATCATATTTTATTTAGAATACAGATAATTCCACATTAAAGTTATCAAGATGCTTTTGATTATAAATTTACGGTATTCACAAAAATATGGTGACAGATACATCTAGATATTCCAAACTCTTTATCTAAGAATATAAATGATATAATCATACCTGGTAATGAAAATTGCACAATTTCTCAATTTCCTTGTCATGTTGCTTGATACGTTCGTCGAGCTGCTGAACGAAGGCCTCGTGGCCTTCACCTTCATACACAGACCTGAATGCTGGCCCCCAATAGTCATCAATGCCTTCAATTTCCTATAGGAGTTTAAATCAGCATAGTAGATTTTAAAGCTTTTATAACAAGCAATAATTATAATATATTATAGATATTATTAGACTATTAAAGTATTTCACCGAATAATCAAATACCTTTCTGAAAAATGGGGTGTGTGTATTTACCTGTATTGTAGCGTTGGTCATTTTGCCTGCTTCACCCGTCCGTAAGTAGATAGAACCAACAATTCTTAATTTGTTTTTCACACACTATTCTATTCATCAATGTTTTCATCTGTATTCTACCGAAAAATTATATAAATAAATAAATCCAAACGAATTATAATATGATCAATCAATTTATTTTAGGGACTAGGGAAGGGACGTATACTAGTAGTGGGCGATATAAATCGATATTTCTAAAAATATCGATACATGTATGCAATATATCGCTTCAATCCGATATTATCGAATCATCTAGTATCGAATGTAATATCGATATATTTCATCCGATATACCAAATATCGTGTCACATCACATCACATGCCATTTTTTTTTCTTTATATCTACTTATTCTCTAAGACTTATTCCTTTAAATCTGCAACATTGTCAATGGGGTTTCTGCAGGGTCGGCAACGCGCGAGTGACTCCCCTGGTGTTGCAAGCGTCCATAGGCTACGGTAACCGCTTACCATCAGGCGGGCCGTATGCTTGTTTGCTACCTAAGTAGTATAAAAAAAAAATTGAGTAAAAATAAAACGAAAATCCCCGTATTATAGAAAACAAGCCTTTGCAATAACGAAACGCAGAATGAAATAGGTACTCTCCGCGAGGGCAGCACTAGTAGCAAAACTTTTATAATCTGTGGTGTCTATGGTCACGCACTTGTTTTGTTGGTTTCGTTTTCAGTGCAATATAAGCTATAAAAGTTGTCTGTTTTGTTTAATATAGTTTATGAAATATAAATACCGTTAAGTGTGTATAACGATATATAAAAACAGCTTTTATAAATTGTATAGAAGAAGCAAGCTGTGATAATTATTGTCTGTTTTGTTTATTACAGTTTACGATTCATACAGTGTTTTTAATGAAAGTACTATTATACAATTGTTACTACTTAATAGTATAAAACAATAAATAATGGAATGCCTTAGTATTTATGAGTGTGAATCTAGCCTGATCCCTATATAATATTATAGACTAGTTAAATACAAGTAATTACTTACGATATTTTTAAAATATCGATATATTTATTCGATATATCGCAAACTATCGATATAACATCACGATATATTATATCGAAAAAAATATCGATATTTTTTTACATGAACATCCCTAACGTATACATGAAAAAATTATAAGTATCGATAAATAATAAATGCTTAAAAAGCTCATATTATACATGGATATTTTCTTTCTGTTGGTATTAGGGCTGCCACTTCTCCGGGTTTGACCCGGGACCAGGGTTAGATTCAGACCCCCAGAAAATTATTGTCTATGGAAAATAAAATTATACTACTTGTCGAAAATAATACTACGTTTCGCGTTTTAAGTCGAGTTTGATATGAATTTAAATAAAAATGCATTTGGATGGAAATTTTAGTTTTATTGTTATTGTACAAATCAACCAAAAGTAGATGTTTATTTCAGCCAATTCTTCAATCGGAACTTCGTCTTTGGCATTTACACGACATAGCATGTCGTCGATGGAATAAATTCAATACACATTAGGTACATTTACTTTCTTTCACAGTATCGCATGAAAGTATCAGGAGTCAACAGAGCGATTTACTTTATTTCGTAATTAAAGTAATATTTTTTAATTTATTTCAACCAATAACAGTAGCCTTCGACCTAAAGGTAAAATTATGGTATTTTCGCGCAATATAATGGCATAACGATACTACATACTACACATCACAAAATGATGGAACAAATAGTATAATTATACTACGAAATCCAACCCTGCCCGGGACCCGAAGTCTACGGATTTGAATGGTGCATATCCAGGCTACGGGTTTAACTACTGTGCGACTGATAATATTGTTCTATCGATATCGATATATCGATACTTTTTGTTCAATGTTTGCATCCATAATGATGACATTTGGCAAAAGGTGCGTTTCAAATTATTCCATCCCTTATCTTTAACATACTTTTTTATGAATAGTACTATTTTATGATGGTTTTTCGTTGTAATCTTATAAATATTATATGTCTGTGGTTGTAATTAAACTTAATCAAATCCAGAGAATTTACTTTAAATTCTGCATAGAACGGACCAACAGCATGGACCGAAACTGGGTGCTCAACCTATTAATCACCCTTTCCCCGATTCTAAATATTATTTTATTTATCAATATCGAAAAATATAAAAATAACTATTAAAGATTGGCGTTGCATGTCTCATTGTGAATTCATAGTTCACATTTATATTCAAAGCGTTCGGGCTCATGTTTAGTTTGAGAAAAAAAAACATTTTATATAACAGTAGACATCCTCACTGGCATTGATATTAAGTATGACACGAGTGTAGAACCAATACAGTTTTTTTAAGTACATACAAACATTAATGCTT
This sequence comes from Polyploca ridens, assembly GCA_951394255.1. Taxonomy (NCBI): domain Eukaryota; kingdom Metazoa; phylum Arthropoda; class Insecta; order Lepidoptera; family Drepanidae; genus Polyploca; species Polyploca ridens. Next base: position 13,886,651 of record OX596252.1, read on the forward strand.
CCTCTTAGGACCCTTACGTAATTAATGAACGGCCCTTTAAGGCTGTGCATTGTCTGAGTATGTCAGTCACTTTATATGTTAGTAAAAAGCACTACGTCGCAGTGCAATCGTCCAATATGGTATATTATAATACAACCTACCGATACGCAACGGCGGTTTGGCTACGGCAACCGCTTACCATCAGGCGGGCCGTATGCTTGTTTACCGACTTAGTCGTATAAAACCAATAATAATACAACCATCGGCTTCGTTTTCCATCGCTCCCATAAATATGGTAAATCGTGCTAAGCTGGCAATTATTCCACTAGAACGTCAAAATTTTATTATATGAGAAACTTGCCAAATTCGCAGTAGCGGCGGTGGCAATTGTAAGAATAACGTATAATATTGGACTGCAGTTTGTGATTTATTAAAACGGCAGTGTATTTAAATCGATCCATGTTGCGCTTATTTAAGTAATTCTAAATCTGTTGTTATCTCTTTTAATAGTATACTGAAGTCCAGCAACCATGGCTCACTGTATTAGAGTTTTGCATGGCCAGGTAAGTTTTTGATATATTCCACGTTTTCCTGTATAGCGGCCTTTAAATAAATTATTTAGACCCACGCACAAGTATTTGTAATTTTATCGTGTTTATTTACCCTTTTATCAATGTTGTAAATTGCCGAGAAATGAAGATAATGAATCTCAATGAATAGGTCAGGTCACGCAAAATAAGTAAGAAAAGGTCAGTCTGGGTCTTGCAGCATTATCTTCAAATTAGGATTTCGTTTATTAACTACATAATTATCGTCACGAGTGTATTTATTTATATTTTTTTGTCGTGTTATATTTTTGACGTTGGTCTTCGGTTTTAGGGTAGCAGGACACGAACGGTGCTCTTGGAGATCCAACAAAGATGCTTCAGCGTGTCCCCACTCACCGCTGCGGCGGCTCAGGTACGAAGAAACCGTGAAAAAGTGTATTTTCAAGTGTTTTCAGTGAAATTAAGTTGATGTTATGTAATCGTTACGATTCCGAAAATTGTGACTTACGCTTCATATGACGTGTTTCTGAGTGCATTATGGTGTTTTTTAGGTTGCCATGTCGAAATTCGACAAGGTGCCGCTTCCCTACGAGAAACTCAACAAGAATTTGGAGATTGTCAAGAAGAGGTTAGGTCGTGATATGACCTTGTCTGAGAAGGTTCTCTATTCGCACTTGGATGACCCTAAGGGACAGGTAAATGAACTTTTACTCAACATTAATTAATTCTTTGAAGGACACTATAATATAATATCCTGCAACATGGATGGATTAAGTACTTCCTTCAAAAACATATTGCTTAAAAATATTACCACAGCTGACTAGTATAGGCTCCATTAACCTGTAGACTGTTTGGCGATCCGCGCGGATTTATTATTAATGACAACCTTAGACTGTTTGACGATCCGCGCGGATCGCCTTGTTTACGTCTCATATTACCGCTCGAATTTCATGTTATTGTTACACGATTACGTAACTAAAGTGCCCCAATTTTGGTACGTGAATAAAGAGCATTAAATACCACACCCGTGAATAGGTAGAATTATGTTATGACCAAAACAAAAAAAAAGAAATATTGCCCGTTTTTTGTGGTGAACGGGCTGAAAGAGTTTTCTCACTCCGAGTCTCACCAAAAATTAAAGTTTAGGTGTGATAAAGTAACAGAATTCCTGTATAAGGTGACTTATTTGTGTAGTATATTACTTTATCTAACCGTTTTAGTAATAATTTATATACTTATTGATGTGTGAAACGAGAATTCCTTGAATCTAAACACATACTTATGACTCAAAGTACTCATGTGTTTATAATCAAGAAAATCTTATTTCACACATCAGTAATTATATAAATCATTATTAAAACGGTTAGATAAACTAATATTCTATACAAATCACTCACCTTTTACAGGCAATCCATTAAATATCACTATTCACACTCGTAATTTGTTTTGAGTCTCGACACGAGGTTAACATTCACGTAATTCCACTGCATTTTTCAACAAATTATTGTTTGAACCTTATGCCAATACCTTTAAGAGTTAATAATTAGGGACTCATACAAGCTAATAATATCAATAATGGTTAGAAATTCATTTACGATGTGTGAGTACCATGACCTCAAAATGGTGGTCTATTTTTAGATATAGTCCGACTAATCTAGCTGGTTTTTTTTTATTTATCATCGATTATTATTTAAATCTAGTAACATTCGACGAGTTTGGCTACTTTTTGTTGGGATATGAGGCAACACCGACCCTAAAGTAGCCTAAAATGAGAGAACTATGGTCACATAAAAAAAAAAGTTGGGTTGTTTACATTGTGTTCACAATGTTAACTTTAGCATCGAATTTCTCTTTTTTGCTTACTTGAGACTAGTAAAACAAATGTATTTATTAGATATAACGTTTATTCGTGTTGATATAAAGGTGTGTAATATGTGGACAGAGTTATTCGTCTTGAAGTGCAAACTCAAAATGTTTATGAAGTGCAGTTTTTTTACAGTTGTCATTTTTTCCTGGTTTCTTATTGGAATGTTGTAATACTTTATTCCAATTCCAATAAGATTCCAATAAGAACATTTATTCAGGATGACGCTGTAAGTTACTGTTTCCTGATTAATACTGTAAATACCCAGATATTTATGATTTACTGACAATGCGGGGGGGAGGCCATTTGCAAATTCAGCAAATTCCGCGAAAACCGCAAGTCAAAGGCAGCTGTCAAAAAAAAAAAATCGCAATTTCAAAGGGTTAAAATAACATTTACATGATTTTATGATCTTCTTGTTCAGACCAAAGCTGTGCATTAATTTCAAGCTCCAATCTCAACTTTTTAAGTTAAACTCTAACCACCTTATTCATAATAAAGTTATCAAACGTTGATTAGCTAAAATTCCGAAGTCTTTATCAAACAGGTGACATTTGGTGATTGAAAGAGTGAGACGGGGCACTCTATTACACTGATTTATTTAATAAGCGATTATGAATAAGGGGGTTATACAGGTCGTTGTTTTGGTCAGCGACGAGCGACTCAGGGTCGATAATACAATAGATACTGGTGCTAAAAAAAATACTTTATTTTTTTAATAAGAAAAATAAAAAATTTTGAAAATCATGTAATAAGCTAAAGTGTAGACATAATACTCAACGGGAGTATGAGGGAGTAAAGGGGTGGGGCGATGGCGGCTTGTGCCTAGCTCTAATCTGTGCACGTGCCTAGTAACCATACTTTGCGGTAATTTTATTTCAAATTGAATAAGGTATTTCTCAACATATTTACAGTATTTAATGGAATTAAGTCCATTTTTGGGGAATATATATTTTGTACTACCGCTCCTGGGTTGCTTGTCACCGATCAAAACAACACCCTGTATAAATACATATGCTGGGAAGAATACACTATCTGATACCAAATTAAGCAGAGCTTGTACAATATAAACCATAAACTGATATTGAATAAATAGCATGCACAAAAATGTTGGTCCTGTTTGGGAATTGAACCTGCCAAACTGTAGTGTAACACTAGACTATCCAAACTCTACTGGTCTGTCACTTCTCTGTATTTCAATGGCATAAATAAGAAGATAGTTTACACTGACATACTTTTAATATTGTTTTGATTAACAAAATGTCCTTTCCTTATCAACAATGTCGTCCATACACTTACTTATTTAAATTTCACAGTAGTTTCTTATGTAGTCAGCTCCTTCCAAACTTCATTGTACTATATGGATTCTATACTAATATCTGGTTTCTGACTTAGAATTCTCTATTGCGTACTCAATAGTGAGATCCCTGGCCCTCATCTCTGACTTCACAGCATTGAGACATTTGTTTTTTGGCATGCCAATTGTTACCTATAACCACATTATAAAATTCATAATTCTCAATCGTGTCCATGCTATATTTCATATAGCATGGACACGATAATTACAACTTTATGACTTCTGTAAACAAACAACATTAAGCACTTGATGTTTGGTTCTTATCAAATACTCAATATGGTATATTTTTTCTTGCTATCATTGTGACTTGTTTATAAAACAAATTATCAGGTTCATGCAACTTTGTATGACAATAAATAGATTGGATGGAAATACTTTTTTCTGATATCCAAGCTTTATTGATCACATACTTTGTACATAGTAATTTACTGCTAAACATTCAAATAACCTTTTAGGGGTTTGGGCCCTAGAAATGTTTGCAGATGGAACACAAAACGGCAACTATAAAGTTTATTATGATAAGTCACATGGACTTAGTAGTCCATTATTGCACTGCAAAAACTAGCTAACTTTGCCGTCCAATAATGACTAGTATTGTATACTATTTTATAGCACATTTGATATAAAGCCGCTTTTATTACACACTTCTCCATGTAAGAAAAGACTACTCCATCTAAGAATTGCGGGTGTAATGTTAAATGATTTCAATGTTACTGAACATATCAAAAAAGGCAAGATGTTGTTGTTTTGTGTGAGACATCTTCGGGTTGCAAAAAGGTTTTTTTTTTAAATTTCAGTTTCTTATTAATATTACTGTACAGTACAGTGTCACTTAAAACTTAAAATCCATCATTGTTTTTATACTATCTATCTACTTATGTATACAAAACTCATGAGCCCATCTCCACAGGATATCGAACGAGGCACCAGCTACCTCCGTCTCCGGCCCGACAGGGTTGCCATGCAGGATGCCACCGCCCAGATGGCCATGTTGCAGTTCATCTCCTCAGGCCTTCCACGTGTAGCTGTACCCTCCACCATACATTGTGACCATTTGATCGAGGCACAAGTTGGCGGTACCAAAGATTTGGCCAGAGCGAAGGTATGTTATTTAAAATTTTTTTATGTACTTATAGGCTCAATTTACATTGCCGCGGAATGGAATGGAAACGAATGAAATTGTACATAGCATAATGAACTAAATACGAGCCAAAAAAGAGGTCGCTCGGGCATGCTCGCGCATTTTTAAGAATGTATGATATGTCTTTAAACTAAGCTAAGGCAGTCACATTATTATTAGTTATTTTGGAATTAAATAGAAAAAAGTTTTGTTGTGTGTATGTAAGTGAAGTAAAAATCTATTTTGATGACACTAAGAAAGCCAACTCAATCACATTGAATATTTTTAAAGGCAAAATATATTTAGATGCATTTTACACTCTTTCCAAGAGTAACTTCAAGTCTGAAATACATTAAAAAACCTATTTATCCAGCAATACACTATTATAACTAGGACCTCAACAAAGAGGTATACAAGTTCCTGGAGACGGCCGGAGCTAAGTACGGCGTCGGTTTCTGGAAGCCAGGCTCCGGCATCATCCATCAGATCATCCTCGAGAACTACGCTTTCCCCGGCCTGCTCATGATCGGTACTGATTCTCACACGCCCAATGGTGGTGGTCTTGGGTGCCTTTGCATTGGTAAGTATTTTTATTATTTGCAAACTGATATATCCAAACTAAATTTATTTTGGTAGAGTTTTAGTGAATTTCCCAGATTTATTTTGCTAGGTTCTGGTACAAAATTGAGATGGTATATAAGCAGAAGTCTCAGTACTTGAACACCCACATTTCACTGCAGATATCATATTAACGCTCTGGGAGCCAATTCTCAGCCAATAGAAATTTATGAGGGAACAAAATACCCATAGCCCCAATTAAATCATCTTTACATCCATTATGTTGTGTACAGTCGCGGACTACAAATGTTTACCACCTTACGGTCTATAATCGTGTGCACATTTCTATTTCATAAGGTTGACGGAAATAAAATGATTATTTATAGACGTAGATTGTATTTGACATGAAAAACAATTCAAAGAGGTGTTATTAGAAGAATTGAGAAGGAGAAGAGAAGTATTGAGTTCGAAACTTGACAAATATCACAATATAATAAAAAACAAAAAACATTTGATTATTGAGTTTACATAATCAAAAAGTAATTGACAGCCTTTTTGCTATGTTCGACACTTAGAACATTTCAAAAAAAGTTTGAATTGTTGATATGACATATTAGACCTTATTGCGCGCGGCAAGAGATGGAATTGAGTTTGAAATTTGATAAACATTTTCAGTCTGCGACTGTGCATCATAAATATATACATATATGGTATAAATAAATGTTCGTATTGTTTAGGTGTCGGTGGTGCCGACGCCGTAGACGTAATGGCCGACATCCCCTGGGAGCTCAAGTGCCCGAAGGTGATTGGTGTTAAACTCACCGGTAAGTTATCTATATATTTAAACTAGCTCTCCCTGCCGTTTCACCCGCATTGCTTATTGCACTGGGATAATGCACCTTACCGTCTGTAAAATATTTTTCAGAATCGGATCAGTAGTTCCGGAGATTACCTCATACATTAATACTAAAAACCAAATTTTACATTTGAATACTATAAAATTTGCATCTGCAAAACGGTTATCATATTTTAGGTAGGATTCTTTCCCAGATATATCTCAAGATATAAGCGAAAAGCCTTACAAATAAGACATATGTACCTACAACATTATTATGTACAGTCATCGTCAAAAGTAGCTGCTCATTTTAGTACCGTGTCACATTGCACAATTCACAGTTTTCATACAAATTGTCAAAATAGTGTCAATAGCAAAGGGTACTAAAGTGCTCATCAACTTTTGGAGCTGACTGTACATCATCGAACCAATAAAATTGTTCAATTTGGCAATGACCCAAAGATTGCCAAATATGTTTAGAGAGAATTGACTATATGAAAGTATAGTATTTGGTATTGAAAAGAAAGGTCGTATACAGGATGTATCGTTTTTTAAAAGGGTTTTTAGAGTTGTCGCCATACTAAAAACTCTTAACTATGAGTGACTAGATGTGCCCTGTGGCTACCCACGTTTCCGAGAGATTTCATGTTTTCACAGGATAAAAAGTCTCCTGTATGCTATTCCAAGTTATAATCTACCCGGGTGGGAAATGACATCACGATTTTTGTGCCGTAAAGGGCGAGTCAACTTTCGCTTTTATTATATTGTAGGATGGTAAGATCAGTAAAGAATTCACCCCTTTACTGGTCGGTTAACGAATGCTGGCACGTCACACATGCAATTTCACGATACAGCAGTGCTATTCTGTAAAGTTCATTTGCAATATCACTTCTGAATCCGCGATGAGATTAGAGTTTCATATTTTTTAAATCAGTGAGTACGACACTAGCGCCACCGAATGATGACGGAAGTGAGATGTACTACGACAGGTGAGTATTTTGACGGTTTTCAGTAGGATTTGGTATTCTGAAACATAATTCAGCGCCAAATCGAGTTGCGAGATGAGTTGCGAGATGACTTTCGAGATGAGTTACCTTTTACAGAATAGCATAGCTGTATGTTTTATTACTGCTTCTAATCAGTTAGTCAATTCTAATAAACATACGCAAATACCACTCTATATTTATGAACAGTAACAAAAGGATAACAATAACTGTCTTCTTCATACTCATAAGCTTGACCGCGCGCGAGCGAGACGGACGCTTATTCACAGACACTACACAAACGCAACGTGTAAACGTGTTGAACGTGCCAGATTTAGTTAACCGACCTGTACATAAGAACTACAAAAGTCATAACCAGAGAAAAATAATTACTTACATAAAATATGCGATAACGTTATCTCATCACCCGTGATTGCAGCACTGTGCACACACATAAAATGTTTATAAATGAATTATAAATAGAGCCAATGTATTCTGTATGGCGCCAAGCCAAACAGTACATGAAGAACTTTCGATAGTTTTTTCTGTACAACCCGTGTATGCAACACCTACGTGAAATTATAGGTGAAATTGGCTGTGTGCCGCTTTTAGAGATCTCTCTATCAACTATGCATGTTTTAGATATACTGCTTTTTCTGTCGACAATAATTCAGCTCAAGCAAGAATTCAGTCAATCTGAATTCCTGCTTTTTGTGTGTAGGTATACGGTCCAAAATTATAAAACACCTGTTCACTCATGCCGCACTGGCTGATCTGATGTGAATGACGTTTGGTACATAGATAGATCATAACATGGATTGACATATAGGATTCTTTTATCACTAGAATTGATACCCTTGTTTGCAGGTAAAATAGTCTAGAATGATTGATTCTAATTACCGATAGTCATAGATGTATTATCTGCCTTATTATATTTTAATATCCAAAATTTAACAGTATTCCTGCGACTTAGACTACTATTCGATATTATTATATACAGTACCTATAGAAATGTTGTTATATATAAATCTAAGACCCCGCTTTATTGGTGACTGGAAACAACGTCTTATTAATTCGACCTCAATACATATGGTCATGCGAATGCTAGCCGCGTATTAATTTACGTCTTGCTATAAATTTTCAACGTAACTCTATAACCAGTTTGGTACTAAAGTAAAATAGTAACATTTCCTTAACGAAATTTTCCCACATACGACCTTCGACGTGGTATTTATTTTAAAAATAAAACACTAACATAATATTGAACACTAAATTCTTTCGCGTACGATGGGTTCGGTTGGCTGACATCGACCAACGAGCAAGCGAAACAAGCCCTAATTTCTAATAAGCTAACATGTAATTTAATATGCATATATAGGAATTGCAATCTATCAAAAGATTTTGTCCAATAAAAGAATTTGGAGTCCTTCGATTCTCGCGTCTTCGACAACAAAGTCCCAAAAGACATTTGGCGCAAAACATGGCGGATATCTGAAACAGGATATTTTGACAGAAGACCGCTATGTTTATCGCCAAATGTCAAAAACTACACCAATGTCGAAATCGTGAGAATTGGGGGCCTGCATGTTTGTCAAGACGTTTTCTCCACTAACAAAAACAATACTAATTCGAGTGATATTCACGTAACGCCATGTTTATTGAATGCAAGATGCGCAGTTGGTGTCGAATTCCATTGCCGCGCGCGTTGTGACACTTGTGACTTATAGTGACACACTGCATTCACGTGCTGCACCATACACATAGCGCTATAAAACTATGTACGACGTATTTAGCATAGAATTACCACTAGCCTTCCAATGTGACTTTCCACGGTCCCTATAAAAAAAATACTTGAGGCTATTTTTAATAATAATTTCCTAGGGATCTAATGTTCCAAGTTTAGTCCAAAATCCGTTCAGCAGACATTACAGTGTCATGTGATTGAGTAACATAATAATATGATGTAACATTTTAGGGTTCCGTGACCAAAGGGTGTCTAGCCTAAGTCTAAGCTTCCGCTGTCTGTCCATCCGTCTATCAGTGGGCTGTATGTATCTCAAAAACCGTATTAGGTAAACAGTTGTAATTTTCACAGAATGTGTATTTCTATTGCCGCTATAACAACAAATAATAAAAGCCAAGTGGGACTCGCACACGAAGGATTACGTAAAGACATTAGTTGTATGGGGCCCCCTTTGATTTTATTTTTATTGCATAGAAAAGGCGACTTTTTTGCCCTAACAGGAATCCGGTGTAGGGGATATCTTGTGTTATATAAGTATGTAATGATTCGTGTAAAACATTACTCACCTACAATACTTATCTCAAGTAATTATTGCGTCAATGAATGATAGCAGATAATTATGCGTCTCGCTCTGATAATATACTCGTTGGAACACGTAAGTGTAGTGTAGTTTAGATTGAAGCTATCGTAATAATGAGTAGCAATTTATGTCTCTGTCCTAATGCTTGTCCTTGAGTCCTTCCCATCAACTGGTGGTAACTTCAGTAGCTTTAACCTTCATAAAGGCTTTAAGGGGTCACCCCATTATATAAAGCTATATCCAGCGGTTTCACCCGCGTTACCGGGATAAAAAGTAGCCTATAATACTCGGGGATAATGTAGGTTCCTATTAGTGAAAGATTTTTTCAGATCCGACTGGTAGTTCCAGAGATTAGCGCGTTTAAATAACCAAACAAAAAAACTCTTCAACTTTATTATATTAGTTCAAATTCAAATCATTTATTTCAAGTAGACCTTCACAGGCACTTATGAAAAGTCTGAATCTAATAATCTAATTGGAAGGTTGCATTTGCTGAGAAGAGCCGGCAATAAACTCAGCAATTACTCTAATGGTATAGATAGATGTAAGGATAAGGAATATCCTGTGACTTTCTGTCACACACAGCCAAAACAAACCCAAACTCAGCAGAGCTTGTAATATGGGAACTAAATGACTGATATACCACAAACTTCACCAGATACTACATGTGCTCTCGGTGTATGTCTATTTACGCTATACAATTAAATTGTCTCTATTGATACGCAAAAACACATAGTTTAAATCATTCAGACATACTAATAATAAGATAGTATAAGTAGGCACAATGTATTGTTGGAGATATTTTGGTCGTGATATTCTTGTTACTTTCTATGAAAAGAAACATTACAATTTACATTTACGCTGCATTTATTACTTTATTAATACTTATTTTCATTATATTGAGTAGCAGACAAAAAGATAATTTTACTATACACGTACATTTTCAAAATAAACATTTTTATCACGTTCTAAGATAACATTGAAATTATACTTTGACGTAAACGCAATCATATGATATGTCTCTTATTTTTATTTTGTCTTTAGAAGATTTATTTAATTATTTATTCTCTTCCATTAGAACATACCTTATAAACTTGCATCTGGCAGTTTTAGGAATTATTCGAGAAATAAAAATACTTTCCTTTGATATCGGTTGGTAAAAATCATATAGAAGAAACAAATAAAATACAAAAAAAAATTGTTCATGATTCCCCCAATTTAGTTCTAACCCTTCAATTTGCCCCCAGGTAAGCTCAAAGGCTGGACGAGCCCCAAGGACGTGATCCTGAAGGTCGCAGGTATCCTGACAGTGAAGGGCGGTACCGGCGCCATCGTCGAGTACCACGGCCCCGGTGTAGACTCCATCTCTTGCACCGGAATGGCGACCATCTGCAACATGGGTGCTGAGATCGGTGCTACTACCAGTGTGAGCTTTATTTTTATATAGCTAGAGCTCAAAATGTTGATTTCAGCTCTTGAGGCGGAAAGTAAGACGTTGATATTGCAGGTGTAGAAGTAAGAACAGGTGACCAGATGGGTTGATATTGAAGTAATTCCAGGAAATACCTGGATGTGATTGGTGCAGAACAGAAGCGATTTGAACGAGACAGGAAGCTACGGGCAAAAAAAAACAAGTTAATCAATATTTGCGGCAGAAATGTCCACATGTTTTACCGCATTATTTTCTAAATCGAACTGTATTGAAAGCAATTTTCTCAAGACTTCTAAGATAGAAAGAAACATATTATGCCATGGAAATTAAAATAACCTATCTGTCACAACTTTACCCATAAGGGTCAGCTCTTACCGAGATAAGACGCGGCGCGCACTCGTTAGAAGAACAATAGAATATATAACTTTATTTAGTAAACAAAAAGGGAGAGAATTTGGGTACGCATCGCGGCGCGAGTCACGAATTCTCTCACTGTAATGTGCACCTTTTTGTGTAGAAAATAAAGTTCTATATTCTATTGCTATCTAAGCTTGCCGCGTCGCGTCGCTTCTCTGTGTAAACTGAACCTAACTGACTACATTACATCTTTAACAGATAATCACGGAATATCAAACTGATTTCCATAGGTACCGATGAAGATACAAATAGATAAACTGAAGTAATAGAAGCGACGTTATCAATCACGTTCAATAAATGATCCGTGACTTACACGTGTTTAATATAAGCAATCTATAGTTTTATATCACACTAGCTTCTGCTCGCGGCTTCGCCCGCGTGGCCTACAGGAAACAAATGACATATTTTTCTACAACAATAAAAGAAAACAACTTTATCCTGCTTCGAAGGTGGAATTATTAAAAACGCTGAGACACGTATAAATTAATTTTCAATCTTCAGCCTAAACCCTTTCGAAACTGACGGACTTTCATACAAACTTTCATCCCCCATTTTACCCCCTTAGGGGTGGAATTTAGAAAAACCGTTTCTTAGTGGATACCTACTCGTCACAAAGAATATACCCTCTAAATTTCACTTGTCTCTAGGACCAGCGGTTTAGGCTGTGCGTTGATATATCAGTCAGTCAGGACTTTGAATTTTATATACATATATAGATTAAATATAACACCATTTCGTAATAAACTGAGAAGACTTGGGCACGACATTCAGCAAGGCATTTTTTTGGTTAAATAAGACTATACAGGGTAATTTTTTCTAGTGGACGAAGTAGTCTCGAGGCCAAGTATACAGTTTTGGTTTTTATCCAAATTGGCCTTGAAACTTCTTTGAGCATCATTCGCTATTACATGCTTTAGAATTTGGCCATCTCACTTAAAAAATTCAACCTGTATAATGCTTAAAACAAAATTATGTCGCTTATGTAGTCTAATTATAAACAGTCTGATGAAAACAATGTTTGCTTTAAGGTGAAGTAAATTAAGTTTTAAGCAGTAGTTTAATTAAATTACAAAAAATATAAGTATAGAGAGATGCAATTAGATGCAACGGACAGCCTATCTAATAGATAGTATAAGAAAATTAAGGGATATTTGATTAAGGGATAAATACATAAATATCCTGGGACATTCCTCACACACGGTCATCAGATCCCAAACTAAGCAGAGCTTGTAATATGGAAACCAGATAACTGATATAATACATATACTACTTTTTGTTTGTAAATACATACTTAATATACATAATTACACCCAGACTCAGGACACACAAATGCATGTCCTGTGTGGGAATCGAACCCACGACCTGCGGCGCGTAAGGCGAACCTTAACCAACTGCACCAACTGGCCCGTCAAATAAAGAAAAGGACTCTTTTTAATAGAGGATATAACCCCGAGACGAATGTCAGTAGGATAAATATTATGTTCAATATAAGAACATTTTGACGTCAATGGCCCTGATTCTGTTGTTCACAATTAAACTAATATTAATGTCAGTATGTCTCTTTCTAACAACACACATAAGAAAAAGATGTAAGAAATTTAGTCCTGTCAAAATAGTCCAATGCTTGTTTTCAAAATAATTTTAGTCGCCATCTATCGCGGTTACGCCTAAATACACGCAAAATAAGATGGCAAAGATTAATTTGATAACTTAAAATATGTTCTATCCTTTTTCAATCATGTTCGTAAGAAAGAGATGAGATGTGACTAAAATTAGTTTAGTGCGATTTACAACAGAATCGGCGCCAATGTCACACAAAAATGTACCTTAATGCTTCACAAAAAGGTTCTACTGTATCAACGTACAAATAATTGATTTAATATATGAACCTTACCTAGGGTTACCAGATGAAAAAATCAAAAGTCCGGAGAAAAAGCCTGATTTCCATTGAAAAATCCTGAGATTTTTTACAGTTTGAGAATTTTTCAAAAAAATCATAAAATTCTCAAATTTTTTAATGTATTAGTATGATAAAACTGATTAAGTACCTACTTGGATAAATAAGTACTGATTTTAATTGTGCAATTATTACCAAAGGAAGATTATTTTTAGTTTGTTTAACTTTTTATTAAAGAGATCTTTAAAATGTAAGCTGCATTTTGTTGAAAATTCAAAAAATCCTGAGATTTCATGAGATTTGCAAAATCCAGCCGCAATCCTGAGAAAAGTCCAAAAATCCTGAAATCTCAGGACAAATCCTGAGATATGGTAACCCTAACCTTACCATAAAGAAATAAAGGACATTTTACACCATCAAATCATACAATTAAGCTGAAAAATTATGTTTTCTTATTTTATCGTATTTTTTTGTTAACACAGGTGTTCCCCTACAACAGCCGTATGGAGGCTTACCTAAAATCGACCGGACGCCACGACATCGCCGCCAAAGCTAACACCTTCAAGAACCTCCTCACACCCGACGCGAAAGCACCTTATGACCAGGTAATAAAGTCTAATTTCGAATGTACCATAACCGCACAATAATGCTCAATTTAGATTGGACTGGAAAAGTTTACGGTTTTCTTTTGTTTGACACTTTTTTTTTGTTTTGTAATGGGTCAAAGAACTAAAAACAGGTTTATGCAAGGAAAATTTATCAGTTGATTTGTTGAAGCGCGTTTTAAAATAAACAGTTTTTTTCTTATGCAAATGATTGTGTGAATGACATTGATATATTGAAATCTACCTTTGAAAAGTATATCATTTTTTTTTATATTTTATGCAAACAACTTGCTGTTTTATAAATACATTTCTTACTATTTATACAAATGTTTTATATTCTATATATTACTCGTTGAATCCGTTGATGGTAATTGTGAAAGTTTATGACAGTAAAAAAACAATTAAAAAGACAAAGCACGGCGGATATAATAATAATAATAATAAATTATTTATTATATATTAGTAGTTGATATAAAAAAGACCATTATAAAAAAAGACCAGCCAAGTGCGAGTCGCATTCACACACGGAGGGTTCCGTAGTGACTAATTCAATGGTGCTATGAAAAAAAAAACGCCAAAAAAAGACGTTTCTTGTATGGGTGACCCCTTGAATTGTTAATTTTATTTAAATTTTATTATTTGTTGTTATAGCGGCCATAGAAATACATATTCTCTGAAAATGTCACCTGTCTACCTATTACCGTTCATGAGATACAGCCCACTGACAGACAGACGGACGGACGGACAGCGGAGTCTTAGGTCCCGTTTGGCACCCTAAAAAGGGTAATGAAACTAAAATAAAACTGATTACAAATATTAATAAATACAATAATGTGTTAGCTTGTGGAGATCGACCTATCGACACTGGAGCCCCACGTGAATGGTCCATTCACCCCGGACTTGGCGAACCCAATCTCGAAGCTTGGCGAGGCAGCCAAGAAGAACAACTGGCCTGTCGACATCAAAGTGGGACTCATCGGATCTTGCACCAACTCTTCGTATGAAGACATGGGAAGGTGTGCCAGCATTGTCAAGGAGGTATGTCATGGATTTTTTTTCTATGTAAGGTTAGTGATGATGATGGTAAGGCAGCAAGTACAGCTGCTGGGACCAGATAGCGACAGATTTTCAACATCGACATTTCGAAGATGTTTATATGACTTCTTGATTATGTATGTGCAACAACCATCGAACAATTAACTCAAAGAAAAAAACCGGCCAAGTGCGAGTCGGACTCGCAAACGGAGGGTTCCGTACAATATTAACTAACTAATTGTGCTATGAAAACAAAATACTAAAATAAAGACGTTTGTTATCCATACAACATACAAATACATACAAATTAATGGGGGCGCCCATGCGCCCCCTTTAATTTTTAATATTATTTCATTTTTATTATTTGTTGTTATAGCAGTTTTTATTATTTGTTGTTATATAAGAGAAATACATATTCTTTGAAAATTTCAGCTGTCTACCTATTATTGTTCATGAGTTACAGCCTCGTGACAGACGGACGGACAGCGGAGCCTTAGTAATAGGGTTCCGTTTTACTCTTTGGGTACGGAACCCTAAAAAAGAAGCGCAAGCAATGGCGTCCATATTGTTTGAAATTTATTCCACCAATTTCCCACCACCGACAATGCGCTCTGATTGGCTAAGCCAAGGACACGCGATACAGTGATTCGTCTTAACTGTTCAAAATTAGTGCAAAAGCACTGACTAGATGCGGAATTGAATTGCTCGGGTTTTGTTCCACGATATGGCAGAAACTAACTTAACAAATATTGTAACCAGGCACTCGGGCACGGAATCAAATCTAAGATCCCATTCAACGTGACCCCCGGATCAGAACAAGTCCGCGCCACCATCGAGCGGGACGGCATCGCTCAGACACTGCGCGACTTTGGAGGCACTGTGAGTATTGCATTTTAACTCTTATATGGTTTAATATAGGGCTCAATTTGAATTAATAGGACGCGTTCTAAACCTTTATAAATTGTTTTATTTATCTTATTCAATAATGGTGCCGATTCTGTTGTAAATCGCACTAAACTAATTTTAGTCACATCACATCTCTTTCTTACATACATTATTGACAAAGGATAGAACATATAAGCTGTCAAATAAGTCTTTGCCGTCTTCATTTGCGGGTATTTAGACGTAACCGCGATAGATGGCGACTAAATTTATATTGAAAACAAGCAATTGGACTAATTTGACAGGACTACATTTCTTATATCCTTTTCTTATGCTCTTTGTTAGAAAGAGACATAGTGAGACTAAATTAGTTTAGTTGTAAACAGAATCACCATTGAATATCTATTTAATTACTAAACTTTAAAAATCATGCCAGGCTATTCATGCTTGCACAAATAAACGTAATTGTACATATTGGCAATGTCTTATATCAAGTATTACACATAAGTAAATGGAAACTAAATGTTATGCTCCGACTAACAGCCATATTACCATTTTACTAAGTTACCCGCTTACCATCAGGAGGCTTTTGTTTATCAACCTTTTCAAAAAGATAATGATAAAGATTTGAAAGTATTCACCATACCCACAGATATACATCTAAATAGATGACGCTAATGTATGTACTTCTCGTGTCAAAATCTGTGCAAAAATGGGGCACAATGTTCTTCTTTTGAAACTGTTTCGCGCAGACAGGGAACTCTCATAAGGCTGCATGTCCACCAGAGATGTGTAGCGAGGGATATGTTTAGCTGACAAATAGGATAGCTTCATTTTCACTTTAAAAATCTAATGCTATTCTAACTAAATCTTTTAACATTATGGTAGGTACAAAAAAAGTTACACGCTTGGTTTTCATACGGATGGAGGGACTTGCGTTATCTATTTAGATCCATACCCAATGATTGACTAATGAAAGTGAATAAACTCAGGTGCTAGCGAACGCGTGCGGCCCCTGCATCGGACAATGGGACCGCAAGGACGTGAAGAAAGGCGAGAAGAACACCATCGTGACCTCCTACAACAGGAACTTCACGGGACGCAACGACGCCAATCCCGCCACACATTGCTTCGTCACCAGCCCTGAGCTTGTCACCGCTCTATCCCTCGCTGGTAAGTCATTATTGTATCAATAATATACAGGGTATTACAAAACTATCCGTAAAGCCGAAAGGAGGTTAAATGGGGCCTTATAACGAGTCCATTCACAATATTTAAGAACCGTAGTAACGCTGTATAACTTACCCCAGAAAAAAAAAATTTACACTGATGTGCAAACCCTATTTCAGTAAAATTAAAGAGTAAACTACGCAGAATGTACCTACATTTCTACCTAATTCGCGGAACGACAAAAAATTAAATTGCTATCTTCATGGCTTACGCATAACATCATATCGTAATATTCCGAGTTAGAAAGCATCGTTATTTTGCAAAAAAATGTTGGAAAAAAAATATTGAAACAGTTGTAGGATATCGAAAATCTTGCGCGCCATATTTGTTGACGTTCTCATTGCTTATTATCAAAAAATCTACTCTAAAACAAGTCTGTTTATTTCATCGCAAGTGTGAAAACGTCGTATGACACGCGTGTGCATTGATCATTACACTCTCGGTTCCTTTATCGCGTTCGCCTGCTGATCATGTCTAAACTGGTTAATTTAAGAATGAAATTAAAGGAACCGTATTGTAATGAGACCACAATGTTCCAGGTCGTTTGGACTTCAACCCTCTGACCGACGAGCTGACCGGCAAGGATGGCAAGAAGTTCCGTCTCTCAGATCCCTTCGCTGACGAGCTTCCCGCCAAGGGCTTCGACCCTGGCCAGGACACATATGAGCACCCACCTGCTGATGGCAGCAGTAAGTATATTAACCTTTTTGAGTCAACTTAAAAACGATGGCTGCTAAAATACGTTTAATTATTTGCAATTCTTGAATTTGTATACATAAGTAGCATAAAAGCAACTCTCTACAGATGGAAATTTAAGACTGACCCGTCTTAAATTCAAGGGCAAGTCGCAGGAAATTATTCCTTACTTTATGAGTTATTTCTATCGTCATTTACAGATTATGGAAAAAATATTACAGTCAGCAAGCAAACGGAGGTTAAAACAATATTGCTTTGAGATCGGGCCCCAATTCTCGCGCTTTCGACATCGAATTAATATTATTAATGGCGGAAAACATGGCGGTCTTCTGTCAAAACGTATAGAATTTTTAAGATATCCGCCATGTTTTTTGTAAATGTCTATACTACATTAAGAGCACTCAATTCGTCATACTTTTCATACAAAACCTCTGTACTTATTATGGCGTTGTTAAACATTTTTCGTTAGATGTTTTGAACAAATTTGTAACCTGTGCACTATATCTAGCCGTGTATCTAGGCGAAATAAAAAAAAAGTGTGAAACAAATTCAGTAAAAGCCTCCGAAAAACAGCGTTTTTGCTCAAATTTTACCTGAACTTTGGCCATATCTAATGTTATTTAAACATTTAGATGATCAGCGGAATTTACTGACTGATAACCGACGGCTCTGATGCTGTCTCTCTTTTTTCGCAGTCAAACATTACGTTGGATGAACCAAAAATGCTTGCTTTGAAGTTGCGCCGGCCACAGAGGGCCGCCTTAATGTAGTAGACGCGAGAATCGGGGCCCTGATAGCCGTGTGTGAGGATTCTCTCAGGATGTTTATTTATTGTGCAAGCTAATCTAAGTTCCCTGTGTTCAAACCATCAGAAGTGCAAGTGGACGTGTCCCCAACATCGGACCGGCTGCAACTGCTGTCGCCCTTCGACAAGTGGGACGGGAAGGACCTCACCGACCTGACGATCCTCATCAAGGTGAAGGGGAAGTGTACCACCGACCACATCTCCGCAGCCGGACCATGGCTTAAATACAGAGGGCATCTTGACAACATCTCGAACAATATGTTTATCACGTGAGTATATTTGTATAGTAATTACTAGCTACCCAGCGCGACTTCGTTTTTCGTAGTGTCTACCTACCCTACCATATCCTTTTTTTTCGATTTTTTAATAGTTATTCTGCTAATCCAACAAATCAAAAGATCATGAAAATCGGTCCAGCCGTTCTGGACTTATAAATGGTGTAACTAACATGATGTTTCATCCGCGTTCCCGAGATTAAAAGTAGCCTATGTCCTTCTCCATACCATAGGCTATCTGCATGCCAAATTTCATGATGATCCGTTCAGTAATTGAGCCGTGAAGCTGTAACAAACAATCAAACTCACTTTCGCATTTATAATATTAGCAAGGATATACAGATAGTATGGCTTGTGTGATGGGAAACGGTTACTGGCCTAAAGATGTTTGTAACACCAGGAGTACACCCGCCTTGCAAAATTTTTTCACAACCTTCTTTGAGAGCTCAAATAATTATGTTAGTACCCAGTCCGTATTTTTTACAGATTCATAAAACAACTCAACAAATCACCGACATTACATTTTGCCCACATTACAGTTAGTCACTATATTAGTTATAAGTTTTAAATTAAAAATTATATCAATTTCAAAAGGCAAATTTTAAAATTGACACATTATTATGATAATACCGTCTACGTGCTGACTATCTCAGCTTTTCAAAAACGTTACCTAATGTTGTGCAATAAGGCACTCATAACCGGCATCACCGGCGGTTTTACTCGGCATCCTACAAAAGTTTTCACCATACGGTTTTTTTGGAGTCCACATATCGTAATTAAAACTTAAATATTCCAGCGCAACAAACGCAGAGAACGGCGAGTTGAACAAAGTCCGCAACCAGAACACTGGCGAGTGGGGCGCAGTACCTGCCACAGCCCGGGCTTACAAGGCCTCAAACACCAGATGGTGCGTCATCGGCGATGAGAACTACGGCGAGGGATCTTCCAGGGAACACGCCGCTTTGGAGCCCCGCCATCTTGGTGGCAGGGCCATCATTGTCAAGAGCTTCGCTAGGTAACATTTGCTTACTATAAACTACCTGTCCTAGTGTTCGCGAGCTTAAAGGTAGTAGTAACTCACTTTCAAATTTATAATAATACTCATGGGACTTTTTGGCGGGAACTTGCAGAGTGACGTAGCATTTTCATTTTTATTTTCATAAATACGTGTATTTTGAGTTTTATTGCATATTATCGATGGTATTTTATCCAATAAAGATCAATCTATGTGCACCAGTGAAGTGAAATGAATCTTGTGTATCGTGACTTTTCAAGTTGTCTCAAGAAGTCCGTGAAAAGTTTTAGTACAACCACCATTGTACTAAAACATGACTTTTATGAACGGTGACTGACTGAGGACTATTTGAAAGTGATTTATTGTGACTAGAACTTATAATATAACTGGAAAATACACAAGCCGTGTGACGACAACATATTAAAAAAAACTCATGATGGGCTTGCGTTTGGCCACTGACCCGCCCGGTGATGAAGCCTTAGCACGCTTACCCAGAAGAAACCTATTCACTCTGGCCTTTAAAGTACCTAGATTGTAAGAGTCAGGAAACAGACGCCGGAAGCAAGTTCCACTCCCTTGCTGTCCACATTATGAGGATACAAAACGCTGTCCTTAAAAGATGCCTTGATGAAGCTCGAGGTTTCGGTGAAGGGAAAGCGAAGCAGTCGCCAGTGCCTACCGATGTGTCGCCATTTGCACTTGACTTTTTGAGCTTATCACCTTCGGCTATCACATCACATAAAGTAAAAAAAAAAACATTTGGACCCCAGTGATGTATAAAAGCAAAATAATCTACTATAAAGGAATCTCACACTATAAATAGGCATTTAGTTTCACAAACATAAAATTCAACTCATAAAAAATGGGCCAAAGAAGATGACTTGCTTTGTCCGTTCAATTTTATTCCATACATTATAACCAGTACCTAAAAATATCTCTTATTATGAATGCAGAATTCACGAGACCAACCTGAAGAAGCAAGGTATGCTGCCCCTCACTTTCGCCAACAGCTCCGACTACGACAAGATCAAGCCCGACGACAAGATCTCCCTCCTCGGCCTCAAGGATCTCGCACCTGGCAAGGTAAATACATAAATTAATTTAAAATCGCTAATAAGGAATATTTTATGTAAATAATATATAGTCTTTATAACGTTTGTTTTTTATGTTTACAGCCAGTGGATTGCGAAATCAAGCACAAAGACGGCAAGACAGAACGCATCAAGCTGAACCACTCGCTTAACGAACAACAGATCGCTTGGTTCAGGGCCGGCTCCGCACTCAACAGGATGAAGGAAATCGCTGCTGGAAAGTGAACACTCACTCGCCCTAGTATATTATAGTTACTTGCACTGGACGCCAATACCGCACCACGTAGGGTAATTTTATACGTCTAGCAACAATGAGTTTAATAAAAAATATCTTGGCTGTGCAAATTTTTCGCCTTCAAAATAGCTCAATAATTTGAGTATTGATATTACGTGGAAATTATAATGTAAGAATATCGCCTTTCTGTCCGGTGCAAGCTTACCTTACGGTGTTACCATTTTGTGCAAATATGTTCATTAAATTATAGCGCATTTTTCTCATTCGGACAATACTTGGCCGCAGCGGTGATGAATCTTATTTATCGTTAGCGTAGTACAAATACTTAGATGAAAATAGTATATAAGTTTCAATATCATTTTTTTTGATGAAATGTTTAATCAACAATCTATCAAATTGTTTTTTTAATTAATTAATTTATGTAAATAATATTTACCAAACTAAAGAGTTAAAGTTACATACTATGTCGTTTCATTTTGAACCCATTTTTGATATCATACTTGAACAATACTTGCGATGATTGATAAACCTGAAATCTCCATGAAGATAATATATATCAGATATGATATACCGAATTCCCTTCTAGGCTTTGTGGCAATTCCTGTCAGGAACGCACTACCATCACAAATTATAAAGTAATATGTTGACTACCGTTACGGATTCGAATTCCAAGTGTCATCATCGTTATAAGGGGTCTTTAATGGCCTTGCTTATGAGGTCGTTCTGGCAGAGCCACCTCTAGAAGTATACCTAGCCAAATAGTAATAGGTACCCAGAGTCAAAGATCAGTCTGCTGCTCCCAGAATTTGTAAATTTTTCTCACTAAGCCTTAGGCAGGTTCTTCATCTCAAGAAGCGCAGATGTTTTATTATTATTATTGATAGTCCAGTAGAATTAGCTCAAAATTAAGCAACATTTAACATTTATTGTGGTACTAATGATTTTGGCATATCGATAGAGTTATGTATGGATATGATTACCTTAAATTCGCAACCGATTTGGAAGTACGGAAAATGGTGAAAATTGAGAAAAACTTTGAAATTGTATAATTCCTAAACAAAAATTGTGGTACTAGTTGCGACAATACCATGTCTTTAGAGAACCATTACCTACCTTCTCAAGCAATTTGGACCGGTTGCGACATACGGAACATACCTAAACTTAAAAGAGTGATTTTTCGCCTTTATCTCCTAGGCAAAATGTGTGGTACTCGTTGCGAACTCATTGGTAACTTGTATTAGCCTTTTACACTTAGTTTTAAGTTTGCAGCCGGTTGCGATCTACGGAACCCTAAGAAAATACTTTTTGCTGAATTCTACTTCTAGCAAAATTAGCGTAGTCCGTATTATTGCTTATATCATATTTGTAGATCGACTTCTACCTACTCTGTGATCGCAACCGAAGAAATCATTACGGAACATAGTTTCGTAACACGCGAATACGAGCACATTTTACTTGTAAAGAAAACTATGTTCCGTAATGTTCTCTTCAGTTGCGATCACAGAGTAGGTAGAAGTCGATCTACAAATATGATATAAGCAATAATACGGACTACGCTAATTTTGCTAGAAGTAGAATTCAGCAAAAAGTATTTTCTTAGGGCTCCGTAGATCGCAACCGCCTGCAAACTTAAAACTAAGTGTAAAAGGCTAATACAAGTTACCAATGAGTTCGCAACTAGTACCACACATTTTGCCTAGGAGATAAAGGCGAAAAATCACTCTTTTAAGTTTAGGTATGTTCCGTATGTCGCAACCGGTCCAAATTGCTTGAGAAGGTAGGTAATGGTTCTCTAAAGACATGGTATTGTCGCAACTAGTACCACAATTTTTGTTTAGGAATTATTCAATTTCAAAGTTTTTCTCAATTTTCACCATTTTCCGTACTTCCAAATCTGTTGCGAATTTAAGGTAATCATATCCATACATAACTCTATCGATATGCCAAAAATCATTAGTACCACAATTAATGTAAATTGATTATCTAATTCTACTGTGAGGTCCTTCCAGAACGGTTCAGCCGGTGGCTTAGACGCTCTCTCACCCCAGCATCTTAAAGACCTTCTATGCGGCAATACAGGCGAGGCCGGTGAGACGCTACTGGAGGACCTCACATCATTGATCAATATCATGCTAGCCGGTAAGGTGTGTGAAGACATAACAGATATTCTATATGGCGCGAATCTATGTGCCTTCACCAAAAAGGACGGAGGAATTAGGCCTATTGCTGTTGGTACCACCTACCGCCGCATTGCCGCCAAAATCTGCTGCCATAAAAAGGCAAACATACTTCAAAGCTACTTTCAACCCAAACAGCTTGGTTTTGGTTCACGCGGCGGCTGTGAGGCGGCAGTACATGCTCTCCGTACCTACCTCAAAGACGGGAGTGGAGAGGTCCTGCTGAAAGTGGATATTAAAAATGCTTTTAACTCGGTGGATAGAGGCGCCCTTCTGTCTGAAGTTAAAGATAAAATTCCAGATGTTTTCGGCTTCCTTTGGCAATGTTACAAAACTCCCTCAAAATTAGTCTACAAAAATAATCTTCTTTTTTCATCAGTTGGTTGTCAGCAGGGCGATCCTCTGGGGCCGGCTATCTTTGGGCTCGCCATCCATCCCATCATTAATCAATTGGAATCAAAATTCAACGCCTGGTACCTTGATGATGGATCTTTGGGAGGCGATGTGGACACAGTTCTCAGTGACCTCAACCTATTATCCGAAAAAATGGCGTTAATCGGATTAAGCCTTAATTACTCTAAATGTGAAATATTTCTTACAGACAACTGCCCTACACCATTCGAGACCATAGACAAATTCAATAAACTGGCCCCGAATATTAAAATTGTCAACAAGTGTTCACTTCGCCTCCTTGGGTCTCCTATCTTTGATGAATCTTTCCCGGAATTTGTAGAAGAAAAAATTCAAAATTTTCGCGATGTTTCGGACCGACTGCTTCAAATCAACTGCCATGCAGCTTACACTATCATCAGGTACTGTCTTTTTGTCCCTAAATTTACCTACGCACTCCGTTGCAGTCCGATCTGGAATCACCCACCCCTCTTACAGAATCTGGACAAAACAATTCAGAATACCCTCGAAACCATTTTGAATACTAGTTTCGACCATCGTACCTGGACCCAGGCTTCCTTGCCAATCCGGTTCGGAGGTCTGGGTATTCGCAAAATTTCCAGTATCTCCCTCCCCGCTTTCTTATCATCTGTCTTTAGCACTTGTAGCCTCGTCGAGGCTATTCTCAATACGACCTTGTCCCCTGCTGAAGTCTCAAGCTTGACAGATGCCAAGAAGGCTTGGCAGATAGCCTGCCCCAACACCGACCTACCCAGATTCCCATCATCGCAGAGGCAATGGGATGGGCCGCTGTGCGAGCTAGTACGGAAGCAACTTATTGAAACGTCTTCTAGCCACGCAGAGCGCGCCCGCCTCCTTGCAGTCTCGGTATGGGAATCTGGGCTCTGGCTGCAGGCACTTCCGTCTGCCAATTTAGGCACTCTCCTAGATTCCACAACATTCAGGATAACTACGTGCTTGCGTCTGGGCGCTCAGTGCTATAAGCCACATCGCTGCCAATGTGGTGCCGCCGTCGATCCCCTAGGCCACCATGGACTCTCTTGTCAGAGAAGTGCAGGCAGAATTGCTAGGCAGGCCGACCTTAATGACATCATTCGTCGGTCTCTTTCCAGCGCCAATGTTTCAGCCCTTTTGGAACCAAATGGGTTGATGCGTGACGATGGAAAGAGACCCGATGGCATGACATTGGTTCCCTGGAAGATGGGGCGGCCCTTAGTTTGGGACGCCACGTGCGTTGACACTTTGGCACCGTCTCATCTTCCAGAGACTATGAATAAGGCCGGCGGCGCTGCTGCCTGCGCAGAAACCCTCAAACGGCGCAAATATAGTAACCTCGATAGCAGTTACTTATTTGAGCCGTTTGGGGTAGAGACATTGGGTCCATGGGGGCCGGCCGCCCACCGCTTTTTCCGAGGCATTTGTAAGCGCCTGGTCGAAGCGTCGCGTGACCAGAGGGCTGGCGAATACCTCGCCCAACGCATTAGTATCGCAATTCAGAGAGGTAATGCCGCCAGCGTTCTGGGCACGCTACCACTTGGCAGCGACTTGGATAGGTTAGCCTATTTATAAGTTTGTTTGTTTTTTTTTTGTTTTTCCTTTCTTAGTTTTAGTTATTAGTTTATTATTATTTAGATTAAGTTATTTAGTAGGTATAGTTTCATTTATAATGTTTTGATATTTAAACAATAAAGAAAAGTGCTTGTTATAAAAAAAAAAAAAAAAAAAAAAAAAAAAACTACTGGACTATGTATGATATTTGTTGACAAATGTAGTACTTACTTATTAACCTTCGGCTTAATGATCACCATAGTGAAAATTGTAGGTAGTTAATCAAAATCTAGGAATTTACAGTGTGTACCATTCAAACAGCGGCTTCATAATAAAGTTTAACTCTAACGTACGTGTTACTTTGAGTGCTCCGAAATATAATCATAAACTGAGTAAAAAGTGACTAGTGAAACGTGAATCATACGTACATTTGACCTTTCAAGTGTCCTGATTAAATTGGTACCAATAATAACCCATATTCTGCAGGATTCCTACGAATATTCTACAATAAGTGTTGCAAAATTGATGGTGATTCGTGTTAATAACCCAACACAGTATTTGACACAGTGTAGTGTTGGAAAGGATCGGGTTCTGTGCCGTTCTGTGTCAACTGACTAATACAGCCGCCTGTGTAGGTAAAGGATTGCCTTGCCGATTGTTGTTTTGATTGGTTTTTATCATTACAAAATAAAAGCACAAAGCAACAAGTTTTGCTGCATTACCGATAAACATGAATTGTAATGCGTGCGGATGCTTGCTCCAGCCAAATAGCTTCTTGCATTGCAAACTGTGCAAACATGAATATCATTATGAGTGTCTGAACATAAAGCACGCTCACTTTGTAACCCTGAGTGATGAGTATCTGGCTTCTTGGGTGTGCCCGGCTTGCCATAACGTTACTAGACGCAAGCAGACTAATTGCAATACCCCTGTCCGCCAACACCAGGTGGTTGATGACTCAATCGATATGTCTCTTGACAATTTCGATCAAAGCGTCAATATAGAAATGGCAAGTACCTCTTGTGTGTTGAAATCACCAGCGTCAGGTGATGCAATTACGGTTGAGAAAATGGAACAATTGTTGGATTTTAAACTGAATGAAACCTTGACCCATTTTATGGCGACATTTCGTAACGCATTGAAGGAAGATTTAAAGATTATGGTGAAGAATGAAATCTCATCTACTGTGCTGGAGCTAAAAGAAAATATCAAGGATTCCACTGCTGCCATCTCTAGTGAACAAGCTGCTATCAAGTCCGAACAAGATATTCTTAAATCCAAAGTGGATGACCAGCATTCTATCATTAATAGTCTCGAAAAAGAGAATTCTGGTTTAAAAGAATCTGTCCGAAAATTAGATTCCCGTCTTGCAGCTATGGATAGACTATCAAGAAGTCACAATGTTGAAATTCAGGCTGTTCCTGAGTCCCGGAATGAAGATGTCATAGGCCTTTTCAAGAAACTAACAGAGTTACTCGAAGTTAATATTGATGAGTCCTCTATAAAAGCCTGTCGTCGCGTTGCCAAAATGGATTCCTCGTCTATACGACCACGTAACATACTGGTTACAGTTTCGTCACCTCGTCAGAGGGATATGATCATATCGGCTGCTCACCGTTTCAACAAGAAGCAATCAAATGCACCGTTGAGCTCTCATCATTTGGGTATACCTGGGGAGGCGAATAAGATATATGTTGTTGAACACTTGCCGCCAGAGACAAAAAAATTATTTGCTGAGGCTCGCAAAATGGCTAAATCTTGTAATTATAAATTTGTATGGGTTAGATATGGCCGTGTACATGTACGTAAGGATGATACCTCAAACGCAATTTTTATTAAAAACCTTGAATTTTTAAATAACCTCACTCTTTAATAAATTTTTAGTTATTTGGTGTTTTTAGTATTTTTAGTTTTATTCTTTTTTTGTATTTCTTTCAATTAAGTGATTAATTAATGGATATTTTTTATCAAAATGTAAACAGAATCAGATCTAAAACTCACGAAATATACTTAAACATTTTGAATTTTAGTTATGATATCATTTGTTTAACTGAGACTAATTTAAATGACAGTGTCTTTAGCGATGAGCTCTTTGATACAAGATACAGGGTTTTTAGAAGAGACCGACATACTACATGTATAAGCAAGAATGAAGGTGGAGGAGTACTTGTTGCAATTAACAAGCGCTTCAATGTTGTACGTCAGGTCTCCTGGGAAAGTAATCTTGAAGATATTTGGATCAGTATTTTACCGGATTTTGAGAATGGAAGGATTATTAACTTATGTCTTTCTTATTTACCCCCCGATATATCAAATAACCATCTGACTGAATTTTATACTAATTGTCAAAATATAATATTACAATCGAACCCTAATGATGAATTTTTATGTATCGGAGACTTTAATACTCCTAATATTGTGTGGACGAGGGCTCCCGACTCTTCTCGTGCTGCACATTCTCTATCTAGTGACTTTAAGTCTAGTTTATTACTTGATTTCTGCCAGTTATGTAATTTGTCACAGTTTAATACTGTAACTAATATAAATAATCGTTGCCTAGATTTAGTTTTTTCCACATTTCACAACATCAGTATACTCGAAGCTATTCCAATCAGCCGCTTGGATAAACACCACCCAGCCATAAGTTTTACACTTTCATCTCCCATACAATTACCGGAATGTCCTGCTAAGCGGTGTAAACGGCCTAATTTTCACAATTGTGATTACAAAAAGATAAAGGACAGTTTAAATAAAACTGACTGGTCCTCCTTGTTATCTTCTTCGGAGATCGACTCTAATGTGGCTAACCTATACAATCATCTCAATGAGCTTATTCGTGAAAACACTAGAATGACAACTAATGGGTCAGACAAATTTCCAATTTGGTATACTCCACCCTTGAAACGATGCATAGCAGAAAAACTTAAATTTCATAGACTATATAAAAAACACAAAAATCCTCGTGATTACGACACATTTGCTTTATTACGTGCCCGAAGCAAGCGTCTAATTGATCAGTGTTACAGTCACTATCTATCTACTGTCGAGCAATCAATGACGTCAAATATTAAGTCGTTCTGGAACTATGTAAATAACAAGAAGAATATTAGCAATTCCATTCCATTAACTATGACATACGGTGCACTTAGCTCATCTGATCATAAAGGTATTTGTGAACTTTTTTCTAAATATTTTAGTTCAGTCTTTGAGCAAGACAGTTGTGTTAATGTTCCTCCTACAATAAGCTCTAATAATAATAATAATATCTTACATACCATTATTATTACCCCTCAAATAATATTGGCGAAGATTAAATGTCTCGACTCTTTCAAGGGTTCTGGCCCTGATGGTATACCACCTCTTTTCGTGAAACAATGTGCCGATGAACTCATTAAACCATTAAATCTAATTTTTAATCAATCTCTACAACTTGGAGTATTCCCTTCTTACTGGAAAACTGCACATATAGTTCCTGTTTTTAAAAGTGGTAATAAATCTGCCTGCGAGAACTACAGACCAATAAGTATTCTTTCTTGTTTTGCTAAGTTATTTGAATCGGTTATTTATGACGTCATATATTATCATGTTAAGCCATTGTTGTCACCTAATCAGCACGGTTTTGTTAGAAATAGGTCCACCATAAGCAATCTTCTAGAATACAAAAATTATCTGTGTTCTGCCTTTGCTAGAGGTGAACAGGTAGATGCCATTTACACCGATTTTTCAAAGGCTTTCGACAAGGTGAACCATTATATTCTCTGTCTAAAACTTAACGCCTTTGGAATACACGGTTCATTATTGCGTTGGGTACAATCATATCTCGCTAGAAGAACGCAACTAGTTGCTCTTAAGGGTGATGTATCATTTCCTGCAATTATCTCTTCAGGGGTTCCGCAGGGGTCTCATTTGGGTCCGTTATTTTTTGTAATTTTTATAAATGACCTCATTGATCGCCTAAATTGTCCATGTCTATTATATGCCGACGACTTAAAAATATTTAATGCAATAACTGGTATCCGTGACACTACTGCTCTCCAACAAGACCTTGACATTATTTGTGAATGGTGCATCAAAAACCATATGTTCTTGAACGTACAAAAATGTTTTAGTATCTCATTTACTAGGAAAATTAATAAGATACCTTTTGATTATACCTTGCATGGCCAAATTCTTGAACGAAGGTCCGTTGCAAAAGATCTCGGAATTCTATTCGATGACAAATTATCTTTCCGCAACCATTACGATTATATCATTAGCAGAGGCTCTCAGATTCTGGGCTTCATTGCTCGTATTACTAAACCATTTAAAAATCCTACTAGCCTTATTTTTCTATTTGAAACCTTAGTTCGAACAATATTGGAGTATGGCGCAGTTATTTGGTCTCCCTTTTATCAAATTCATACAGATCGTATCGAAAGGGTTCAACGGAACTGTCTCAGAATATTATGTTTTCGATACCGCATACACCGTAAATTAATATCATATAAGGAAAGGTTAACTCATTTTGACATACTCTCGCTAGAATCTAGGCGAACTCTCACCGATTTTATATATTTATATAAAATTATGCACTCCTTATTAGACTCCCCATCTTTATTATCTTGTTTAAATATTAATACAAATTATAGGTCTCGTAAACCTAATGTTTTCTCTCTTAATGTTTTCCGCAATAATACTTCCTACTTTAATCCTATCGTTCGTATGTGCCGGCAATTCAATGAGCTAATTAAAGACAATCCCTCACTAGATTTGTATAACGCTAACTTCACTACTTATAAGAGACAAATATGTAATATCATCAAAGATTCATAATTTCTTAATGATTAAAATGCTTTGTAGGTTCATGTGATCATGAACCTACAAAGCATTTTAATTATTAAGCATCTGCATACTTTATTAATCTACCTACTTGATATAGGTAAACTATATTTTTGTTAGAATTTATATGTTAGTTTTAAGTACTTAAAGTTCGTACAAAGTTTTCTTTCTGGAACACATGTTTTGGGTTACATTTAGATCCAGTAACTTTTTCATTATATGATAAGCAATCATAATTGTAACCTGTTTTGTGTTTAATAAAAAAAAATAAAAAAAAAAAAAAAAAAAACACTAGTAAAATGTAGGTAGTCTCAAGTTTCTATTATGAAAGTTCTGGACCGTTTCCATGAGTGATACAATATGTATGCAGTATGATACAAGTAAACTGATTGCTCAATTTGATTTTAGAGAATACACTGTATGTACCTAAGTGCTACCATAGAAGCTTGTTTTATTTTTATAGTGAACTAGCTTCTGCTCGCGGCTTCGCCCGCGTGGCCTACAGGAAACAAATGACATATTTTTCTAAAACAATAAAACAACTTCATCACGCTTCGAGGGTGGAATTATTAAAAACGCTGAGACACGTATAAATTAATTTTCAATCTTCAGCTTAAACACAAAATTTTAAGATCCTAACTTCGAAACTGACGGACTTTCATACAAGCTTTCATCCCCTATTTTACCCCCTTAGGCGTGGAATTTCGAAAAACCCTTTCTTGTGGATACCTACTCTTCACAAAGAATATACCCTCTAAATTTCATGTCCCTAGGACCAGCGGTTTAGGCTGTGCGTTGATATATCAGTCAGTCGAGAGTCAGGACTTTGAATTTTATATATATAGATAGATGATTATAATCATAATAAAATAATAACAAACTAGCTATTCAATTAAATTGATTTGTAAAAATTTGCAATTATTATTACATACAGGTCTTAAAATTAATGTTTGGACAAGCTAATTTTGCCACCTGGGCATACCTTCTCCATACCATAAGCTATATTCATGCCAAATTTCATCACGATCGTTTCAGCCTTTTTAGGCGTGAAAGCAAAGATCGTAAAAGTGTATTACAAAGTTATTTTCACATTTATAATATTAGTATGGATAATCTTTTCATATTTGTGCCCTCTGTATTTTTTACTACAATATTACTAGTGCAAAATTTTTAATTGTATTGGCATCCATCAACTGAGGTGTTTTCAGTCACTTATTCCCTACTCGTGGGATAGTCACCTCCACTTATCATGTAACTTCAAACTAATCTGATATATTGCAAACTGCCCCATACTTTAACCAGCTTTACCAGGAAATTAACAAGAAAAATAAATGAAAGATAGCTTTGTAGTGTAAAACTATTTTATTATCCCAACAGTTTAATCCTCATTGTCTTCATTGTCGCTGTCAGCGTTGATGTTGAAGTAACGGAGCTCGTATGAGTCATGTGCTGAGGCGACCACTCGGAGCCAGTCACGGAGGTTGTTCTTCTTGAGGTATCGCTTTGTCAGGTACTTCAGATACCTCTTGGAGAAAGGAATGTCTGAAAGTCAAAATAAAGTTTGAAAAACTGAAGAATTGAATGCTATGGTGAAATAGGGAAATAAAGTTTAGACTTGATTGATTTCTAATAATTTTATTTAAGTTGTTAACCCTGTTATCAAAACTCAAAAATACTTTCTTTGTAAAATGGACAGGCTGGTGATAAGCACACAAAGTCAACCACCAAATTATTTACTCACAATGATTCCTTTCCATAAGCTAAAAATATTGAATTATAAGATTCCGAAAAGGTTGTTCATTAACAGTATTGACTCAACTGAACAGCTTTGACAGTAAATAGTGGCACAATTTGCCTTGCCACTGGCAAAACAAAATACAGATTACAAACAAAAAGAGTGCAGCAAGATGCAATGCACTATTTGTTGGGCACAATTGGACATACAGCTTGCAGTATCTAGCCTCCTCAAAATCTATGGTTGCATTATGAAAATGTTTAGTGTTAATGTTTTGCTAGCTCGCCTGTCCTGCGTATGTTTTCCAATCTTGGATGCCAATCCAGATTGTGACTTGTTTGCGGATTAATGGAAGATTTTGTCGGCGTGTTTAGTGTACTGTGAGAAGAATGTATAAAAGCTGTGTCTTTGATTAGTTGTAAATGGCCTGCGGCCAAAACAACCTAGTAGTCTACTTGCAGAACAGTTGAAAATTAATAAAATACTTATAACAACAAAAGTGTTTCACACAGAAGCCATATTAAAACTGAGAACTCGCTAACAGATTGACAAGTAAATTGTGTGCAGGCAGTGTCCAAATAGGAGAATTATGAATAAAATCAGAATTATTATGCACAATAGTCAATTGCTTTCACTGAGAGTTCAGGACATATTGCAATAAATGATTTAGTATTGAGGACAAGTAAGAAAATGTTTAATAATTTTAGAGTTATCTCTGCATTAGTGTAACATGATATCTGTCTTGTTCTACACTTCTACAGTGCTATGTAATCGTTTCTGGGGCTTAGGGTTTATTTATATTTACAAAATTATTTACTTTGTGCTGAATGTATTTGAGGTTATGTTAGTAGCAGTAAAAATTGAAATAAATACTATATGATATGAAATTATCAGACCAAAAATTACCTAAAGCGTGTACCTAATTAGTAAAATGGTTACAAACCGGCATTGATGGAGACTTTCGTCTTATCCCGGGCCACGACAACGTGATTGCCTAGGTTATTTGTTTTGCCCTCAACTTTGACGTGTTCCTTCAGGTATTTCTCGAAGTTTCCTACGTCCAAGATGCTGTCTTCAGCAGGGTGTGTGCAGTCAATCACGAATTTCAGGTTGATCTTCCGCTTGATGCCTTTACCGCGAATTTTACCACCCTTGATTCCCTTCTTGCCAGTCTTTTGGTGAAGTTGGGCTTTTTTAGCCACGGGCTTCTTTGTAACTGCCATCTTGGCAACCTGAAACGTTTTGGAATGATTTATGTCCCGAAATTAAAGGGGAATTCACAGAATTTAAAGAATAATTCAGAGAATAACTTACGGAACACGTGTAGTGCGGTTACCGTAAAAACTGCAAAATGGCCGATGTAAACGTCAGTCTGTTTTATTGTAAGTTGGCAGCTCTGAACTTTGTTGCCATTACCTATATTATTAGAGTTATATTTTCTTCAATGTTATTTTTAGTCGATTTTGTTGTTACAGTTTTCGTTTATACTTATAAGAAATTGCAATGTAATTCAATCCCGCACGAGTAGACCATGCAAAGTAATAGTAGTATATCGTTTCAAGTTCAAGTCATTTTGCCCTTACCCGTGCTCAAGGCCCTTAGGTAATCTATTTATATTCTAACTCCATGGGCAAAGTACAATCAATAAGTAAATTAGTACAATCCTGTTTATTGTTATCAAGTACATACCTATTCGGGGTTACGTTACATTCAGAGACCTAACTCGTATTCGCCATCGCTCTTTATTCCCTATATCGATATTTATAGGCCGTTAGACTTTCGGCGAGAACTTAATTCGATTCAATTCTTATATGGCTTTTACGGAAATGCCACCACAACTTCGCCAATGTTGGTTACACACATCGACTTAATAATAATAGTTACACAATAAGATTCTTGGTCAAACGCATGTCAAACGTCAAAAATCAGAGTCATAACATCTTGTATACACAGACATTGTGTCTGTAACAGGTCGAAACGGATAAAAATAAGTGTTAGGGATTTGTATGGGGAAAAAAAACTAGTGGTGTTCTTACATTATATCCTGTTGTAATAACAGATTTTGAGGCCAATCAATGATAATATTTTGAAAAAATACTGTTGAAACATTTCAATGAAAAAATACGTATTTACCTACCTGTGAAACGTATTTTTGTGGGGAATCCTACCGCTCACAAACTACCAAGAGAACTAAAGTTCTACCGCTGTCGTTGTAAAATATTTTTATAGCGCGTCAGGGTTAATATAATTGATAATAACTCCTAAATAAATAAAGTATTGTATGTACCTTGGTTGATAGCGATTCCCAGGTATGTCTGCCATAATGATTCCCATATTCAGGAATGGCATATTTTTTTATTAATTAGTGAAAATTCGCGATGAAAATCTCCCAAACTAGTGAAAGTTCAGTAGGTACATTTGATATGGTTAGAGCTAGACCTACGCTACACTAGCGCCTCTCGCGGATAATACAAGCGCGTTGCTCAAGGCACAAATCAACTATGAATATCAAACCACCTAAGTGGGTTGAGTCGAGTCGAGGAAATCATGTTTTTTTAACTAACGTCAAAATGTTGTATCTCTTCTCTCGCTCGAAAAGTGTTCCTAAGGATTTTGATAGATCCTAGATCTATATCTCTTTTCCACGCTTCGTGGGTCTGCGCATAGATGATTATTTTATACTAGAGAGGTCTGCGTCTATGCGAAGTCTATTGTCAGACGCTGGGAAGGAAGTCGGAACCATAATCTCTTTGCTCGCAACATATCTCGGAAGAAGTTGGAATATCAATAGATTAGGCTAAGCTGCTTATCTAATTATTAGAGAGTTAAAAATTAACTGGAAATTAATTAATTACTAATTTGGGAGTCTCACCTAATTTTAAACAAAAGAATGCTATAACTACCTATAGCTATAACGATTTCGTATTTAAAAGAAACGCGTTAGACCGGCCGCATACTATAAGAAATTTTTGGACGCCCGCTTGCTCATACATTTTTGGACGTCAGCCACGTCAGAATTTTCGGATAGTATGCGGGGTCTAGAACAAAAAGTATGAGGAAAGTGCCTTCCGGCGGGCGTCAGTCGTCAGTTCTTATAGTATGCGGCCGGCCTTAATCGTAGACCGTAGGTATATTGTAGAATCATGTGTAATGGTAATGGATGATAGAAATGGTTTTTGCTACAATAATATGAATTAATAGGTAGGTATAGAGGTATAAAGTAAGTTTTCTTTTGACCGAATTTAACGAGAAGGTCCGGCTTCTAGAACTAAGGCACAGTATTACTACTAGGGTGTCTACACTTCCGAATAAAACGACCCTCCGTACCCATTTTTTGCACGTCTATACTTTTGGATCGCATTAGGACTCGGCGTCCTTTATCTACATAGGTAATAAATTAATTATGAAAAATATAAATCTCCAGGAACTTCAAGTGATTATGCTAGCAAGAAAATACATTTATTTTGCACTCACACAAACAAAAGCATAATACTTTTTAGAAGCTCATTAGACTAAAAAGATTTGTGCGAGACTAAAAAAGGCACCTTCCCATCTTAGCTTATGCTGCAGCGTCATACAGCGTGGCGTGGTAGGCAAGGGCGGATTCAGCCTTCAGGTCAGGGGGGGGGGGGGTGTCACACTTATATCCAGCTTGGATGGGTTTCAAAATACACAATACTATAGCTGTTACCCGCAGATTCACTGAAACGGCCGAGCCCCAGGGGGGGTCATGACCCCCGTGACCCCCCCCCCCCCTGGATCCGCCCTTGGTTGTAGGTAAGTTAAGGTACCTACGTTAGTAACAAAATCACAATAAAATTAAATTTCTAATTAATTTGGATTGACTACCTAAGTTGATTAATTTAGATTCGATAAGTGAAGCCTAAAAACGCCTTTGGAGTTCTGTGAACCTCGTCATCGTGAAGCTGTTTACCCTCTCTGCAATATAGCCGTTTCTTTATTTTGTGATAATAGGCTACCCCGCACTATTGATAACTTTTGTGTGCTATACCAAAATAAAGTTCCGTCTTCACGTCTGCAAGCATGCCAGTTAGAAGCAATATGTACCTACATACAGCATTAGGGGAGCCGCAATAGTGCCGACTACTGCCGACATTGTATTATTGCACCCGCAGCGGAGGGCATAGTAGGCTGTCTGTGGGAAATTGGCCCACAGGTTGCTCGTATAAAAACTAATATTGTTAATTAAAAATTTGTTCATAATTTTGAATAGATTTTAAAACAAAGGACTATGTTTGACTTCAAAACAGTAGGTAAGTAACTGTTGTATCTAATTAGATAATCTTATTAGATTACTAAATCGTCATCTTCTTATACTTTGTGCAAACTCACTTTTAACGCGGTTTTATTGTTTGTTACAAATATTCTATTACTTCTATAAGTTGCAATCTACTGAAGTATCAACATGCAGTCACTTTGTATTCAAAACATTCATGCCAAGTCATTTGATATGACTTGTAAGACTACAAAGAAGCAGCTAACCGGCCCGACCGCACTACGCAAGGGGCACGGCTTTCCGCCGACCATTGTTTTCGCTCTACCTCGATCTTATAATTCCCATGAATGAATTGCGTTAGGTATTCGTCAGTCGAGGTCACGACGTTTTTTTACCTGCCATGATGTAATGCTTCGCTTTTTTTCATACATTCACACCTCTGCGATCTGTTTTGTAGGTGTGCTCTCAATAAGTTTTGTTTAAAAAGTTTGCGAAGAGCGTAAATACTTTGTCTTGTGAGTGGCGGGAGTTTTTGAACGTCGAAGAAAGTCGATCATGCGCACAAGCTATTATATCAAAATCGTGAACACCGTGAGTGAAGGAAGTCACAACACGCACACAACCTCAGTTTATTTACGCGCTTGAACGCAATCGGTTGGCTCGTGCCGTCGGTGTGTAAACCTATTTTTGAAGTTAACCTCACTTCCTTACCTTAAAGGTGATTCACCATAGTGAACATTGCAATATGTTTCAATGTTATCGTATGTTTAACCTCATAAACAACTAAAGATAAACATAATTTATGTCTCTAGGTATGTAAGACGATTCGCGTGTGTAAATAAAATCGATAAGGATGATGGAAACGGTCAAGGTGTCACACAAATGACGACATTAAAATGGATAATTGTTTCGCCGCCTGCGGTTGCGATGATTATGAAGCTGTAACTAAATCGGATTTGGACCGGTACACGGATAAAATCGAAAACATTCTCAACGATGAAAAAGGTAGAAAGTTTTTCAGAAATTTTATGTTTACCTCCAAAATGAGAGATGGGCGTCGTTCTCTGGATTTCTGGGAGCACGTAGAAAGGTTGCTCGGTTATAATGAGAATGCAGAAAGCGCGTCTTACCGCAGTTACCTCAGAGATATTGACCGTTTAATCAATGAAGCCGAGAGAATTGATGAGCTAGATTTTGCAACAATGGAAAGATTATCTTTAGCCCGAGATTCTGAAAACAAGGAAGAAATAGATGATACACTGAAGTTATTGAAAGTAGAAGCAACCAAAGCACTTAGAAGGGAATACAATGCATTCAGGAGACATTTTATTGCAATGAAAAAATAATTTGATATGATGTTGGTTGATACAGTGCCTTGAGAGTAAAAAACATTTTGTTTGAAATTTCGCGCCAATTTGTTAAATTGAGTGTTACAATCACATCACACAATGTTGCAATCCCCGCCATTTAAAAATCGCTGTTGTATGTTAAAGTAAAAGGCGCTAGTTATTTAATTTATTCTGAAATAAAGTTTCTAGGGAATGCAATACTCACCTTTTCTATTTCATAGCGTGTAAGCTACCTATGTTCCTACCTATTGAATGTAGGTATTGTCAATGTTTATTCTTGGTTTTGCTGGAGGCATTGTTGTCGAGCTATTTATTTTGTAACAGTGTAGGTACATAAAAGCGATAATTGCTTATAATTAAATAGACATGATAAATTATTCGTGTCGTGCGGCGTTGGATTTGAAGGCTTTTTAAAATGATCACGTGATAAATAAATATTTTTTATGCCTTACTAACATTGGTAT
This sequence comes from Polyploca ridens, assembly GCA_951394255.1. Classification (NCBI taxonomy): domain Eukaryota; kingdom Metazoa; phylum Arthropoda; class Insecta; order Lepidoptera; family Drepanidae; genus Polyploca; species Polyploca ridens. The sequence continues at coordinate 13,924,573 of OX596252.1, forward strand.
TATTGTTTCTACATTTCCTTTGGATTTTTGTCATTCCTAAAAAAGCACGAACCCCCCTTCCCAAATAAAAATGTTTCATCGATTTTAGACTCACATATGGACCATACGAAGGACTATGCGAATGGATTGCCAGCTTTCTGTCCAGCAGATGCATTAGAGCCTTCGTTGACGGTAGCTGCTAAATAGCATGGACATAAATATCGGCGTCCCGCAAGGCTCTGTGCTATGGCTGACCCCAACACTGTACCTTCTCCATATCAATGATATGGTGTCTATTGACGGCATTCATGGCGACATAATGACGGCGATGCGGACGATAGTACAGGGGACGCCCATTACACGGGCCGTGCAAATATCCCTCGTTCCTTGGTGGAGGAAAGCCGCGAACGGCTAGTGTCTGAAATCGAGAGTACACTCAGTATATACTGTAGTCTTTGAGTACACTAACTAATGTCCCCGATTGGGGTCGGCTAAACCTAGTCCATTTCAACCCCACTAAGACTCAACCTGCCGCACAACTCAACAAGCCTGCGCTTTCACCACTAAGAAAACCCAATTTACTGTGGCTCCACAATTCCGGCAACGTTTGAACGATACCCCTGGTGTTGCAAGCGTCCATAGGCTACGGTAACCGCTTACCATCAGACGGGCAGTTGTTTGCCAAATAGTGGTATAAAATAAAACATTTAAAGACAATAAAAAACATAACCCTCCTTCCGGGTCAGTCGGGTAAAAATTGTGATAGGTATTGATTATTTTGAGCTATGTTTGTGGTTACGCGCCATCTTTCGGAAATTATTAGATCAACTCAATAAAAGTCCTCATTTTTGGTAACTGCGCGCGGTACCTTTGTACGGTGGTCCAAAATGTTAGATTTCGTTTAAACTTATTTCAAGTGGCTTGAATCAAAAGCTATTGTATACCGGACCGGAAAGCTTCAATGAAATGAGATTGTGGTCAGGCGCATAAAAAAAACAATTATTAAGTAATGCTATTATAATCTCGCATGATGAATGTCAATGACTTTCCATTTATGTACCTATCAACAGCAGTCTACAGCGTCGGCAGTTCGCCAAAGAATCTCGTTTTCACTGCATCTTAATTTCAAAATTCATTAATTAATTGCACAACTGCTTTATTCACGACGTCTCTTAACGATCGCATGGCGCTTTTGATAAGATTCATATTGACTTGCCACTTCTGTGACCCAGTGCTATCTAATATGGACTGTTTCCCTGCATGTGGTGAGGATTACAGAGTAACGAAATCAGACTTAAATTGCTTTATGGATAAAATAGAAAACGTTCTCTACTGTGAATACGGTAGAAAGTTCTTCAGAAATTATATGCGTACTTCCAAAATAACAGATGGGCAGCGCACTTTGCATTTTTGTGAGTCTCTCGATTATAAAAGGAACGGCCATAGCCCCTTTGCACATTATAAGAACATTTCTTGTGCCTTATCAGACACAAGACATAAAATGTATGAGCGTGTCTGATCCGACATTTCTTGTAATATGTACAGTCTGATATAACATCCAATGCGACTGAATTTTATATAACACACAAGACTGTTCCTTATAATGTGCAATATGCTTTATACATTGGAGATATACTTAACTTAGTGGAAATTTGAGACGGGTTTGTAATAGCAGTACCTTGAGTGTTGGAGCCACACGAATATGGTCTTAGGAGACCAACAGGCTCGATTAAGCATATATTTTTATTCAAAACTCTTCGTTTGCTCTCTGACTAAATATTTTTATCAATATCTGTAAAAGCCGATAGCCATAACACAAAAAGGCATAGTCTCTGAAGCACTGAACTTTAAAATGAAAGTAGCAACCAAATCTTGGAAGAGGAAGATGCAAGCAATACAATAAACATAAAATTGTATGCAAAAAAAAATAGAAGATAATGCCATTACCAAATTTAATGTGGATTAATCCACCGATCGCCTTTATTAAGATGTGGCTTGAGCCCCATAGCCCCCCCCCCCCTCCCCCCCACCACCCCTGGTAATTCTCCAATGTAACACACAGCACTAAGTGTCAACAGTACAGTAGTACCCAACTGATAAGGCGCGTCGTGAATCTTCGTTCAGAAAAGAAAGTATGGCCCTGAAGATTAACGAAAGAATGCTTAAAACTTACAATCAACCTTAGATCACTACTATAAGGTTCATAATACACTGCAGCTGTTAGTTCCGTCTCACTCGCAAGTGACGCCCCTCCGCACGGCGCGCACTAATATGGCGGCAGCTGCCGACCAATAGCGGTTTCCCGCGCTTTGAACATGTATCTTCTGTGCAGGTACATCGGTAAGCCATATCAGTTGGGTACTACTGTACTTAATGATACAGGTTGGTTAACTTAAGTTTGCACGTTCACAGTACTCACACAACTGCAATTTCACGATACAGTATGTTTAATTACATTATTGCATCTAATCAGTTAGTCAATTCTAATAGACATATGCAAAGACCACTCTATATTTATTTATGAGCAGTAGCAAAAGAAAAACAATCTGTCTCCTTCATACTCATAAGCTTGGCTGCACGCGAGAGAGACGGACAGACTTTTCATGATGCGCATGCAGTGCGACGTCACGCCGCGCGCTTATTCACAGACACTACAAAAGCGCAACGTGTAAATGTGTTGAACGTGCCAGCTTTAGTTATCCGACGTGCAAGACAATACATAATATTAGGTCTTTACCTATGAAATTGCCGTTCTGCAGTACTGGCCATTTCAAATCAAAATAATTTTTGTTTGGCTAAGAATTCTAATTTCAAATTAATTTTATTTTTAAAACATGGAATTCTTTTTCCAAAAGTAGCATTTGTTTATTGATTAGTGTTACATTTTCATCGCATTTCAATCTTTTTCGTCATCATGGATACGTTAAAAATTCGAGTAATTATGGAATACGAGTACCGTCGTGGCAGCAACGCGGCACAAGACCTATTAAAATAAATAATAAATATCCTGGGACATTCCTCACACACGGTCATAATATTGTTATTTAATTTTCCGTAAAACGGTGCCACCCACTGAAACGCTTGAATATTTAATTATAATTATTCAATTATATGGTTGAAAAATTGGATACATTTAACAATGAAAATTGAATTGACAGTACCACATTTAATACCTACAAGATAAATTATAATAATAAAATTTCATTAAATTCTATATAAATTCCATTAATATCTTATCACATTAAAATACGAGTCCATATCTCAATATAAACGAGTTATATACATAGATAGATCCACTGAATTAAAACTAAATATATAGTGTATCACTTCACTAAACCATTTTAGTTATTATATTGGTGCATAACTAAAATGCAATTCATTTCTAGGTTTTCTTCCATGAGTAGTACATCTCTAGAGGTTTGTTGACCTGAAAATAAAAATAAAAATTTCAAAAATGTTATGTCTTTTTCAATGTCGTCATTTTCAATGCAGGTCTTGGGTGCATGTTCATGTCTGCATGTCCTGAGTCTGGGTGTAATTATAATGTTAAGTATGTATTTACAAACAAAAAGTAGTATTATGTAGTATATCAGTTATCTGGTTTCCATAGTACAAGTTCTGCTTAGTTTGGGATCACCACAATATCACCATGTAAGTCATGATGTGGCCAGTGGTATGAACAAAAAGCCTGGAAGGTACTGACTGACTCTCAAGTGCAGCTGTCTGAACAAACTGATACATGCTTGGCGATAGATTTTGAATTTGAGGGTGGCAGTCAGCCAGTTGGGTACTACCATTCAACATACTATGGTTTCTTCACAATGTTTTCCTGCGGTGAAAGAAAGGCTCGAGCTCATTGTTAGATTAAATGCAAAGTTGACATAAATTGAAAAAAGGCTACAGTTGCACGCCCCTGCCACACACCCCTGATAATGTTGTCAGTCAAAATTGTATGTTTATATAAGTTTATGTTTTTACTAACAACTATGGAATCATTTTTTTTTTCTGAAATAAATTCTTATTATTATTATAAATATTACCTTCCAGAATTTATCATTGATCTGTCGCAGTGTCTGCGCGCCATTCAACGGCACGAATTGTCCCGGCGATGGCGTCACATAAATGCAGAAGTTGAGCAGTCTGTATGCCTCGGGCAGTTCAGCGTCTAAATCTAGTGTGAGACGCATTGCTAGGTATTTGCTGAGGTGGTCCACTGAAATTTTAAGATTATAAGTTATATTTTTTTTTTACTTCAGCACTGTAACAAAAAGGGGTATTGATGCTATAGTCCACCATGCAGGTATTTGCGGAACAAGAATTAATATTATTTTAACTTAATATTATAAATGCAAAAGTGAGTTTGTTTGTTCGTTTATTATGCCTTCATGCCTCAGCTACTCAACGGTACATCATGAAATTTGGCATGCAGATAGCCTATAGTATGGAGAAGGACTCAGACTACTTTTTATCCCGGGAACGCGGGAGACAGCTAGTATATTATAAATTGAATTTATATGTCAGGGCTTGAGTCAAGATAGTATCAATTGGATCTAAAACCGATAAGTTATGAAAAAAATTATGATTACCAGAAGCATTAGCAGTAGTCTTCAAGTATCTAACAGAACTGTCCCTCAGGGCCCGCATCAGCTGATTGTCGCCCGTCATCTCTGTAGGGTGGGGCTTGAAGACCAGCTCTATCTCGTTTGGGTTCAGTGGTTCCCCTTCACCTTCTGTGTCCATTGAGTTCTCTCCTTCTGTTCTGGAATTAAAAATGGATTGTGTTTTGTTTTTTAAGTATGTGTATTAGAAAATGGCTGTGAGGATCCTATGTATGGTAAACCAGCTATTATTTTTGCTCTAAATGCATCGCCAGCCGATTTCCCAGAGTGGGCAAGTTGTGAAAAGGATGAATTGTAGGTACAGTCAATAGCACATGAAGCTTTACACTTTTTTGTAGTGCGAGTCTCACTACCTCTACCATCGGAGATTGTAATAAGAATGGTACAAAAGTCAAGCAAGTGGACTTAGGGCATTGGTTTCTTTGTATTTGTCAGTTATTTTTATCTCGTGGGGGGAGTGGGGCAGCTGCCCCTCTTGCCCCCCATTGGCGACGCCCATGAGGTTAGCATGTATTAATATAGTGGGCTAAATTGATGTAGTAATAATTAAACACTGAAGATGAAGAAGCTGACAGATTCTTATCTTCTTTATAAATCAATGCTTAATTGACTTACAGTTACTGGATTTTAACTGTTTTAAGGTGCATCATCATCATCATCAGCCTATAATGTCCCACTGCTGAGCACAGGCCTCCTTTTACAAATGAGAGTGAAAGGGAATGGGCAGATACTCCACCATGCATGCCCACTGCGGATTGGTAGAGGTAGGCTAGTGTTCACCTACTGTTAAGTCAAGCTATCTAGAAGGCCTCCAACCAACTTAATGATTATCACAGGTCATTAAGTGATAATGGCTTTACATGCCTTACGAAGCATGGAAAAGCGGTCACCCATCCAGGTACCGACCTCACGGGTGGCAGATTAATTTTGCCAATTGATTAAGAATATGTCAAGCTACACCAGGGGTGCTTCATTAAGTGCATGCAGGTACCAAAACAGCTAATGGGCTAGTTATTATTATTGGATAATTAATAATAAGAAAGATAGGAAAAGGGCAGAATTAACCCTCCGCGCGCCTTATACAGACCGTTTGTGTTTAAGGGGAACCGCGGCCATTGTGCGCGAAATGCCACTGTGACATATAAGACACAAGGTTTAATATTAACTGTCATTTAGTAACTGTTCCATATAAATTTTTACTCTTGCAGGTCTTTCTTGTCTGGTCGTGCACGCGACCAGTTAAGAAAAATAATGAAGTGGGAAGTTCTTGAAATTAAGGTCAAAGAATTGAAATGGAGGTGTTCAGGCCATATGTTACTGGTCCACTATGGCAAAGGCTGGCAAGAGACAGGAGGAGGTGAAAGGCTATGGAGGAGGCCTTTGTATCGGGGAGATGCACTGATGATCAGGGGACTGATAGAGATTGATTTGTTGTATTTGAAATTTTATAATAATAATAATGTAATATTTGGTACTCTGGTGAATAAAGGTTTGAAATTGAATAATAAGAATAATATCCTGGAACATTCATGATATGATGATGGCAAAGAAAACATGTTACACAATTTTTGTTAAGATGTAAATGCCAACTCACCTGCCCTCACTAGATTCACTCTCCTCACTCCTCTCCGAAGTCAAAATAGATTTCGCCCTCTTAGTGGTGCTTGTGTTTTTTGATATAGAACTAATATTAGATGGCACTGGAGATGGAGTACTCCGAACAGACGCTGGGTTTGATGTAGACTGGGCAGGTGGAGTTGGGTTACTATTAGTTAGATTAGATGTGCCATCTTTGGGTGGTACTGTTGTGGTGCTACCATTCTGTGGTGCCTCTGTGGTACCATTAGTATTACCATTGCTGTTGCTGTTACTATTCGAGTTAGAAGTGTTACTATTATCATCATGATTCTTCCTCGACCTTTGAGGCCTATTCTGTGATTGCAACTTTATTCCTTCAGTTATAGAATTTACCAATGACGCCTGAGAGTGAGACATACTCAATTTATTCAGCAATCGTTCCTGATGAGCCTCGTACTCATCCCTACTTGGATATATCTTCGATATCAGCAGATCGAAGTTAGGATCTGGCCGCAATGACCTTTTTGAAACGAGTTTCTTGCGACAAGTCGGACATTCTTTGTTCCCAGAACGTAGCGCAGTTATTATACAGTCGTTGCAGAACCTGTGCAAGCATTCCTTCGTGGTCATCGTCTTCTTGAGCATGTCTAAACAAATTGGGCACATCAATTCACTGTGCAAACTACGCGGAGATACAGCTATTTCAGTCGCGTCTGTTATCACCTCCTGCGGTGTACGATGGAGCTCGTAAAGGGAGAGCTCCCATGTTTTGTTTTGTGAAGGCTCCGCCGACGACATTTTGGACAAAATCAACACTTTCTCCTATTGAATTAGAATATTTTTAATAGTTTTTATTGGGTGACAAATCGCGTCGCGTCCACCATATTGGTGTTGCCGTTGCCCACCCCACCCGCCAGCCCACCGGTGTTGCCAGCTCTAAAATACTAGAAGAGAAGTATGCTGCAAATTGTCGGATTTATAGCTCAAGAACGGATTTTCATGATCTTCGATTTGTTGGATTTGTCTCCTCCCCAAATAGCAGAATAGAACATGAAGAATTCACGACAATTTTTTTTATGAAGAAACTTCATTTTCTCTTATATTTTATAGAACACTTTTTATCCCGGGAACGCGAGTGAAGTGTTGAGGACGGCTAGTTTATAATAAAAGAAATCTGATGTCAGGCAGGAGCAACAATATTAATGCCAAAAAACTTTTATACTCTCATAATTAAAAACTTATAACAACGTTTAAAACTCTAAATTCGTAGTTCGTGATTTAATTTAGTTTTCGTATCATACAATGTTTATTTGCAAAATTCTAAAACATTAATTCAAATAGACCTTCGCATAATCCTTTGAATGCGTCGTATAATCGACTAAAAAAACCCGAACTTCCCTATTTTCTTGCAGGCTAGCCAATATACAAACATAAACCGGAACAGAGATAAGGCGGATTATTTTAAATGACTATGACTCTGACTTTTTGGCGGGAACTTGCAGAGTGACGTTGTGTTTTCATTTTAAATTTCATAAATTCGTGTATTTTAAGTGTTATTGCATATTATCGGTAGTATTTTATCCAATAAAGATCAATCCATGTGCACCAGTGAAGTGAAATGAAATGATTTATGTGTATCGTGACTTTTCAAGTTGTCTCAAAAAGTCCGTGAAGAGTTTTAGTATAAAGACCACCATTGTAGTAAAAAATGACTTTTATGGACGGTGACTGACTGAGGACTATGTGAAAGTGATTTATTGTGACTGGAAATTATAATATAACTCGACACTGGCAAACATAATTCCTAATTTGGATTTGGTTACAACTAAGAAGAAGAATGTTTGCTGTTGTAGAAAGGATAGCTGCTGTTAACTTCCTACTTTTATTACCCGATTGCACGATGCAAAAGAGGGTAGTATGTTTGTTCCTTTGTGGCGCTCTAGAGACCAAATGCGTAGGCCGATTTTGATGATTCATAAGTCACAAAATATTTCTTAATTTCACGAGGTGTCACTAAAGACATAGCCTTTGCGGACTTTTTGGCGGGAACTTGCAGAGTGACATTGCGTTTTCATTTTAAATTTAATAAATTCGTGTATTTTGGGTTTTATTGCATAGTATCGGTGGTATTTTATCCAATAAAGATCATACATATGCATCAGTGAAGTGAAATTAAATGAATTATGTGTATCGTGACTTTTCAAGTTGTCTCAAAGAGTCCGTGAAAAGCTTTAGTACAATGACCAACATTTTACTAAAACATGACTTTGGAAGGTGACTATGTGAAAGTTAATGTGCAGACTATATGAAAATGATATTATAATAAATAAAATTACACGTATGTAAAGGCTGTATGGTTGGAAAACCCTTGCCTATCCGTTTATGGATGAAAAAAACGACTACTTACTACTACATCCAAGAATCTTATATATTGGGCTTTTTGGCGGGAACTTGCAGAATGACGTTGCATTTTCATTTTTATTTTCATAAATTCGTGTATTTTGAGTTTTATTGTGTATTTTCGGTGGTATTTTACCCAATAAAGATCATCCATGTGCACCAGTGAAGTGAAATGAAATGAATTATGTGTATCGTGACTTTTCAAGTTGTCTCAAAAAGTCTGTGAAGGGTTTTAGTACAATGACCACCATTGTAGTAAAACATGACTTTTATGGAAAGTGACTGACTGAGGATATATGTGAAAGTGATTTATTGTGACTGGAAACTATAATATAACTCGACACTGGCAGAAATGAGCCCTAGTTTGGGCTTGGTTGCCAAACTTAAAAATAAGAAAGAAAGAAAGAATATTATATATTATATCATAGCCTTTGCATGCATGAAAAAGAAAAAAAACTACGAAATATTGTGGGGTATCGTATCACTACAATAGGTCTTAAAATCAACTTGATGTTTCTCTAAAGTTACGTTTAAAAATTACACAGCCTGAAAGTTGATGCCCAAACACGATACCTACTTAGGTACCTGTAATAAAAGGTGATACTGCAGCATCAGGTCAAAATTAATTATCATTTTTTTTTCAAACATAGTAGATAAAAAGGCAATAAAAACAAACTAAATCAAAATTGGTTCATCCCTTTGGTTGTTACGATGTCACAGACAAACACTCAGATACACTAGTTAAACTTGCTTAACACTCTTCTGTTTTGCTTCGGGGGTTAAAAATCAACATTTAGGTGTTTTTTTTAAAAATCAAAGTCAAAGTCAAAGCCATTTATTCAATTTAGGCCCTAGTAGGGCACTTATGAAGGTCAAAGCTACTGAAGTTACCACCAGTTCGTAAGTCGGCCTTCAACTGAGAAGAACAGGCAAGAAACTAAGCAAGGTTACATTTTTTAAATATTTTTTTTGAACAAATTGACTATTGGCTTACAATCCTTTTAGGGTTCCGTACCGAAAGGGTAAAACGAGACCCTATTACTAAGACTCCGATGTCCGTCCGTCTTTCCGACTGTCCATCTGTCACCAGGCTGTAGTATCTCATGAACCGTGATCGTTGAAATTTTCACAGAATATGTCAAGAAACGCTTTTGGTGTTTTTTTTGTTCATTTTACAGTCAATTTGAGTAAGGTAACATTATTATTATTATTGTACGGAACCCTCAGTGTGCGAGTCCGACTCATACGTGGCCGGTTTTATTTGTATTAGCCACGGGGGCGCTATGCTGTCCTCATCCATAAACGTTACATATTCTTACTAGTATTATTTTTTCATTTTGTCTTTTGTTGTTGTTTTGAGTCTAAAAATATGAATTCATCACCTTTGAGCAGGCTTTAGGTGCAGCCATCGACTTAATAATTATATGTATATATCTCAATGGGTGCAGCATAGATGACGGACTTTTTGTGCGAAGGAGTCTGCGGCAGACAAAAAGACTGTGTGAAAACAAAGGGTTGTGCGCTGGACTTTTTGCGTGTCGTGTGTGTTACTGCTTAGACTAAAAAGTTAGGTGCGGTGCGGTTTGTCATGTGTGCTGCACCTTAAAGTCAGACTGTAAAAGTCTTATGGTACCTAAAACCCCTTTAGAAAAATCAATGATTACTAAAATATAAATATTCGATATTTGAATAGATGTTTAAAACGTACACGCTACAAGCTTGAACGATTCGTTTAAGGCTACAAGTATTGTACATACCTTTACTGAAGGTAAAAAGTAATAATGAGTGTGGTCAGTAAAAGTAATCTATGGTATAAAGTGAACATGCGTGACCGAGTAATTAACTGTGGTTTTATTGCGCCATTCGTCTCGGGAACTAATGTTTATTCGAGTTAAATTGTAATAGCGCCTTAATGAATATCTTTTTCACTAATGGAATGGTACTACTCTACGCCACAGATCAATCTTCCGTAAATTGTTTATACTTTGTTTTAGATTTGTAGGGCTTTCTTATGATTTCTCCGGATTTGCCCTAGTTCGTGTTTTGTTTTGGAGTCTCGTGGGCGCAGTTACTATACTCTTTGGGCGCTGGATAGGCGAAACATGGCGGAAAGGCATGTAAGATATTCTGGGTGTTTGTAATACAGGTGTTGTTTTGGTCAGCGACAAGCGACAACCCAGGAGCGATAGTACAAAATATATATTCCCCAAAAATGGACTTAATTCCATTAAACACTGTAAATATGTTGAGAAATACCTTATTCAATTTGAAATAAAATTACCGCAAAGTATGGTTACTAGGCACGTGCACAGACTAGAGCTAGGCACAAGCCGCCATCGCCCCACCCCTTTACTCCCTCCCGTTGAGTATTATCTACATTTTAGCTTATTACATGATTTTCAAAATTTTAATTTTTTTATTTTTATTATTAAAAAAAAATAGAAGCGTTTTACCTGAAAATAAAACGCAAATTAAATACTTACCTTATTTGAAACTTTATATTTGAGATAGGCCCCTCCTTGTTTTCTGCTTTATTGTACCTTCTTTGTCTACCTTATATCGCCATCTCGCTCGCACATCCCCCTACCATCCACGCCAGGCAGTGCGGCGGGCATGAGCCGCGCGATCTCGTCATTGTGTCGAAAATACCAGGCAGTGTTAAAAACTAAAGTTTCAAATAAGGTAAGTATTTAATATGCGTTTTATTTTCAGGTAAAACGCTTCTATTAAACACTTGACCGTTATTTGAAAGTTTATATTTGAGACGTGTTTGTTATCGCCTGGTAGAAGTGGATGCCAATGTGACTTTATGCTTAGTTCAGTAATAGTGGTAAAAGCATAAACTGATTTGTGATATACCTGTGACCTACGTATTTTCCCAGTTTGGGATATACGAGTACTGTATTCAAGTATACTTCTGAATGAGTCTGTTTGACCATATCGCGAGACAGAATATATCAACAAATATAAAGATGTGCGAGGTATTACCGTAATTTGATTTATAAAGTACAAACCAAAATATATAATTGACTAGAAGCAATTTCTGAAGTTCTTATCAAATCATTGATTAACATAGAAATACATTTTTATTAATAAGTTTCATAAACATGTGCGAGGATATTGTTATCCCGCTATTAGTGGCGTTTTATCAGCTATAGAACTATCTGAAAGTTTTGCATAATTGCATACCTATCTCCAATAGGCACGTGACCAGATTTCGAATCAGATCGGATAAGACCAATTTTGAGCTGCTGGGCTGGCTTTTTAGCTGAGCGTATGTTGCCCGGGAATGCATTATGCCCGCTCCAGCGATGATTTATTTCATCTTGCAGTACCTACTGTTCCAGATGCAGATTTGGCTTGTCATCTCAATCGAATAATAAGTTGATTTTCATTTCGGTAAGACATTTCGGTGTTTTACGTCTGTTGTGTAAAGTACGAGACATTACACACAATGTAATAGATGGCTATATGTATTTCGTTACTATAGTTTGTGTGCCGACATTGTTATTCACCACCCTACCTCCACAACGTAAATCATAGGTACCTAATATATTATATCAAAACGTTAATTCTTGTGTATACTTAGTCCATTTGATTTTACTCATGTTGTATTTTATTATAATAACCAGCGACGTTATCACTCCAATATTTACCGGAATTATAAGTCCTAGCGTTCAGTCAAGGGAAAACATAATTATTACTTTTACATGTTGCAATTTAAATTTGGAAAAGTGAGGTCATGTACTCTTCAACCTGAATCCAATTACAAAAGTAAGACAACAGTGTATTTGATCTGTATAGTTATGCACAATTCGTAGAGTATAATTTTGTTTCGAAAAATTTACACGAATCCATCGTAAGCTATAAAATATATCTCAAAATATATCCAACGAGCACATGAGTGCACGAAACTGCATACGTATAGTTATGATATTAAGTACTTGTATATTATAATATATCCCATAGTCGGACAAATAAATGGATTAAGTTTGAGCATTTTATTTCAAGCAAGCTATGGTTAGAAAGCGGGTTTTGCTACAAAGACGACATGGTTACAACAAAAGAGTATGTGGACCAATCTTTGGAAGTAGAAAAGCTGCCAAAGATTGACTTGAGGTCTGCCCTCCAAAATCCACTCTTTTTCCATCGAGGAATTACTAGCAAGTTTATGCCTCAAGCCGATCTTGCTTAGGTAGCAGTTTGGAGAAGGTAAAAATGGTTATGCTAGGTGCATGGGCCTTCGTGAATTATGTATTGATGGTGGGTTTGGTCTAAACACTCAAAATTTGCAACTACGTATATGGGAATTCCATAAGCAAATAAATCTACTACAAGTATTAATTATAAATATTAATCTGTGTAGGCGTATCCGCTACGTAAGTGCTACTCTGGCCGTAGTCGATAATTAGTAACGATAGATGAAGAACTAATAAATGAAACAAATGATACATTCATATGATAACGATACGATTCATTACATGATTTGGTCACCCTCGTTCCGAATCGACATCTCATTTGGGTCCTGTAGTGCATTCAATTTCTTTGTGATTGCAATGCAACTCTTGTTCCATGATATACAACTTTTAAAAACTCGTCCATTTAATTGGCATGATTTGATTACATATTTCACTAGAAAATAAGAACGCATTTGCAGGTGAACCAACGACCAGTATGCTGAATCACGATAGTGCAGAGTGCAGACTCGTTTGGGTTATGTATGACATAGCTTGGTAAGTTTAAACCGATTAGGCTCCAAGATGATTGTTAAGGAAAATAATTATTATTTCCGTATAATAAAACACACGTTACTTGGGGCATTGGTATTAGCTTGTCGAGGTTATTTGCTAACATTTCATTCTTGTTTTAGAATGAAACATGACAACATTTTAGACAGGAGAAAGTCGTTCAAATAACCGATAATACATATTTATTAATCCCCTATATGTTTGTTACCCAATTAAGCAAAGTTTCGGCTGAGACCGAAAGTAAGGTAAGGTAGGCAAGTATACAGGGTGTTGTTTTGGTCGGCGACAAGCGACCCAGGAGCGGTAGTACAAAATATATATTCCCCAAAAATGGACTTAATTCCATTAAATACTGTAAATATGTTGAGAAATACCTTATTCAATTTGAAATAAAATTACCGCAAAGTATGGTTACTAGGCACGTGCACAGACTAGAGCTAGGCACAAGCCGCCATCGCCCCACCCCTTTGCTCCCTCGTACTCCCGTTGAGTATTATGTCTACATTTTAGCTTATTACATGATTTTCAAAAAAAAAATATAAATAAATATTTATTTTTATTATTAAAAAAAATAAAGTATTTTTTTTTATATTTTTTTTAGCACCAGTATCATTTGTATTATCGACCCTGAGTCGCTCGTCGCTGACCAAAACAACGACCTGTATGTATAATATGTAGCCGTTACTGGTCGATAGACATCTATGTGCGGCGCGTCGCACACATTCGCTAGTGAAAATATGCCTGTTTCTACCTTACACAACCAGGGTTGAAATAAATCGGAGACACGATAAAAAATATTTGTCCGTTATCACAAGTTATAATAGGTCAGTGAGACCCGCCACTTTTTTGGATCAGCAAACCTTTTTTAATGGTGTGCCCGACTCGGTATCTAATAATATACTCTTAGTACTGAACCGATTGACTTGACTTTACCAACGGCAGCTTTTGGTAAAACTATATGCAACAACCGTGTATTATTTTCAGTATGTAAATCGGAGATTCATAAATGTTACCACTATTGGTGGATTTCAAACCATTGCCCCGCTTTGAAAATGTCAGTATCAAGTCTTCAGAGTACCTCACAAGGACTAGAATACTAAGAACCCCGCGAGGATTGAATATGTTAAGGAAAGTGCGTAGAAGCACCAATATCCTAGTGAGGTACCCAATAATAAATACACTGTAAGGGTACATTTTGTTACCAGCCTCTGTGAGAGTTGATAATGGTGGGAAATATGTGTAAAGGTATCCCAGTGTAGGACTATGCGAATATACATTACATTTAAAACCATCAGTCCCCATGAGGGTAGGTTATGTTAAAGCATGTGCGCGAAAGTGCAATATTCAAGTAAAAAACCCTACGAGGGAGCATTTTAAATTATCTGCCGTTGCAATGGTTGATTATGATGCCGAATGTGCGAAGAACATTTATCTAAGTGAAGTACCCTGCGAAGAGGATAGATATTTGGGTTTTTTCATTACCTACTAAAAATCTGCTTCTAAAGCATTTGATTCTATTCTATTGAAAGGCAAAAAGTTTTTCGAACACCACCTGCCTTTTTAATGTGCGTTGAGGCACAACATCCAAAATAATACCCCGCGATTTCAACTCACCTGCCTGCCTGGGGTTGGTTATTATGGGGAATGTGTGTCCGGGCACAACATCCAAGAGAATACCCCGCGAGGGTATATTAAAACTCATCTACCCCTGCGAGGGGTTGATTATTATGTGGAATGTGCGTACGGAGTACGGGCACAACTTCCAAAAGAATACCCCGCGAGGGTATTATAAAACTCACCAGCCCCTGCGAGGGGTTGATTATTATGGGGAATGTGCGTACGGAGTACGGGCACAACATCCAAAAGAATACCCCGCGAGGGTATATTTCAACTCACCTGTCCCCACAAGGGGTTGATTATTATGGGAAATGTGCGTACGGAGTACGGGCACAACATCCAAAAGAATACCCCGCGAGGGTATTATAAAACTCACCAGCCCCTGCGAGGGGTTGATTATTATGGGGAATGTGCGTACGGAGTACGGGCACAACATCGATAAGAATACCCTGCGAGGGTAAATTTAAAGTCACTGCCCCTGCGAGGGTACATTTCAAGTTACCGCACCTGTGTGGGTTGGTATATGGCAGCTCAGACTAGCTTGCAAAGCGGGAGCATTTGATCATTTTACAATAAAGGCAAAAATGTTTTACCGTTTTAAGCACTGTAGTTAACTCGTCTGGTATTAATAGCAAACGGAATCTTTTGGTAAGTGGATTACGAACCCTCATTCCTCACTTCAATAATTTCAGACCACAAATAAGTTGTAATTACGTTAACTCTGTTGGAGTTTGTGAACGGAACGTTATAGTCTATGATTTGATTATCTGTGCTTTATAGTCTGTCATAAGAAAATGTCTTGTTGTGTGTGCTTATCTAAAAATAAAACAAAGTAAATTAAATGGGGAGTTATTATTATTCCAAAACAAAAACTAAAAACAACAGCAGAGCGTGGTTGATATTCAAAAGAAATGTCGGCTTCTGGGAATGTAATAAACTACCCAAAACTAAAGGATGGGGTCGGATTCTCAAATTGGAAATTTCGTGTTAAAATACTAATAGAAGAAAGAAGTCTGAGCGAAGTCTTAAATAAAAAAGATAAACAAGAACACGATAAAGGTTGGTTGGAGAAAGATGCGAAGGCGCGATCTATTATAGTACAATGCGTTTCCGATCGTTACCTGGAAATTATAAAGAAATGCTCAACAGCCGCGGACATGTTTGTTCAACTCGTAAAAATATTCGAAAGAAAAAGCGTTTTTAATAAATTGCTATTAAGAAAGAAACTTCTCGCATTGAGATGCCTCACTGAGGAGAACTTGCAAGACCATTTCTTGAAGTTTGACAATTTGGTGGCAGAACTAGAAGCAGCCAGCAAGAAACTCGAAGAAAGCGATAAAGTGTGTCATTTATTGTTGACCATGCCCAAAGACTATGATAATGTTATTACCTCACTAGAGACAATAAGCGAAGAAAAAGAATTAAATATTGATTTTGTAAAGAGTAGACTATTAGACGCAGAGCTTAAAATAAAAGGTATAAAGGGTACAATGAAAAATAGTATTGAAACAAGTTTCTTTGCATGCTATAAATGTGGCAAAGAAGGGCATAAAGCTTATCAGTGTAATGAGAGAAGGGATAATGCACAGAGACGTGGATTGGGAGGCAGAAGGTTCGTAGGAAGAAGTAGAGGTTATAATAGAGGAAATTATGATAAAGCAACTATAGCGGAGGTGCACACACATAGGGAATTGTTTGTGGCAGAGGGCGGAAGTGAAAAGTTACCGGTACAGAATACATACATAAAGAAGGATGATGTTATATTTGTAGTTGACTCGGGAGCAACTCATAACTTTGTTCAAGACAAATATATAAAATATATGACAAACATCAGTGATCTACATGAACCTATAAGAATTAGAATTGCAAATGGATCCTTATTAGAAGCTAAAAAGAAAGGAATATTCAAGTTGATGTATGGAAAGAGAATAATAGATGTGGAAAGTTACATAGTGCCGAACATAGCACATAACCTATTATCGGTGAGTAGTCTCATGAGTAAAGGAAAAACAGTGATATTTAAAAATGGTAAAGTTATTATAAAGTCTGAGAAAGGAATATACTACTGCAATAAATTAGGAAAATTATATATATTAAAGCTTCAACTACCAGATGAAGAAATGTGTGAATATAGTAACGGAGAGGACAAAGATATTTGGCATAAAAGATTAGGTCACTTAAATAGAAAGGGACTAGCTATT
This sequence comes from Polyploca ridens, assembly GCA_951394255.1. Taxonomy (NCBI): domain Eukaryota; kingdom Metazoa; phylum Arthropoda; class Insecta; order Lepidoptera; family Drepanidae; genus Polyploca; species Polyploca ridens. Next base: position 13,941,715 of record OX596252.1, read on the forward strand.
TTGAAGTTACCATGTACTAAAGATGTATGTGATATTTGTATGAAGAATAAAAGTACAAGATTGCCATTTAAGCCTATAACTAGACCTCAATCAAGACAAGTTGGGGAGCTGATTCATTCAGATGTTGCTGGGCCAACCAGAGTACCTACAAAAGAAGGCTACAGATATTTTCAGACTATCATAGATGACTATACGCACTTCACACAAACCTATTTACTTACACAGAAGTCGGAAGCAGCACAAAACATTATAAATTATGTAAATGCAATAGAGACAGAAAAAGAAATAAGAGTGAAAAGATTAAGATGTGATAACGGAGGCGAGTACTCATCAAATGCATTCAAAAATTACTGTAAAGAAAAAGGCATTCGTATTGAGTATACACTACCATATAGCCCTCAAATGAACGGGAAAAGTGAAAGAATGAACCGAACAATATATGATAAAGCTAGAGCTATTTTAGATGAGTCAGGATTACCTAGATATCTGTGGGGACAAGCAGTATTGACAGCAACCTTTTTGATTAATAGATGTCCGTCAAAAGGAATTAATAATAAAATACCAGCTAAACTATTCGGTAAAGATATGATGCTTAATAAACTAAGGGTTTTTGGAAGCAAAGGATGGATGATGATAATACCTAAAAATGACAAGCTAGATCAAAGAGCAATACCAGTTAGAATGGTGGGTTATGCAATAGCAGGCTACAAGGTTTGGGATCCGAATACAGATAAAATAATGATAAGCAGAGATGTAAGATTTGATGAAAGTAACATAAAATATAATGAGAACAATATACACAGTAACGAAAAAGATGATAACTACTACTATGAAGAAGAAAAGAATGAAATAATATCTAAAGAGACAGACAAAGAAGAAGAAAATAATAAAGAAATAGAAATAGAAGAAGAATCAAATGAGAATATAACAGATGCAGTAACTAGATGTGGAAGAATAGTAAGAAAACCAAAACATCTATATAGTGATTATGAACTACATGAAGCTTACTGTTTGATAAATGAAGGGGAAGATCCTAAAAGTTACGATGAAGCTCTAAAACTAAATACTGGATGGAAAGAAGCTATCAAAAATGAATTAGATGCACTTAAGAAAATGAACACATGGATAGAAACAGATTTACCAACAGATAAGAAAGCAATAGATACAAAATGGATATTTAAAACTAAAGATAATGGACAAAGAAAAGCCAGACTAGTAGTGAAAGGTTTTCAAATAAAAGAAGAAGAAGATTTTGGAAAGAATTATGCACCAGTAGCGAGAATATCTACAGTGAGAACACTATTAGCACATGCTGTTTCTAAAGGATGGCCACTAAGACAGCTTGATGTACCTACAGCATTCCTAAATGGAAAGCTAGAATCAGAAGTATATATCAAACCTCCACCAGGAGTAAGCATAGAAAAGAATAAGGTACTAAGACTAACCAGAGGTTTATATGGATTAAGAGAAAGTCCAAAATGCTGGAATCAGAGATTTAATGAGTATATAGAAAGTATTGGATTTACAAGGTCACTTCATGATTTTTGCCTATACATAGGAAAAGATATTAATGTATGGATGGTGATATATGTCGATGACATTATACTTACAGGAACAAAAAGTAATTTAGAGGAAGTTGTAAAGAGCTTAGAGAAAGAATTTCATGTTAAAGACTTTGGAGAACCTAAGACATTTTTAGGAATGGAAATTGAAATGGAAGAAAACTGTTTAAAACTTACACAAAGAAGACAAATATCTAAAATGCTAGAAAAGTTTGGAATGTCAGAATGCAAAGCTACAAATACACCTATAAGTAAGGGATTTCAAAAGGAAGATAATGAACCCATAATGGAGAACATACCTTACAGACAGTTAATTGGAAGTTTGATGTTTGTGTCATCATTTACACGACCTGACATAGCTTATGCAACATCTTACCTCAGTCAGTACTTAGACAAACCAACACAGTCAACATGGATACAAGCAAAGAGAGTTTTGAGATACTTAAAAGGGACAGAAAATGAAGGATTATTGTATACAAAATCAGATAAAGAAAGCCTAGAAACCTATTCAGATTCGGATTGGGCTAGTAATACTACTGACAGAAAAAGTGTGACTGGGTCCATCACATTGTATAATGGAAATGTGACTGCATGGTTTTCAAGAAAGCAAACATGTGTTGCTTTATCTACAGTAGAAGCAGAGTATGTAGCAGCTGCTTCAAGTGTGTGTGATTTACTATACCTGAAAGGATTGTACTATGACTTAAATGGATTGAATGACAAAGTGAAGTGTAATGTTAAATGTGTTTTGTACATGGACAATAAAGGTGCAATTCAAATATCAAAATCAATGGAAAATAGTAAACGTGCTAAGCATATTGACATTAAAAATCATTTCTTAAAAGACTTAATTCTAAATAAGTGTATTGAAGTACAGTATGTATCAACTGAGAAAAACTTATCAGATTTGCTAACTAAATCTTTATCTAATGAAAGAATATGTGTAATGAAAAAGTTTTTAAAATTGCTTTAGTGGAAATATGTAAGTAATATCTTTATCAGAGTTCCTAAATAATAATATTTGAAATATTGTGTTTATCAGTTAATCTATCATACTTACACAGGTAGTTCTTTAATATTTGTTACTTAAAACCTGTGTAGATAGTTTGTTTTTAAAGAGAAAATGTTATTTAAGTTTCATTTGGCATAGATAGCCTATAAATATGTTTTTGAGATAAATGTTAATAAGTAACTAACTATGTTATAAGTTAGGGTGATATTGTTAAACTAAACTTGTATGTATATGATGATCCATTCACAAACATTTGTTAGCGATTCAAAGTTTTGTAAAACTCTCAATCGAGGGGGAGTGTTGGAGTTTGTGAACGGAACGTTATAGTCTATGATTTGATTATCTGTGCTTTATAGTCTGTCATAAGAAAATGTCTTGTTGTGTGTGCTTATCTAAAAATAAAACAAAGTAAATTAAATGGGGAGTTATTATTATTCCAAAACAAAAACTAAAAACAACAAACTCAATAACAAAAATCTACCTTCAAATATAACTCGTAATGTTTCGTAAACTTCATGTAGGTTAAATCACTGTCTTTATTACTTCGAGTAATTTTAGCACACAAGACCGTTTCTCAAATCTAAAAAGCCGGATTGAATTTGTACTATTATTTTTAATGTGCTGTTTTACATAATAAATTGCTACACAAATTATTTAGATGGCAGTTGATACCTTAACACTCCCTTGTGGTCATGATTTATTTTAGTTCAGAGAATTTGGACATCAGAGCGATACCCGTTATCACTATTCCAACGTTGTGATTTATTACGATCAGCACATGATGTATTAAATTATTTTTGTTCAACTGTATCTGAACTAAACTGGAACCAACCTAGGAAAAACCTAGGATAAAAATGTTATAGTACACACAAAAATATCTTTAAAAAGTGGGTAGACTAAAGTATTTAAGAATTAGTTTGTTCAAAGCTTTGAACATAAAATTTCAACAATAATTTGAATTATCGAACGGTAAAACCGTTAAAATTATGAATTATTTCATATTATTAAAATAAGAAGGTATATAAATACAAATAACTTACATGTGTGCCTAGGCTACGCTAGCGCTAGGCACAACCGTGCGCTGCAGAAAACAAGACGCCAATGACGAGATCGCGCGGCTCATGCCCGCCGCACTGCCTGGCGTGGATGGTAGGGGGATGTGCGAGCGAGATGGCGATATAAGGTAGACAAAGAAGGTACAATAAAGCAGAAAACAAGGAGGGGCCTATCTCAAATATAAAGTTTCAAATAACGGTCAAGTGTTTAATAAAGTATTTTTTAAATATTTTTTTTAGCACCAGTATCATTTGTATTATCGACCCTGAGTCGCTCGTCGCTGACCAAAACAACGACCTGTATATGGCCGTACCCTTTGGGGTCGTATCGTATCTGGGTCGAAAATTTGAACTCATTATCATATGCACTAAGATAGGTAGGTACTAATGAATGTCAGATTGTAGTATTTATTGAAATTACGTAACATTTCCGGTTTTTTAAAAAAACAAAAGTTTTTCCATTAATTAAGCAGGTATCCACCAGGTATCTCATATATCGACTGATACTTCACAGCTCTAAGCTAAGTATTCTATTTAATAATGCATTTTGCTGCAATATTTCTGCAAAGCCCTAACTTTCAAAGTCAGAGCTGTGAAAACATAGTGCACAAAAACAACAAAACCTGAGTATATCTAGAAATTGTATCTATGTCTAATGATGTCCATATATGGGATATTCCTGCGGGAACATATTATGTTGGAAAGGTCTTGGTGAGGCGCATTGTACCTAACTACGGTTAAAAATAACTTATTGCCATGAAGTTAGAAATTCACCCAATATTATGATAACAAGCTTTTGTTAGGAAGGAGAGCTTATTAACTGGTTACGATATATTTAGTAGGCATTTTTTGCTAATCTAAAATATAAGATTTCGATTAATTTTGAAAAAATCAATGTCGTGATGTTTGATACCAGCTGGGGGCTAAAAAGGAAGCTAAAGCATTATTGCTAAATGTATTCAATTTTTCAAATAAATAGCAGATCTTTAAGATCAGCACAGAACTCGAAAAAATGAAATCCTTTAGCAATATATGTTAGCTTCCTTTTTTAGGCCCCCTGGTCTAAAATGTATCAGCATTGTATTGGTATCTATTGTTCGCTTAATCCGTTAGCCAGTGACTCCAAATAGATGTCTCTATAGTAATAGGAAAAGCGCCTCTCGAGGCATAATCATGGAACTAATTTCCAATATAAAATTTTAGTCAAAGCAAACGCGATACTAGTAAACGTTTACTGGTGTCAATTATTTCATTACCCCGAGTAAACGCTTATTATTGATGCGTTTGCGTTAACTATTTTGTATGTGAGTTATTCCCAGGAGTATTCCGCTAGAGGCGCTCTGTGCCAATTCCTATAGAGAAGTGTCGTAAACGTAAACGCATTAGTAGGTAAGCGTTTACTAACGTCAATTCTTTACACTCGGGGTACTGAGCACTATTGTATGTTGTATATACCTACTTGATACCTACCTACGTCAATCTAAAGGAAATACATGTCTGAATGAAAAAATGCTGGTTTTTCTTTTAAATCATGAAATCTATTAATGTTCTTTATTGCAGTTTTGGCTTTAAATTACATAATTAATAACTAAAATACACACTAGCTGCTGGCATTCAGAATAATAGGATTGGAGGATCCTGATGGGACCGGTATCAAGTACGTGTTACCAGAGTTAGCACCATTTGAGCCTTGGTTCTGGTTGTTGAGTGGCACTACGGCGTAATAGTTCCCGCTAGAATACGAGGGTTGACTTGAAGGGTTTGAGGTGGAGACAACCACGCTAGTCGGCTGCTTTTGCGACTGAACAACAACAGACTGAGCCGGTTGCTGCTGCACCAAGTAAATCGGTTGATTGGAGCTTGGCTGGTTGCTGGCTGGCTGGTTCGTCAGTACAGGTTGACTGCTAGGTTGATTCACGGCAATGATCTGGCCATTTTGAACCGGTTCAGCGTTGCGTACTTCTGGCTGGTTTTGTCTGTTGGCGTTGGCCTGCTCCTGGAGACGTTTGAAGGTATCGGCGGGAATGAAGACGCCGGGGACGAGGTTGGTTTGAGGTTCTGGCATGGGAAGACCAGCTGTTAGTGTTGCTATGGCAACGACCATCTGTAAGGATATAAAGTTTAGATACTTAGTAATAGAGTAATAACAAAACTGGGACTCTCATGCTGTGGGTATAAGCCGTACCTACATATTGGATATTATAGCTCTGACTAGTTGTCCCCCGCGATTTCCCACGATAATGTAGCTTCCTATTAGTGAAAGAATTTTTCGAATCCGAGTACTAGTTCCAGAGATTAGCGTGTTTAATTAAACAATCAAATAAAAAGCCTCTTCAGCTTTATTATATTAGTATAGATTCATACAATTAAAAGATTATATTTAATTTTAATGCAAAAGTTTTTTTTTAAATAACATTAATGACTTACCAATATTATTGACTTCATGTTGCTGCTCTTACTGTTTCAGAATGAATGATACTAAATTATTAGTTTTTATATATTTTATACTAATTTAACAGCCACTTAATGTAATTGATTCTAATGATGTTCCGAATGGCTTTTCCCATTTCCAAAACAGTTGGTGGGTTTTAGAAAACCCCACGTTTGTGGTAACGTGGCCTATAGTGGAGTATTTACACTGGATTCGATTCTGCTACGTTTAAATGTGGATTTTAATTTAGAGCCTTTGAGTTCAAAAGATGTGAACTAGAAAAAAAACGCGATGAGGTAAAGGATAGACAGATAGCGCCATCTTTTACAGCATTTAATACATGGTGTCATTAAGGAACTGCATCCTAGCTCTTGACCTCTCAATGGCACAATCACGAATATCACGATGAAAGGCATACAACTTCTTGGAGAAGGACATGGACTAGGTACTTTTTTGTAACGGGAACGCACGTGAAACTCTGTGGCGACGGAGAACCTATTATGCCCTACGCCCTACGCTCTCTAAACGCAGCGCTTAAATTGAATTATGTAGATGGTCCATTATTATATTAATTAGGTAATTAAGTAACCATGATTTATTAATTGTCTTTGCATTTAGTAATATCTATTGCAAAATGTTTGATTGCATAGTGCGAAACATAATTACAATGGTACGAATTGAATGTACGATATTCAATATGAGCTATCGGATCGTCATACGCACTCGTCTCTCATACGGAAGCCCTAGCTAAAGATAAATAAGAAAGCTATTCCAAAAAAAGACAACTGTCATCGCCACTTTTTTTACTTTGTCCTTATTATTTACATTCGTAATCATCAAAAGTTGACCATTCATATCTGACTAACTTCTTAGGCATGTAGATTTCCTTACGAAGTTTTCCTTCACCGAAAAGCAAGCGATGAACTAATTTACTAATTTTAAACTCGGAACTACCGGCCAGTGAGCTGGACGTGAATGTTCGTGATTGTCTGTAAGTGCGTTTAGAATGTTTTCTTTTTTTTTTCTCTACAAGTGACCTGGTGGCGTTTGTTCCATACAAACGTAATCCTCAGTTTCCTCTCTGGATAATGACACTAGAGCTATGATTATTTTACCATGCAATCTGTAGGTACCCCTGTATGTATCTCGGTTGTGTTTTTCTCCATAAATTAATTATTATATTAATTAGGAATTCTAAAATTACAAAAACTGACCATTTTTACTGCCCTTATTTGACGTCCAGCAAACAAATTTGACGAATATAATAAATAAAAGGAAAACCGATAGACATAGCCGTTATTATTATATTCTTATTATATGCTTGAAAAAATAAAAATAAAACGATCCAGTATTGGAGGAGGAAACTGGGGATTACGAAATAGCGATTTCGTCTATTTTAAATAGGTATAATCGATCCAAGCTGCAGTTGTCTCTATCGTCCCTCATACATTTATATCCCAGCAACAGCGCGACAGCAATAGATTTGTTAAATACCTATTTTTCAAATTTCATGCAGCCATCCTTTCCTCTTAATCAGCTTTATGAAATCTAGTGACAGTGCTTATAAATAATAATTTAGATCGTCTTAATTATACTGAGACGGAAGTCGTAGGGCTTTCCCTAAGTCCAATTATTATCTTGTTATCTAAATACAGTTTAATCGCTACAATTAAATCCAGTTTTATTCAACACAGGTCACATGAATAAGAGAATGTGTTTGTATGTATATTGTTGCGTTATTACTATAAATTGGGTAGGTAATAATAGGATACTCTACATCGATACTCAGTAACTAAGTATAGATAAAGTTTTTTTTTTAATGTTTGAACCTTGTAGGTTTGAACTTGGTGCGAACGCAGATCCATAGACACTATAGAGCAAGTAGCGGTCAGAAACGAGTAGAGAAATAAATGGGTGATAAAGAAATATTAATCTCATTATCCATTAAAGTTTGATTATCAGTTACCTAAGTATCTACATTTACATGTGCTCCAGTGACCTATATAAAATTTTATGGTAATGTCGGAAAATTAACCATAATTGGATGGAACTTTCCGTAATTATGTGTAACAGCGGCCGTGAGCAGAATCTTGTAGTGGGTACGACTTAATAGAAACTTAATTCTATTTCATTTCCAGAGAAATTCTAGGTAGGAAAATAATTATGCTGATCATGTCGACTATTACAGTTATTGGTAGTAATAGATCGTTCATCGATCAATTTAACTCGAGAGCGAAAGTGTTTTTTTTCAAAATCGAACTCTACCGCGCACGTTTTTTATTTATTTGGCTTCGTGTGTTGTTCTTAATTTGAATACGCAAAAAGAACAATGTTACCATCATTATGAATAAATTCTTTAAATATAATTGGTGGTGCATCACTATGTTACATGCAAACTATGCAACGAAACCCCGCGCATGTTCAGAACGGCGCAGCATCAATGTTTTTGTCCAACTTTCATTTGTTTTGGCATGATCTTTTCATTGCACAAACACAAAGAGAAATTGACTTTCATTTAAACAATACGCTACGGGCAAACTGGATGTTTATTCTGTAAATTTGATAACAAGACGTAAACAGTTCTCTTATTAGAATCTATAGAATCTTAGAATAATAGTTGGAAAAACTATCGGCCAATTTTTTTCGAGACCTGGGAGACTAATATCGTCACATTTGCAACTTCATTTATGTTTCATATATGAATTGATTTCGTTTTTTTTAGTATTAAAAAGCCAGCGTTCGTGATGTTGTATGTGAACTATGAGTGTCCATACCAAACTTAGTTGCGGGCGTGTATTCCGCCCACATAGCTTTTCTACCTTCTTTAATTATTCAAAGATTAACATCAGATAACTGCATCATGAACTAATTACTTGAGACGTTAAACGAGATGGACAGTGGGTCAAGCTACCTCGTTACTGGGAGATGACACGCATGGTCCTGGGTTACATTAGAACCAGGCTAAACCAGGGTTAAAATCTAGACAACTTAAATAGCGGGTAACCAAACCATAATATAATGATCAAAGAGAATAACTTAAACCAATATTTCCAAATATTTGACACCTCGAGGAGTTGCAGTCTTTGTAATTAGATCCTCGGACCACCCAAATTTAATACCCCATTTCACCCGGGATGATAAGGATTCTATCAATATCCAACACTTCTAAATCGTTTCATGCATATAAAGTTATCCATACTTCTATACTTTTATCCTAACCTAATATTATAAATGCGAATGTGAGTTTGTTTGTTACGCCTTCACGCCTCAACTACTCAATGGATCATCATTAAATTTGGCATGCAGATAGCCTATGGTATGGTGAAAGACATAGGCTATCTATCATACACTTTTTATCGCAGGAAAATGGGGAAACCGCGGGGGACGCTAGTGTTGGTATAAACTTTATACCAACACTAGCGTTCCTTTATACTATAAAGGAACACAGGAAAACAGGTACAAATCTAGGTTTACTGGGACAGTTAGCCAGCCCTAGTTATAACTGGTAACCGCAACATCAATCAAAAGTATAACATCGTTAGTTAAAGACGTTAATGCTGATGGGATGAACAGTTGTACTGTAAGTACCAATGATATTATAAGTAAAGAGGTAGATAGGTTACCTACACAAGATTTGAACTTCATAAATGGCACATTGTCATACATATCGTGTCGTTGACGCTCTGACGCGACTCATCATTATCATCATCAGCCTATAATGTCCCACTGCTGAGCACAGGCCTCCTTTCACAAATGAGAGTGAAAGGGAATGTGCAATACTGCACCACGCGTGCCCACTGCGGATCGGTGGAGGCAGGCTAGTGGTCATCCTACTGATGGAATTTTCAAGCCGCCTAGGAGGCAACCAACTAGCTTAACGACTATCAGAATTAAGGGATAACCGGGACCAACGGCTTTACGTGCCTTCCGAAGCACGGAAACGCTCGGAGACGCGACTCATAGCTAAATTGAACGAACTAGCACAGTTTTAACGTGCCACTCGAGGAGCGCTTATAACCTATCTACCTCTTTTACTTATAAAAATATTGGTAAGTACCATTTGGCTTCTATTTTTAGCCGACTCTAAAACTAAAAAAGAGGAGGTTCTCAATTCGTCTGTATATTGTTTTGACATTCCTCGACGGAAAGAACACAAACATCGCAAGAGCATAAACTACAGTCAATCACGCATACAAACGTGTCTCGCTCCATGTTGACATCTGCACACTATGATATATTGGGGGGCCTGAAGCTCTGAAATACAGGCCTAGGCTTAGTTTAGACTATAGATCTCCCACAAATTACGAATTTTGCCAATTTTAGTGTCAAATGCATTTATTGATTGTACAATGTAATTTTTGGAGATAAAATAAACATTATTATTATAATCGTCATTGCAACATATTATTCAATGTTGTCGCCAATTTATCAATGACATGCATATCCTCGGTTAGTGACAAATTCAACTCATATGTAACCCGAGATTGAAAAATAAGAAACTCGAATGTGTAAACACAGCCCAGAAGGGAACTGGCTATAATATGCTAATGCCGGAACTGTCAATTCAAGAAATGAATTCCATCCAGCAATATTGCTCGAGTGGCCTTTTTAGACCGCCACAGGTAAAAAATTCAGAAAATTGTCGGGAAAAAAATTGTTTGAATTGAAACCATAAGAATAAAAGTTATGTTTATACTTGTAAAGAAAAGGGTATATACATCCGAAAGGGGTGAAGGCTACGTCAGGTACAGACCTTCTATAAAAAGTTTCATTCAGCTCAAAATAAATTACTCAAAAATTCATACAAATTTTTTGCACCCAAGTCTATTTAATTAAAATCATAACCAACATGCCATCGGTCAATGAGGTTCATTACCATTTTGTGTCCCTTGCTAATTTTAATATAAAATATTCTCTTCCGCGATCTATTTACTGTAATGGATTTACCCTTTTCTTTTTTAGTATTTTAGCAAAATTTTAGTATAAGTAAGTAGTAGGTTTTTCATATTTAAACGGATAGGCAAGGGAATTATCCATTCAGCCTTATTAATATGTAGTTCCTAATTACTCTGTCACTGAGTAATTAATGATTGGTTAGTTTTATTTAAAGAACTGCTCGTCACGAGTGTGCTGTTTACATACAGGTATCTGGGAAATTACGGTGTTTGGACAAATTACAATGTCATAGCATAATGATTGGTGTGATTGAACGGTGCTCTTCGACTCCTACTGATTAGGAGCCATTATAAATCTCCTGTACCAACATGCTGTAGGTATTTAATTTAATCTATCTAAATACATGATTATTTCTTTTTGCTAGAAAAAGAAAAATAATGTAAAAAGTATTTAAATAGTGTTTGTATACAACCTAGGTAGTTTATTTTCGGTGCTAAATTAAAACTATAACTTTATGATATTAATTAAAAGATTCCAGGGTAAAACAATAATAACTCTTATAAGTCCGTCAGTTTGAGTATCAAAAAATATTGGACACGTATTTTTTGCTTTACCAAATTATAAAAAAAATTACGAAGACAAAGCGCGTCAAAGTTCCGGAGTGGGGGGCTCGTCACATCACTTTAGAGTAAAAACTGTACACTGTACTCAAAGAATTTAAAACGTCCAGAAGGATAGTCTCTACGGGAACACGAAATAAACAAGCCATAATTGACAGTATTTAAAAGTAATAAGTTTAGGTAATTAAAAGTGACGAAATCGCAATACTTACACATGGAAGGTAAGTTTTTTAGTTTTTCCTTGGTTTTTATAAGTGTTGTGACAGTATTTTAATTCGCAAGTTGACATTTTTTATTTAATCAGTACAGCGAGTATGACGCGATGACAGTCGTGCGCAATTCGAACTGAGAGCGATTTGCTCAGGAGCCCCTCAAGCGGAGTGATATTAAATGTCATGCTTTAGTAAGGCGGACTATCCATCTGGGTAGAGGCACGATGCCGTATGAAAATCTTTGACTGTACTATAAGGTGACGTCACGCGGAACTTCAACACCTTACACACCATTATCTTCGTATTTCAAATATTTTTCGTAGTGTCTAATATTTTTTGATAATGTTAATAACATACTAAATAGAATTTTTCAGTCATCTTGTCTATTAATATAAGGGAAATTCTACACACTCGGCAAACTAAGCAGATAATGTATTGTGAAAATGTTTATCCTTGGAATCGAACCCGCAGCCTGCGTCGTGACACGTATACTTATAGGATATTGGTGCCGATTCTGTTGTAAATCGCAATAAAAAAAAAATTGCCACATCTCATCTCTTTCTTACTAACATTATTGAAATAGGATAGAATATATTTAAAGCTGTTAAATTAATCTTTGCCGTCTTATTTTGCGTGTATTGAGGCGTAACCACGGTAGATATGGCGACTTAATTTATATTGAAAACAAGCATTGGTTTAATTTGACAGGACTAAATTGCTTACATCCTTTTCTTATGTTCTTTGTTAGAAAGAGACAAAGTGAGATTAAAATTAGTTTAGTTGTAATGGTAATGCAAATTAATAAATTACATTCAACGTTTTAACGTGCAATATTTAATTATAAAAATAATCTATTAAAAAAAATGTATCTAACTAACTGGTCGAGCGGGACAACTTCTTGTTTTTAATATATAGCTACTTACTTAGGCGTCTTCACACAATTACCTCTAGGTCTTGATCGTAACCACTGGCTGTCAGGTCTGATGATACATGACACCAGCGACAAGCTACGATTAACATTATGCCAAGATTTAAGTACATATAATTATTCTGTACTATTGAAAATAAGCGTAGATGAATGCTTGAAAAAAGTTTTGAAAAAGAATAGAGTTGAAGATCGTGTTAATGTATATACGTGACAGCTAGATAAATATCCTGGGACCCATGCCTGGGACATTTGTCACACACGACTACCTGATCCTAAACTAAGCAGAGCTTGTACTATGGAAACCAGGTAATTGATATACTGATGGTGATAAGTGGAATCCACCAAATGGCCCGTCAGAGCGAGCTCAGTGGTGTAAAGAGATTTGACAGTTTTGGTAGTCTACTAATTCAGTTGTGTCAAAAACCATTTCAAAGGATGTTTTTTTGGTCGACGAGTGACCCAGGGGCGGTAGTACAAAAAATACATTTTCCAAAAATGGCCTAATTCTACTAAATACTGTAAATACATTGAGAAATACCTTATTCAAAGATCACGAACCTTATTCAATTTGAACTAAAATTACCGCAACGTATGGTCACTAGGCACGTGCACAGACTAGAGCTAGGAGCAAGCCGCCATATTTCTCTCGCACTTCCGTTGAGTATTTTACGACCACACTTTAACTTTTTACATGATTTTCCAATTCATATTATTTTTAAATTTTTAAAGTATTTTTTTCATATTTTTTTGCACCAGTATCATTTGCATTATCAACCCCGAGTCGCTCGTCGCTGACCAAAACAACGATCTGTATAGTGACAAGACACATTAGCTCAAAAGCTGGCATGGCCCCCTGTTATCATTTGCGTTTACCTCAAAATTCAGACTTTTATCTAAAATCGGCGCATTGCCAGCCTATAACAATAGCTGTTGTAAAATGACAATATACGTTGATAAATCATTATATTTCCAATAAAGCACGTGATGTCCGCAACTCGTCATACTTTCCACATCGCATCCGGCGAGGTATGTAGAATGTAATTTAACTACTAATCTACAGGTTAAGAGTGATACCAATCTCGCGATCCAATCTTGCAGATCTGGATCTTTGATCAAGAGGAAAAGTTGGTTTGATTAGTATTAGAAACTAGCTTATTTACGAGGGGGTAAAACACCTTGGATACCTCCTATGGAACGTGTATACAAAATTCCAAGATACCAACCCGGTGGTTTAATCAGTAATCAGTCCAGTCAGTCAGGTCAAAATGCAATGGGTCGGAAAAAAAAGCCAAACATAGTCAGATTGTCAAAAAAATATTTAAAAAATGTAACCTTGCTGAGTTTCTTGCCGGATTCTTCTGTTGAAGGCCGAGTTCCGAACCGGTGGTAACTTCAGTAAATGTGACCTTCATAAATGCTCTTCTGGGGCCTAAATTAAATAAATGGCTTTGACTTTGACTTTGGAGCAGAAGGTGGTAAGCATAAAAAAAACATGTACGATGGTATTACCAGACTATCACATCGCATATGGACAGTAACTTTGTGCTACTGTTATTACTACAGTAGTTTGTGTGTAAAAACTGTATAAAACTTAGTATTTATGAATATACTTAGCAGTATAAATATAAATTAAAAAGGATGCAGATTAGATATCCAGTCCAGTTGCATATTCCCAAGATATCTATCATTCATGTACACTCTAATTGAAAAATAGAACACGCCGACTTTTTATCGGGAGTCATTATTTTTAAAGCCTTCAATTATTTTCCTGTTTATTTTTTCTATCGATGCCTCGCATGCATATATTGCACGGTTCAATGGAGTGCATTGAATTGATAGGGACATGGAACCGAGTACTTATAATGTAGTTATTGTAACATGTGTAATGTAACTGGCAACTACCTCCTTACACATTGGAACTCTCACGATGCATACGGTTTTAAAGCGAGTTTCGGAACGCGGACGCTCAGTGGGGCGATTATGTAACTTTATTGCAATGAGTTTCAATCATTTTGGAATTTAATTAATTTAATTTAATTTTTTGGATTCAATACAGCGGTTATTTTTTCATTTTTAACGTTCCTCCAAAATTAGTAATACTTACTATTTTGGGGAATGTACGACAATAGTTAATGTTAAACAAAAAGTAACAATACCACTGGTCAAATGAACCACTACGCTCGCAAATCACTGAAAGATTCAGACGTATTATTCTATGAAGGTAAAAACAATAAAAACTTTCGCCACATGCCGGCACATATCCCTACCTTGTGAAGATTTACAAATTCTATTTAATAGCTGCAGATTAAGAGTTTGATTCATCGGTTTTTAGGTTTTTCCGGGAACATAAGAATAAGGATGAGGCAACATTATTTACTACTGGAAAACGATCTTAGACCTTTCACCATCAGCCTACAGAACCCCACTGAGGATATCCATCATATCAGCCTAAGGATGTATATACACTGCTGAACATTGGCCTCCTCCATTGACTTCCACTTGGGGCTCATCGATTCTGACCAGGTCGTCGGTCCTCCTTGTGGGAGGTCGTCCTGCACGACGCATTCCAGTACGTGGTTGCCACTCGAGAACCTTTATTGGATATCGGTTATCGGCTCTTCGAGCGATGTGGCCTGCTCATTGCCACTTCAACTAATTCTACGAGCTATACCCGTCGTTTTCCTCCTACGAATGTCCTCATTTCGGATCCTGTCGCCTAGAGAAATTCCGAGTATAGCTCGTTCCATAGCTCGCTGAGTGACTGAGGATATATGACCTTCCTCAAAATCCTGAGCTCCTTAACCACCTGCTCTATGTTCTGTAGGTTCTGTATATTCACCTAAGGGCTGGCTACCAGCATAATAAAATATACGAGAATTAACATAATTGATAAAGACTATAAAGCGATCAACTAGATATAGTTTCTGAGCGAGTGGCACCAGATAAAGAATAAACTTAATAAATAAGTAGAGGTGTCAGAATTGTATACATACCTAAACAAAAAATGTGTATACACTAACGGCCTTGTCAAATATATAACGTCACCTTGCTGTCATTGTCAAACAATTTGACGTTATTTAGGTGACTACTTAATCAGCTTATTAGTTAAATAACGTTTTATGAGTAAGGGGGTAAAAGTTTACGTCAAAAATTAGGTGCACAGAAAGTATCGATTACCTGCGACCTGACTAGCAATATTTAAGTTTTTCGTTACTTTGTATTTAGGTATATCCTAAATGTGCTGTAATGACTGAATAGATTTGGATGAGGATCTTTAGATTAAAACATAGGATTCTTTTTATATCAGGAAAATTAATGAATACCAGCTAGGTACTAAGTACTTAATGCCACCTCTATAGTTACTTGTCAGTCCTCACACAGAGGGTAAGGGCCCATATCAGGGCCCCTTGTTATCTTTCACGGTTCGACTGGCGCTGGCGCGTTCAAGCCCACGAGCAAAACTATCATTAATACTAATAGATACAGTCAGCAATATTATCTGTAACGTTTATTACGTAAAGGAATAATTTTTGCTCATTTTTGCATTTGCCTACTGTAGGAACCACGAGCTCCTGCTGCATGCTCCAAGATGTCCATGGGATGGGACCAAAACTCTTAATATTTTTTCTCATAAACGCCTAAAGTATAGTGATGATTTGATATTCCTACAGACCTCTATATTTATTCTTAGATAAATATAGAGATAATAAATATGAATAAAACATAATGCGATACATTTTATTCCATAGATATATACTTAGCCGTAAAGCCGTGGAGGGAATCTAGTTATTACAAAAAAGGTTAATGAAAATTACGTACATTTAAAAAGGTTCATAGTTAAATGGATAGTTTAAACGCCCCCCGAGGCTGTTTCACATAACGACAGGTCCCTTTAATGAAAAAACAAACAGTTTTTTTATGTTGACTGTACCTGTACTGCAATAGGTAATGACGGATCACATGGATAAGTCGCGAGGAGACATACCTACATACCGTTATATAATATAGAATATTGTGTCATGGCATATCGTTTCTATTAATAGCTATAGCCCGCAATTTTGACAACGATCCTGAAGGAGTATGATCGATTTTCGCAAAAAATTACATGATTACCCTCTTTTACGAAATTTTAGTTACGCTAAAAAAATATAAGATTTTTTCTTTAATTTTATTACCTACAAGCTTTTGTTTTAGTTTCCCTGCGTTCCGGTGCGTGTAAGGCGATGATAGCTCAGTGGTAGTACCGAGACGAAGGTCCCGGGTACGAATCCTACAATGAGCTTGAGCTTTGGGTGAAGGAAAACATCGTGAGGAAATCATAGCACGGTTTGTAGTACCGATCTGGTTGGCTACCACGCTCATGTTAAAAATCTTTCGGGTTCTTAACATTTCTCTTTAATTAAGTATGTATGCTATTATATTTTAACGAACAAATTAGTTAACTAGCGAGGGCAAGTAATTAAGCGAGTTAGTAAGGTACCATCAATAAATTCCTGAAATATCCACAACTATCCGTGCGTTGTCGTGTTAGTGATGTAAGATTGAGAATGTGGTAGTTATCGATATCACAAAAAATAACTTTCCGATTTTATGTCAAGTATAGGTATGTGAAGCGCTCGTGGTGTAGCATGATTAGCTGTTCGTAATCGATTGGCAAAGTTAAGCTACCACTGCCGTGGTCGGTAGCTGTATGGGTGACTGCCTAGTGGTATTTCAAATCGAGCGTTTCCGTGCTTCGGAAGGCACGTAAACCACGTGCACGTGGTCCCGGTAATCACTTAATAGCTAGTTGGAGGCGTATCAGGCGGCTTGAAAACTCCAACAGTATGGTTGACCACTAGCCTACCTCCACCGACCCATTCCCTTTCACCCTAATTTATGAAAGGAGGCCTGTGCTTAGCAGTGGGATATTATAGGCTGATGATGATGAATCAAATAAGGCTGGCAGCGTTTCGTTTTTGGATAGCCAAGCCAAGCGTTGGCAGTAAAAACTTCTCGCCTCCATAACTAAAATAACAGAATTTAGATACACGCGACTCATCACTAGTGAGTTGATTAACGACGCACAAAGAGTTCCGGGCGGGAATCAATTTGCGCATGCCAAAGCGGCCGGGCCGGCTCATCGGTTACTGATTACTGCATCGGTGGCCGCTGATATAACCGATACTTGTGAACTTGTAAACTGCACAACACTAGAGAGAGTACGGTGAACTTTTGAAAATAGAGTTTAAAATAATTAGGAGGTTTTTTTATTATTCTTGTAGTCATCGCGATTATAAATACTAGGTACAAGAATTCTCACGTTGTTTCAGAATGTTCCCATCCAATCAGCGGTTGATTGACAATTTTATTACAAACGGTACAGTTATTTACAGTGATTTATATTATACCTTCGCACAATCACATTATCATTTGAATTGTAAAGTGGTATTTAGCTGATTAGGTACTTATTTAGATATGTTGTGTCTTTATACTTCGTTATCTTCGGAAGGAAAATACTGTCATGAGTAAAAAAAATACAGTATAAAAAAAACTAAAAAAACACGCTTTAAAAAGCCCAGCCTAAAAAGTGTTAAATAATTATAAAATTGAACCTAAATATATTCTCTGTCTATCCCGTAAGGGCCTAAATGTAAGCAATTTTTGTAATTAAGTTCAATATTTGAATGAAAAGTGTGTGGCGCATTTCATTTTGTAATTTACGATATTTCTTCATGATAATGATAATGCTTAGAAATTCTATTGGGTTACAAGCGTGTTTTTTTAGTTTTTTTAAACTGTAATTTATTTTTTATTTTTTAGTCAACATAAATTATTCATACCATTTTATTATGTTACTTATACCATATTTTCGCCCAATATCACTTTCTTTCACATTTATAATAAGTATTTAGCTTCAGTGTCTACTCTTTGACTCCACCAACAGACTCAGAAAACCATATTTGGCCAAAATGCGCATAATACAATTCCAATACGCCCAAACACGGCTAGCCAACCCTCCGACTTCATCATCAGACCCTGAAAACCATACATGGTCAAAGTTCATTTCATGACAATTCCAACAAGCCCAAACACGGCTAGGAAACGTTGCTCCGTTATGGAGTTCCAGTGCCTACCTTCCGAATCCATCATCAGATCAGCTCGATGGTACCAAATTATTGTATTGTCATCGGTACTTGATAAGTGTGCAAAATTTCAGTTTAATCTGATGTCTGGAAGTCAATAAAAAATACGTTTGAAGATTCCTTTACATACATACATATATACATACATACATACAGGTGAAGCTAATAAAAGCGTGTTAAAAAGGTTAAAACGGGTAAAGCGGGTAAAATAAGATGTGAAAATTGAATTTAATTAATTAATCAACTCACGTACCTGCGTATAGATTGGATGTCAATACCTTGGCTCGCGGTAAAAAAATTAACAATGACATCAATTGTTATATACCTAATAGGAAGCGCGTCCCTCGCGATAACTTACGGGTTAACTACTTCAAAAATCACGGACACAACAGTTACTATTGTAAAATTTATTAATTTAATTAAAATAACAAAAAATAATCAAACAATTATTTTCGGTTAGGTACCTACAAAATCTCAAACTGGCGTTTTTAATAAAAATTGTGGTATATTTTCATTATATATTACAATAATGTTATGTTAGTGTATTTTATAATTTTTTCAGGCCGTCCTTTAGTTAAATAATAATTACATTGAAATTAAAACTAAATTATACCCAAAAATTTACGATACAAGTAGTAAACGTAGCTCTACATGAGCTCTACTGTTTTGCGTACAATGGTTTAAACATTAAGACCAACCTTATCTCACAAACTGCTTTTTAAAATAGAGATTGCTCCGCACGTTCTGCCAAAACTGTCAAAATCAACTGCGATATGAGAACTAAAAGCTAATTGGCGCCAAGCCTACGTTTCGTAATGAAATAAGTGCCTTCCGGGAAGGAAATCCTGCCAGCAATTGGACGAGCGCCAAGTTTCGAAGGTCCACTACTGAAACTTTATATTGCATCTCTGTCAAATTTATTTAGCCGTGGGAAAATGGATGGGAACTTTGTAGAGATAATTTAGTATCTATACTTCTATACATTATACATCTATGCTTCTATACTAATATTAAAAAGAGAGAGAATAAGTTTTGTGAGTTTATGTGTATCTGGAGGGAAATCTCCGGATCTACAGAAGCGATTTTAAAAATTATTCTACCGATAGGAAGCTACAGCACAGATTACTAAATAGTTACTACGTAAGCTACAGTATCCCTGATGCTACCTTTACCGTCTACCCTCTGTTATCGCAGTAATTATGGCATAAATTATCGAGTGAAGTTATGTGGTTACCTATAGTTTACCTAGATATGACAATGAACTAGGCGGTAGAAAAAGATACGTGCGTTTCCGATAAGCTCGTCTACCACCTCCTGTTACCGCAGTAATTATGGCATAAATTATCGAGTGAAGTGGTGTGGTTACCTATAGTTTACCTAGATACGACAATGAACTAGTCGGTAGAAAAAGATACGTGCGTTTCCGATAAGCTCGTCTACCGCCTGTTACCGCAGTAATTATGGCATAAATTATCGAGTGAAGTGGTGTGGTTACCTATAGTTTACCTAGATACGACAATGAACTAGTCGGTAGAAAAAGATACGTGCGTTTCCGATAAGCTCGTCTACCGCCTGTTACCGCAGTAATTATGGCATAAATTATCGAGTGAAGTGGTGTGGTTACCTATAGTTTACCTAGATACGACAATGAACTAGTCGGTAGAAAAAGATACGTGCGTTTCCGATAAGCTCGTCTACCGCCTGTTACCGCAGTAATTATGGCATAAATTATCGAGTGAAGTGGTGTGGTTACCTATAGTTTACCTAGATATGACAATGAACTAGGCGGTAGAAAAAGATACGTGCGTTGCCGATAAGCTCATATTTCACGCTACACAAAGAGAAGTGTGTTTACCGCAGTAATCTTCTTGGATATGCAAAAGAAGGCCGCCGCCGGAGCTATTGCCTACCGCCATATGCCATATTGATTGCCATTATAAATATGATCATAAATCGTGGCTACATCTAGGTATTGTTTTAATTATGGCCATAACTATTGCCACTATTGCCGTATTACGGTAGTGTGGCCGTAGCATGAGTTATAAAGGCTACTTTTTGTGCAGCAAACGTGGGTGATACTGCGGGGGGTAACTATTATAGTTATTTATGCAACTATTGTATAATAAGGAGTTATTAAAACACCAATGTGGGTTTATCACACGAAGCGAAGTGATAATAGTATCTCATGAGGATTTTCTGCAATTCTAATATCGTACCAAAATGGCGGGATACGACGCGAATTCGAATAAACTCTAAGTTTTTTTTTTATTACGGCGCTGTGATAGTGAAACGCGCCTGCATGAAAATGTTCTTTTTTTGAAATCCATAAGGAGAATGTGGTTGTTTGATGAGTAAGGAATGGATCGAAAAAGCAAAAAAAAAAAGAATTACATCATGAAATTCAGTAATGTAACAACATTATACCTACTCTGTTTTGTGGATGATATAATGGTTACCATGACACCGGATGTTTTAATGTTGGCAATAAGCTAACTGTTTCAGGAACTTTAATAGAGGATTTATAGCATGGGTGTAGATAAAGTATATTATAAAATAAGTAGAGAATGCTGTCCACCTATATGACCCATATCCAGCTAAGAAAGTAGTATCATTAACACGTTCAATGCGGTGCCAAATTCGAATGTGCTATAAGAGGCCGAAAGACCCTCGATGTAACATTTCACCAGTGCGATGTAAGGCCTATCGATCACCCATGATACTAGTTACTTAATAGTTATTTGTACTAGTTACGCGGTTTCTTTTCCGCCGATCCGGATAAACCGTTATAGGTCATAGGCGTCGTGGCCATAACCGCTCGTCAATCAATCAATAACGGACGTAGGTAACAAATGTACAAACGAAGCTTTTAAAATGATTTAATTAATAAAATATTAATTAACTATTATGTTTAATGATATTATTGGTATTTATATCATAAAAGATAACGGATCTGCCACTGCGTTTTCATTTTGTTGCTATCTTGCTTGCGTTACCTCATCGTTACCTACACGTTATGATGAAGTTCAAAAGTTACCACTTTTTCACGAAGCGCTACTTTGTGATGATTTGCTATGTCATCTTTTTTTTTATACCACTTATATGGCTAACAAACATACGGCCCACCAGCAGGGCTATTTTAAAACGCTCGGATTCGATATCGGAAACGGATTCAAAAACTACCGGGGCGATATTCCGCAATTGCTTTTTTTAATTTCCGAATTCGAATATTGTTGATGTTTCTTTACCGAAATATCAATTCGATTAATCGAAAAGTTTTCGGAAATTTAAATAGCAATTGCTGAAATTCGCCTCGTAATTTTTTGAATCCGTTTCCGATAATCGATTCCGACGTTTTAAATTAGCCCTGCTGATGGTAAGCAGTTACCGTAGCATATGGATGCTTGCAACACCAGGGTTATGACTCGCGCGTTGCCGACCCTGAAGAAATCTCCTCACACCCTTTTTGAAGAACCCCATTCATCCATCTCATCTTATAGTGGTCATAGTATCAATTTAAGTTATTTATTATCAAACGAGACTTGAAACGACTTTTATTATTCATAGATTGAAACATATCGAATTGATTTGGATATTTACTTTCTATTTCAAGAGAAAATTATTTAATTCAATCGTTAGAAAATGCTTACTATTTCAATTATCAAGAAGACAATGATTTGAAACTTCACATAAATCATACATTTACAGCGTTTTGTTCCTGCGTAAAAATCGATGTAGGGAGCATGACCCCTATAACTAGGCAAGGCTAGTTGATTGTAGAGGCACTGAATAATTAAGTAAGAGGTTTAACGGAATAGTTTTATTCAATTTAACATGATAGTTCAAGAGCTGGTAGACATTTTTGGGAAGGTATTTGAGGCAAAAATTGTTCTAGGGAATACCTGGGGGCCTACTACAAGATTTGTCTTTTGTCCCGTTTTGACGTCGGATATCAAAGAAAGACAAAAGACAAGTAAGGTTATAACATCGAACAATTAAAAAGCGTAATGACGTTCATTTTGGTTGAATTATATTCCGCCAATTTCCCACCGCCGGCAATGTGCTCCGATTGGCTAAGTCAAGAACACGTGCACTCTAATTGGCCAAGTCAAAAACACAAGATGCAATGATTGGTCCTAACTGTTCAAAATCAGTGACAAATCACTGACTAGTTGTGGAATTTGATTGTTCGGTATTACTATTCTATAGGGATTTTTCCTCGATGGGTTATAATAATATTGTTTTAAGAGTGGTTCGCCCTCTGAATACGAAAATGCAGACCTGGCTGAAGGGTTGAGAAGCTTAAGCGAGCTTTAATTGTTTAAAGAAGCAAACAAGTAAAAATATTCTTGAGGCATTTTGAAATTTTAATATGTAAAAAATAACAAAAGTGGTTTTTAAAACAGGATACCACCTCGCACATATTTAAAAAGAAAATACTATAAGAGAATACCAATGAAACACCGAGATTATCATTTAAGTATAACCTGCCTGTATCTTACAGCTATTAAATTATACAATTAATCAATGGCAGGAATCAACAGCCATAATGGAAACTATTCATTTCTCTATGTCAACCGTGGTTTTATTTTTGCGATTTTTATTTTACTGTTATTATAGCTTTTTCTTGGTTTGACCACAATCTAAACATGTTTATTAGCTGGATATGCTTATTAGTGGAGTAAGTTTTGATATTTATAGGAAGGTCACATTTTATATAAATGTAGTACAGTATTACCCAACTGATAAGGCGCGTCGTGAATCTTCGTTCGCACAGAAAAGAAAGTATGGCCCCGAAGATTAACGAAAGAATGCTTAAAACTTGCAATCAACCTTAGATCACTACTATAAGGTTCATAATACACTGCAGCTGTTAGTTCCGTCTCACTCGTAAGTCACGCCCCTCCGCACGGCGCGCGCTAACATGGCAGCAGCTGCCGACCAATAGCGGTTTCCCGCGCTTTGAAAATGTATCTTCTGCGCAGGTACATCGGTAAGCCATATCAGCTGGGTACTACTGTATATACATAGAAAAGTTCCGCGAGGCTACCGCTGCTGTCGATCATCGGAAAGGTTCACAGCAGGCTAGCATAGCGTTTCGTTTCCTCTTTGGATGGGCAATCGTTGGCGAAGGCTCCCAAAGCCTCTATGAGTTTCAATGATAATGTGCGATGAGCTTCGGACAGTCCCATGGTCTCTACTGCATTAGCTAATCAGATAGTTTGGTCGAATCGATACCATTTTTTTGAGTTCCGAATTGTTCCCACCGGTAGCAGCTGCAACTTTACAAATCGGTGCCGCCAAGCCGCCAACACATATAAGGTCCTAATTTAATTAGTGAACGACAATTTTTTTTTCTTTTACTTGCATAGAGACTCTCCATACAAATCGAAGAATTATTTTTTTATTTTTTCCCACGGTTTTTTTTCTAATATTATTTTTTGATTACTAATGACCTATACATTCATCCCTTAAGAGGAAGTTCACTAATTTATTAATACCTTATATATGGCATTCTACACCAGCGATCTGCCGACAAAATATAGGTAAGTAATTAACTTGCATTACTTACAACGTGTTAGTAACTGGTTAGTAATGTTTTTACAAAAAATAATGGATTCAGTTATATGATTATATTATTATACCCCGAAGCGTTAGTTTTACATCGAAGATTTCAAGAAAAAATCTCCCAAAATTTCCGAGACTGCGACCACAGCGCTGTGTGCCCGCGAACTTAGGCTATTATCTATTCTGTGTTTTGGGGTCCCTTTAGTACTGAACCTTGGAATATACTTTCATCGCTATATCATTTACCTACATCCTGTATAAAACACGAATTATTATTGCAACTATAAATATATAAATGAGTGAAACCTAAGGGCTATGAAATCACGGTGAAAGGCTTTTATTTGATGATAATTCAATGGTTCATTTCATTTTATTTGAAGCGCTCGTGGTGTAGCATTATTATCCGGTCTTAATCGATCGGAAAAGTTAAGCTACCACCGTCGTGGTCGGTACCTTTATGGGTGACCGCCTAGTGGTATTTCAAATCGAGCGTTTCCGTGCTTCGGAAGGCACGTAAAGCCGTTGGTTCCGGTTATCACTTGCTAGTTGGAGGTTTCCTAGGTGGCTTGAAAAATTCCAGCAGTAGGTTGACCACTAGCCTACCTCCACCGATCCGCAGTGGGCACACGTGGTGGAGTATTGCCCATTCCCTTTCACCCTCATTTGTGAAAGGAGGTCTGTGCTCAGCAGTGGAACATTATAGGCTGATGATGAAATGATTCATGTAATAGTTAACATACGAGTAAATCCCAGACTGCCTGAGTCACGGTTCAAGCTACTAACGAGTACTGTTTATTTAGCTTAGTTTTTGATAATCCTATCCACTTTAAAAACGGTACATCTCAATGTGTCACTGATACGCTGATAAAAAGACGCATATTATTAAAAATGCAAAAAATCAGTGCTGATGGTAATTGCCACAGCATACTGAGATAGAGTCATTATTATTTTTGGCATAATACCACAAATATGACATCAATACGTGCAAATGTTATTGTTTATGTTTTTTACCGGTTTCTGTGATGTCAAATAAAGCTTATGTCTATTTATTTTATTGATGCAGTAGAAAGTTCTTCAAATTGTAATAAAATAATGTTAGGGTACTACTCCCAATTAATATGGCTTACCGATGTACCTGTGCAGAAGATACAATATTCAAAGCGCGGGAAACGCTATTGGTCGGCAGCTGCCGCCATGACAGCGCGCGCCGACCGGAGGGGCGTGACTTGCGAGTGAGACGGAACAACAGCTGCAGTGTATTATGAACCTTATGGTAGTGATCTAAGGTTGATTGTAAGTTTTAAGCATTCTTTCGTTAATCTTCGGGGCCATACTTTCTTTTCTGTGCGAACGAAGATTCACGACGCGCCATATCAGTTGGGTCAACTGTAGCACTTTTTAGGACCCCGTACCCAAGGGGTGCCATCGGAACTTTATTACTAAGTCTCCGCTATCTGTCCGTCCGTCCGTCTATCAGTGTGTTGTAATAGTCTACCTATTAATGATAAGTATCTCAGTATCGATAGGTATCAATAAATCAACAAATAATAAAATAAAAAAAATTAATACAACAAAAACGTCTTTACGGAACCGTTCATGTGTGCGAGTTCGACTCGGACTTGGCCGGTTTGTATGAGATGAGACCATACATAAACTTCAGTTAAGTACCAGTCATTAATTAATCTTATTAATTAACAACACGTTACAATCTTAACAAAGTATGTAAATGAAATGCATTTTAATTAACAAAAATATCACTGTCTTTTTCATTTCACATTTTCATATTCATTATTGAGTTTGTTGTTGCAACCGTCCGTCAACGTAATCAAGTTATTATTTCAAGCAAACACTTTAAAAACTGAAGTTAATCTTGAAAAATAAACGTTTAACAAACTTTCCCTCTTAGAATAGGCGTCGTAAAAGTGCGAAACTATGTTAATGCACAAATAATAGTGATAATAACAACATACAGTGTAAAAGCTATCATTATTATTCATGAGCGTAACTCATTTGGTTTAATAAGCATAAATTGGCTTAAATTCGTAATTATATGTTTTAAATTGTGCAATTTTGAAGCACTCACATTCTCTTAAGAGTGTTTTCACATATCACGACAGATAGCTAATAAGCGCGTGTTGAACCAAAATTAAATGGCGGCTCCTTAAAAATATTTTTATTACTTTAGCTTTTCTGTGTTATCTACCTACCTACTTTATGAACCTAGCTACCTTATGAAAGCATGAAGAATAAAGGATAACGATGGAGTAGAACTTATAAAATTGTGCTATTTATCTATCATAATGCATCAGATACTGAAATAAGACTAAATTAAACCATTGTATCGATAGAACCATATGTAAACAGTTCCAAAAGAAAAATAAGTCCTTATAAGAACTGGCTGTCTAAAGGCGTGAAGGCGTATGTATAATGACACGCTATCAAAAGTAGAGTCAGAAAAAATAGCTTAACTGACACACAGTGGCACCATAAAAACACCTAAGTAGGCGTGGAACGTCACTATTATTAAGTATTTAGTTGAAATACTAGTCCGTAATAAATAAGACAATTTGTCAAAATACCGCATACTTAACCTATTATTATCGCTAGCTATTATAAAATGAGCAATATTTATAACGACACACTATTTTGACATATAGCTTAACCGTAAAAGACGACGTTTGCCGTACGTTTGCCTACTTAGAGACGTGCAAGTTTCCAATTTGTGAGCGGAAAAGGAATTGATTTAAATCCGCCGTATAATCTAGTGACAGATCTAATCACGCTACATTTAAATTGCTGTCTAATTTTAAAGCAACTAATGGTTTTTAACCGACTACAAAAAGGAGGAGGTTATCAATTCGGATGTTTATATATTTTTATATTAAATGGGCTTGCCTTTGGCCACTGACCCGCCCATAAAGAAGATGACAAAGTCTAAAATGAAGCACGCTTGCTTAGAAGTAACCTAGTCACTCTGGCCTTGATAATCCCAAGATAGTAAGAGTCAGGAAACAGACGCCGCCGCGCCGGAAGTAAGTTCCACTCCCTTGCTGCCCGCATTATAAATGAGGATGCTGTGACAGTATTCCCGGCATGTCAACGTATGTGGAATTTTTCCTGGCGTCTTGTGGTTCGGTGTAAGAATCGCGCACACTCTTCAAAATATTGCCCAAGTAGTATTTAAAGATATACCTAAGGTAATGATGTCAAGCCTACACCAACAATGCCAAGAATAACATGATCTTAGGTTGTCCACATCATAGGAAATCTTTTTCCTACTTCTGGGACATCCTGGGATGGGCAATGGGTAATGGGTGGTATTTCTAGATGAACTTATTAGTTTCTTGGCTATAAACCTAACTTGTCATGCTGAATATGTTTTAATATAGGTACAATCTGTAAACACGGAAAATATTCTTGGTTACATTTTGATCGATCGAGTATAATTGTCTTTTGTATGGAAAGTTTATGTTTCATTTCAGAAAAGTCAACCCAATTTAGAATTTGTAAAGATGATAATGTCTCTACCCTGTATTTAATAAGATAAAGTTTAATTTCTGATTGTATTTAAACAGCTAAAAGCAACAATTTCAACAAATAAATTAATCACCCAAATAAAGATCCTAAATAGGTATTAGTTTCTTTTACCCGATATTAGAAATGACTCTACTCTACAAAACTAGTATTTCCAAAAGTGTACCGTCATATCCCTTATCCACTGACCAAGAAAAATGTAACGTTCACACCCTCCCGTTACGCGTTGATTGATGACGACAGAGCGGCTCACTTCTGAGATTGATGTCTGATGTATTGTCAAAAATGCAGTCGTGTGCAGGCCAATGCAACCTGTCAAGACTCAAGTCGCAAGTTCAAGAGCAGGCACGCGACTCCACGGCCGACAGAAACGTCGCAGCTTTCGTTCAGAGCGCACGCGAACTCCAATGCGGTTTTCGAACGCAACCGCGGAAAACGAGTGTTCTAAAAAATATTTCAAAAAACGAAGTGTTTTTTTTAAATAAAGTTATAGCGGCCAGTTCGTCGTGCAACGATGCGGAACCTCGTACGGTGAGTAAAGACTGTTATTAGTCGATTTATCGCTAATTTATATCCTTGACCGAGGGTTATTGCTGGCTGTTGCACTCTTCAAAGTTTGTAAAAAAGGAAAATGATCCTGCAATTATTTTCAAGCGTGGATTAACGAGGTTTTATGAAAGCATAAAGGACCCTTTGTGACCAAACCAGTGTTATTGACTTATCTGATTACAAGTGTTTAAGTTTAATATGACGCATCTCTTTTAATTTTAAGTTATCTTTCTGTGATAAGTTAACATTTTCCTGAATATTTTTTTTGACACAAAAATTTATGAATTCAAATTTTCAAAATTTAAAACTAAATATTCAAGTCTTGTTTCGGATATAATTACTAAAATAAACTTAGTTAAAAGAAAGGCATTAAATTATTATAGCTCCATGTTATTATCACTCCATACAAAAACAATGGAATGTCAGATTTCACACGCCGATAAAAATGCGTGTGAAAAGTATGCAATAAACCCTTCAGTGATGAATCATTTATTATAAGACGCATTCTTAGTAAAAAAAAGCCTACTTCAAGCAGGTGCAAGCACATTCTGCGCCTGACACACTTATAAAAAAAACTATTTAAAAAATTGCATGAAAACGTTTTTCAAGTTCTGTGGAAGACTGAAATGATCATCCTCGCTGCAGTCTATAATTAATATACAAGCAGACGTTTTTAGGCAAAAATTCGAAGCAAATATATTTTTTCTTGAAAATGCAATTTGTTTCAGTAGGTTTTTACTATGTCACTTGATAGCTGATGTTTTTATTAAAGTCATTGACATGGCATGGCTGATCAAGATCATAGCATGCATTTGGTTGTTTTTGGTTTACATAAATATTGATGTGTTCTGTCATTGTTAAATTAAATGCATCAATGAAATCACGCATTTGTGTGGATTTTCACCAAAGAGTATTTTTTTTTATAAGATAAACTGTTCAACCAATTTTCTTCTTGATTAGTTTCAATTTGTCTTTAGTTTTAGTTCTCATTATAGACTTATGATAAACTAGCTGTCCCCCACGGTTTCACCCGCGTTCCCGGGATAAAATGTAGCCTATGTCCTTCTCCATACCATAGGCTAACTGCAGGCCCAATTTCATGATGATCCGTTGAGTAGTTGAGGCGTGAAGGCGTAACAAACAAACAAACTTTCGCATTTATAATACTAATATATAAAGGATACTTAGGATTTCGATTAAGTAATTAATTGTTAATCCTACAGTTTGCAAAGATTTTCTCAGATCCGGAAATTCTATTATAGAATAAAGAATGAGAAATGCTTATTATTATTATATCTAATTTCACAAATTCATAGGTATCGGTAATCCACTGTCCTATTCCTGGCAACATTGTACGCATAGAAAGCTTAACCAATGCACTTCCGATGGTTATAAAAAAGTAACTGGCTGGAGAGAATAATGTAGCAATAGATCAGTGTAGATATAACCCGAGGCAATGCATTAGAAACGCCGTGTGACATCCATTTTCCGACTAAACTGAGCGGAATGCGTATGCGGTCCACTAGTCCACATAAGACTGCGTAGCAAAACGTAAAAAAACTAAAATTGTCTATGGTTTGCGTTTCTTTTTTGAAAAGCTTGTCGAGGAAATTTGAAAATGGAATGCGTAGTCATAAAACTATTTACGAAACGATTCTTCTTTGTTTTTTTTTCCGTATATTTTTTTATAGTAACAATATTTTTGAATTTGTTGAAAAAGGAACGCCTTCTCCACACCAAGTTAGATTACTAATAAATTGGTAATACACGTTAACCCATAATCATCTCACATGAAATATTAATTTTACAACACAAAGGTCCGGCCTGCCCCCTAACTTCGTTCACAGATCTTATCGGACCCTCCAGAATATTATAATACCGAGCTAAAATAATTCAAAAACGCGTGTTAGTAATTAGAAAATAATGCAACAGCCATAATAATAGCAATACCTATAGCTTGGGATAATGGAATCGCGGGACAGCTGGCTTATAATAAAGATTCAAAAAATTTACGATTAAGTTTCATAATTTGGCTCCAGTGCCGGCGATTGGGATTGTTTTTTCTTAATGACTGATAGATTAAATATAATATTTTATCTCTTGTATTACTAGCTTTTTAGTGAATGAAAAATTAATGAAGATACCATTCAACTTCAGATAAATGAAATTCAGAAATCCGAGCTGTAACGTTGATGATGATTGATTATAAGGTCTACAAAGAAAAAAACCTCTCGTTTTATTATTTTTTTCTGAACTACGTTTAAAACAATCGAACATCACTTGTCTTCCGAATTACAATCAATTAGCTTATAATGTACCAAATTAGAAGTTAACGACTAATGGCAGATTCCTATAATTTAAGGGCCGTTATCGGTTAAAATTAAGACTCTTATATCTTTACTAATAATGAAGCAAAGACCTCTAAGCTTTGCATAGCAGACCCTATCTATATGCCCAGTTTGGCAATAAAAAACCCTACCATTGGTAATTCGATTCGTTTTTGTTTATAGAAACCGGGCAAATATTTGGGTCGAGTTGACCCATAGGGTAAGTTGCCCCAGCACTTTTTAACACAGGCCCTACTGTCAAATCGATCTAAAAACAGGTACAGATAATTTAAAAATATCTTCGATGGAACTAAAGAATTGCAATCGATAGTACATATAACCGGAAAGGTGTTTAATTCAACCAAAGGAGGTTATGTAAATGATCCATCGCGGGCGCCGACATAACGGGTTGTTTCATGTCGTGTCACAGTCAAGTCACAACAACCGTCCAAGTGTCGCACTCCACTCCTTGGCTGCTAATATATTACGTATCGTGATGGCTGCTGTTGTTTTGTTTTATTAGATCTAGATACCATTTGAATGAAGAGATCTTTACACAGGATATTTTAAAAGAATTATACATCGTGTAACGGAAAGAGTATATCTATCCGACAGGGGTGAAGACTACATTAGGTAAAGTCTTTATAAAAAGTTTCAGCTCATAATTAATTCATACCAAATTTTTGCTTCCAAGTTTTTGGAGTTTTAATCATAACCAACGTGTCACCGCTCAGTGACGGTAATTATCTTTCACGTCACTTGCTAATAATAAAATTTTCTCTTTCGCGATCAGTGCGCCCCAAAGAAGTTGTATAATTTTATATACATACCCTTTCCGTAAAACGTATTTTAAGATACCGTATAAAAAATAGGCTTGCTGTATTCTTTCTGGGAGTCTTCTCAGTTAAGTAATTTTCCGAAACAGTGGTGGTATAGTGAAATGTAAAGTTCGTAAATTACCAGGGCGTCACTTGGCTCACGGTTAAAATCACAATTGTCATAATAGGACGCGCGTCGCTCACGAGAACCAACGGGTCAAACTGAATAAATTAGTTATTAATCAAACATAAATCGTGTTCGGGATGGGACCATTGATATTATGGGAGTAGCTCGGTCCATCTGTTTGTTTGTGATTAGCAAAGAATTCGCTGACCCTAAAAATAAGATTAGATAAATTAGAGAGCTTTATTTTAAAGCCAGTGTTATTAATCCCTAAACAAATACAGAAGCATCCTGAGAGTTATCACACGGGATTCATAATTAACGATTCGAATCAAATTCCAAGACATCAGCATTAAGAACAGATGTGTTCACTCTTACGTATTAAATAAAATAGTATAGAAGAGATCACGTAGAAAGGTTGAAAGGAATCTCAGTATCTAGAAACTAGAGTTTAATGATGCGATTTTTCAAAATAAAATGCCATAGAAGTTGTTTAAACAGGTCTCAGGAGACATACACTTAGAATAGAATCTACTTCACTATTCATAAAATGGTGAAGCCAGATGTGCTAAAGGTTTATCTAAGCCTGTTTTTCAAGATGGAGGGACCTCCGCTGGTTAAAACTCAGTCACAAATAATGGTATAAGAGCTAGCAACATCGCGAAAAAAAGAACTTTAGCATGGCTGGATTTTTGATATTTTCTTGCGCATTAAAACCTGATAGAGATGCGCCAAGTCTGGCAGCTGGAAGTGGTTGCGTTTCCTTTTGCGCATCCTATTTGTACTAGTGAAAAATTCGGATTTTTAACCCATTAAACCACTTTAGCACGAATAATTTTTTCATCACCATTTTCTACAGCCTTTTAGCAACCTAAACTTAAATCGACAGAGCGTTATGTGGTTGCTATCTACGTGCCAGATGCTATTTTAGTTGTGAATCTTGTGAATGACATATTTTCTTCCAAACCATTTTCTAAAAGCTGAAATTTTAACATTTTATAGTTATGCTATCAATGAACCTAAAACAAACCTTGCCAGACGGAAATCTGGTTGCATAAGGGTACAAAGACTAATTTAAGATCAGTTCAGCACACGGAAAGCAAGTACCGGAAGTGGAATTAGAGACCCAATCGATAGCAGCAATGAACAAAATGCTAACTCGAAAAAGTTTATTTTAAACCAGAGCCATTTGAAAGAAAGAATAAGATAACTTTATTTTCAAAATCCAAATAAAAAAGTTATTTATTCAGGTTAGGCCCTGATAAGGCACTTATGAACGTTACAGTTGAATCTATCGACGATTCGAAATACACTTAAACTGAGAAATCTCCGAAAATATTTTGTACTAGTTGTCCCCCGCGGTTTCACCCGTGTTCCCGGGATAAAAAGTAGCCTAACTCCTTCTAGGCGTAACAAACAAACAAATTCACTTTCGCATTTATAACATTAGTTACGAAGTTAGGATTTAATCAATTTTTTAATATAAATTATGTATCGAGAAGCTGAATAGTTGGTCCGACTTATTTGGATCATTAGAAAGATTGATTAAGTGGCAACACTGACCATAAAGTCAATAGCAAAGTTAATAAAAGTTTGCGTGTAGCATTTAGAGGAGGCAGTCTATCGAAAGCACTCGACCTAGCCCCCTAAAAAGGAAGCTAAGCAATATAGCTAACGCAATTTATTTTTTCGAATATACAGCAGAATTTAAGTAATTCATCAAATCCGAGTCTTTTAATGAATTGAATTGAACATAATGAGTAACTATTTTACCAAAAAGAAAATCGAAAAAATGGATTTTTGCGCTGCTTCAATTCGACCATTATATCAGCATTTCCTCCTTTCTTACTAATTTCATCTTTCACACAATTCATCTATCTCTTATTCGGACTTCTTTTCGGACATCCATCCACTATTATAATGAATAATAATATAATGAATTTACCCTCCTTGATACCTTGACCTTATTATGGTCGATGCAATCATCTTTGAGGTCTTCAGTCACAATAAACCATGGCATGTCATGGTTAAGCATCATGTCATCGGCATAGCTCATGTTATTTACACAATTACCAGATGGTAAATCACTGATCAGTTGATCTACATAAATATTGAATAATCTTGGCGATGTCAGACCTCCACATTCCAGTTTGTATGGATCAGACATTGCATTGGACCATCTTAATATATAAAATGATAAACTGATTGTTGATATATCAGCCCACAGCCCAAACCGCTGGACCTAGAGATTTGAAATTTTGCACAAAGATACCTTATACAGTGGAGGCACCCACTAAGGAAGGATTTTTGGAAATTCCACCCTTAAGAGGGTAAAATAGGGGATGACAGTTTGTATGCAAGTCCGTCAGTTTTGAAGTTAGGATCTTCAAATTTTGTGTTTAGGCTGACGATTGAAAATTAATATGTAGTTATCTCAACGTTTGTGATAATTCCACCACCGAAGGGAGGAAAAGGGGGATGAAGTCGGGTATGCAAGTCCTTCAATTTCAAAGTAAACTTCACTAAACGTATTATTATACGGTGTAGGCATCCACTAAGGAAGGATTTTTGGAAATTCCACCCCTAATGGTGTAAAATAAGGGATGAAAGTTTGTATGCAAGTTCATCAGTTTTGAAGTTAGGATCTTCAAATTTTGTGTTTAGGCTGACGATTGAAAATTAATGTATAGTTATCTCAGCGTTTGTGATAATTCCACCACCGAAGGGAGGAAAAGGGGGATGAAGTTGTGTATGCAAGTCCTTCAATTTCAAAGTAAACTTCACTAAATGTATTATTATAAGGTGTAAGCATCCACTAAGGAAGGATTTTTGGAAATTCCACCCCTAAGCGGGTAAAATAAGGGATGAAAGTTTGTAAGCAAGTTCGTCAGTTTTGAAGGTAGGATCTTCAAATTTTGTGTTTAGGCTGACGATTGAAAATTAATGTATAGTTATCTCAGCGTTTGTGATTATTCCACCACCGAAGGGAGGAAAAGGGGGATGAAGTTGTGTATGCAAGTCCTTCAACTTCACTAAATTTAATATTATACAGTGTAGGTATTATTCAGTAAGGAAGGATTTTTGGAAATTCCACTCCTAGGGGGGTAAAATAGGGGATGAAAGTTTGTATGAAAGTTCATCAGTTTTGAAGCTAGGATCTTCAAATTTTGTATATAGGCTAACGATTGAAAATTAATTTATACATGTTTCAGCTTTTTTGACAATTCCACCCCCGACAGGGTGAAAAGGTATGGGAGGTATGTAAGTCATTCAGTTTCAAAGTAAACGTCACTTAATATATTATTACACAGTGTAGGCAACCACTAAGGATTTTTGGATATTCCATCCTTAAGGGGGTAAAATAGGGGATGCAAGTTTATATGAAAGTCCATCAGTTTCAAAGTTAGGACCTTCAAATTTTGTGTTTAGGTTGACGATTGAAAATTAATTTATATGTGCCTCAACGTTTTTGATAATTCCGATCCCGAAAGGGTAAAAAGGGGGATGAATTTGTGTGGAAGTACACTAAAGCTTATGGTTATAAACTAACGCAACGAATATCGGTGTTGTTGGAATTTGAACCCTTAAGGAGTGAAAAGGGGGATTAAATTTAGTATATGAAGTTCTTTATTTTCGGTGTGAAAATTTTTAAAATTTATTATTTCGGCTTATGTCTCTCTCTGAATGAATGACTCGCCTAAACAACATCAGGAAAAAGAGAGGAATCGGTATTAAAACAAAGATCCGGTTAATACGAGCATTGGTATTCCTCATTTTCATGTATGGAGTGGAAGCGTGGACTATACTGGCCCGAGAAAGAAAAAGGATTGATGCATTCGAGATGTGGTGCTGGAGACGGATGTTGGAAATACCTTGTACCGCTTGAAACGCAACAATGCATCAATCCTATCGCAGCTCCAAATTAAAACACGATTGTCCACCATATGCCACCAACGTATTTTTTCGTATTTCGGCCACATGGCAAAGGCGATGAAAGTTTGGAAATCTGATCATAGTTGGGAACACGGAAGGAAAACGACTACGTGGTCGTTCACCAACAAGATGGTCCGATCAAGTAAAAGACTCATCGTCCTCCAGAAACCAGTGGAGGCAGATCATTCGCTCTAGAAGCAAACCCGATGTTGACCACGATCCTCAGACATGAGGGAAAGAGAGATAAGGCCTCCAAAATTGTGCTGTGGAACTAGACTACAAGTAACAGCTCTCCGCCACAATGTTATTGAGGCCAAAATATTTACTGGTTCTGCCAGAGGAGAAACAGTCTTCTTGCCGCGTATACCATTGATCCCTTATCACCTTCCGTTTGAATTTAAAAGATAACAGTTCCTAATTAAGGTTTGTAGTCACAGGGAAAAACTCTGAAATTTGCTAGAGTTGATTTGCGGCAGGACTGTTTCAGTTTTATGTGGCATCCTCGCATATGAGCTCTT
The DNA here is from genome assembly GCA_951394255.1 of Polyploca ridens. NCBI lineage: Eukaryota > Metazoa > Arthropoda > Insecta > Lepidoptera > Drepanidae > Polyploca > Polyploca ridens. Next base: position 13,977,924 of record OX596252.1, read on the forward strand.
AATCTACCTGAACTTTTGTCAATATCACACTTAGTGGTGGACAATAGCCATGAACAAAGCTCTATATTGTTACAATGATTCATATCTAGAAAAAAGAAATAATCTACGCGGACGAAGTCGCGGGCTATAAAGCTAGTTTAACATAATTTATCTGTTTGTTATACCAGACGGATAGTGTAGTAACTAATTCCACAGGGACACCTCCCTTCCTAAGCTTATCCCACAGGATATTATATGATGCTAGATCAAAAGCTTTAGAAAGGTCCAGGAAACATGTATTCACGAGGGTTTTCTACATTAAAATGTTTTCTTGCTGTCTTTTGCTGATATATCTCTCCTAAATCTAATAAAAATATCCTTAAGATAAACAATTTGGCAGAAAAAAACGCAAATTTCCAAAATTCCAAGTTAGCATTAGTTCATTTCTGGTGTCTAAACAATTTAAACAAAGAAATTTCATTGTCATATTGACAACCAAGTGACGCCTCAGGGGTAGTCAACATTTTTCTAGACAGTCTCATTATAATTTTAATAATAATTCAAACCTCAGTCAGGAGATACATGAAGCTACATGATGCTCAATATGGTTTTCGTCAGGGGCTGTCTACTGAGAGTGCTATATTTTACCTTAGAACATACGGTTAAATACTACACAGATACGAAAACTCTCGTGAATCTGGGGGCACGGGAGTGCCCCCCGCCAAGACAGCCAAGCGAAGCGCAAGGGCACTACCTACCTTTACTCGAAGCGCTTCGTCGTTTTTTTGAACCCTCATAACTTGGGTTTGGATTATACCAGATAAACAAAATTCTCGGAACATGATGTCAATAGTGAACTTATTAAACATATTAAGTTTCAATAACATAGCTCTTATACTTTAGATTTTATTGATATCTAAAAAACCCCGATTTCGTCACTGACTCACTGATGATCATCAAAACTCATAGGGTACTTCCGGAAGTCCTAGAGAGCTGAAATTTGGTATGTAAGCTTGTATTAGTACACAATCAACAAAAAAATTATAAAACCTGGAAATTTCAAACACAAAAAAAAAACAATAGTTACTTACAAAAAGGAGTGAAATCCCACCAAAAACATTTTTATGTAAAATGTTGCCAAGACATATGGCTTGCACTATCAAAAAGTTATCAGATCTCATGTAGAGCCAAGCTTATAACTCTACTTGCCCTTACTCTACAAGCCCTAACTTCACAAACTCTACACACCGTAGTCAAAATATGTGGCTTGGCCGTTTCACTACTACGAGAACTATTGTTTAACAAAAAAGTAACGGTGAATAAATTTTTCACCTTACTCCCACGTGACGGTAGCGAAACAGCCAAGCCACATATTTTGACTAAGGTGTAGAGTTTGTGAAGTTAGGGCTTGTAGAGTAAGGGCAAGTAGACTTATAAGCTTGGCTCTACATGAGATCTGATAACTTTTTGATAGTGCAAGCCATATGTCTTGGCAACATTTTACATAAAAATGTTTTTGGTGGGATGCATGTTTCCTGGACCTTTCTAAAGCTTTTGATCTAGTATCATATAATATCATGTGGGATAAGCTTAGGAAGGGAGGTGTCCCTGTGGAATTAGTTACTACACTCTCCGTCTGGTATAACAAACAGATATATTATGTTAAATGGTCTAATGCAATGTCTGATCCATACAAACTGGAATGTGGAGATCTGACATCGCCAAGGTTATTCAATATTTATGTAGATCAACTGATCAGAGTGCTAATTTTGGGCTAATATGAGCTCTCTGATCAGTGATTTACCATCTGGTAATTGTGTAAATAACATAAGCTATGCCGATGACATGGTGCTGCTGGTTCCTACGATTGGTAGTATTAGGAAACCATTATTCATATGTGAAGCTTATGCTGAGGATCATGGTTTAAAATATAACTCAAGCAAGAGTGAACTGTTGGTGTTTAGGGGTAGAAATAAAAGTCCGTCATATATCCCTCCAGTAACCCTAAATGGCACTACACATACACTACAACAATACACTATGGCAAAAAGTTTTATTGTGACTGAAGACCTCAAAGATGATTGTGATATAGAAAGGGAGCGCAGAGCGTTGGCAGTGCGGGCAAATATGCTGGCTCGTAGGTTTGCTGGTAGCTCAGTCAATATCAAGATCCCACTCTTTAAGGCATATTGCCAATTTTTTTATTCCAGCAGCCTATTGGCTAATTATACCCAATAAGCATACAACACTCTGCTGTTGAGGCTTCCTCCTTACTGTAGTGCTTCAGGCATGTTTGCAGATGCGAATACGGTAGATTTTTTCGCCATAATGCGCAAACAAGTGGCCTCTATTTTAAACAGGGTGAGAGGGAGCACCAACATCATTCTGAATGTGTTTGCTGTGAGGGCAGATGGGCCTACTTTAGGCAGGTTTATGAAGCTGCACGTCATGCGTTATGCTTCATAAGCCGCCTGTCGTTCTTTTTCTGTTGTTTTAATGTTTAAAATTTGTACTAACTTAGCTATTTTTTGTGTATTTACTAACAATCTATGGACCCTGTTGTCTGAAAATAAATGCATTTTATTTTATTTTATAATGAAACTAAAATATTTAGATTTTTATTACCAAGTTGTTTATGTGTCTTTATTTCAATTGTTACCGAATAAATAGCTCATTCAGAATATTCTTTATATTGTTGACCGTGTATGACGAATGTCCCAGGATATTTATATTTATTTATTTATTATTATTAAACCCTCTGATTTGGTCTTTGACGAGCTTGATAATGAAGAATCTGAATATGTAATAAATCTTAATATAAACTGATATATTATATAAGCCAATTATTATAGACGTGCTTGTAGGCATTCGTTAATTGTCATGACTTTCTCTGACAAAGCAGTTTGTTGTCTATTTTTAGGCAGTGATGGAATCCTCATACTTCTTGGTCGAAGGTAATCTAAACAGATATTCGAGTACCACAATATATTCTTAAGCCGATCTTAATCTTTGGATTGCGGTTAAATGATAACAACGAAAAGAATTGTTATTATAGGATGCGCGTCTCTCGCGAGAATCAACACTATTGGTCTGTATACTCTTATGCAACCAGATTTCCACCTGGCAAAATAATTGAAAATGTTTTAATTTTTTTTTCACAACTAAAATAGCATCTCGCACGTAGTAGTAAACACATAACGCTCATCAAAAAAAAAATGTATTTGCTAAGAGGACGGAGAAAGTGATGAACAAATTTAAAAAATGTTAAAATGTTTCAAACTCCGAAATTTTCACCAGTACAAACAGGATGCGCAGAAGGAAACGCAACCACTTCCGGCTGTCAGAGTTGGTGCATCTCAATCAGGCTTCTATGAGCAAGGAAATATAAAAAAATCAGCCTTGCTAAAGTTCTTTCTCGAAAACGTTGGTAGCTCTCGTACCATAAGAGCAGACGTTTAAGAAACATATCAAGCTAAAATTCCTAAGAAAATTTTCCCCAACAAGCATTGTGCAATATCAGATTTCAGTAAATAATGGCCCCAGGCAGTCATAAAAAAGCTTTTACTGACATTAGCGTGGTCTTCCTGTTTTTATTTGTCCTGTCTTCCATCAGCTTCCCAGACATTCAGGGAAAGATAAATTCGCCCTCGCATTGTCTCAGAAACTGACATAAATATCAGATATTTGTGACAAATGGGCTTTTGAGACGACACTTGATATGATCAGAGCATGAGAACTTAGAGTCTCATTCTTCATACAAAATAAGTGGATACGCAATTCTCGGGATTCTTGTTGGTTAAACAGGTTTGTCTATCCTAATATTATTTATTTATTAGTTTTGCAGCTTAACAGCATTATAAAACAGCCAAAATGCTACAAACACAAAAAAAAAAACATTATCACATTAAAATATTCCATTCATCGTTCTAACATTCTTTTCCATTCATTCATCAATCGTACCTTCCCTGTCACAAACAAGTCACAGTGAGGTGCGTCCTCCAGCAGAGAGTTTATAAAAAGCATTGCGCTCTGCACGGGCGAATACATATACATACCCATATTATAACACATATTATGGGACATATTATAAGTGAGGTAATCCTTACACAATATAATAAAAACGCAACGCCATTATGTATCCATTAGTGTGCCTAGTGCACAGATTCTGATGCGGTATTCACAGTTATCTAGGGTGATGGAGCAGGGGAACCTAAATCCCGTGGCAAAATTTATCTGCTGAGGAGGCTTCAACTTGAAGCAGACACGCATCTAAAGAAGATCTTCTTTTGTTAGTTTTTGGTCCAGGGGGCCTAACACAAGCTCTTAAAACAAGGTTAAAATAACCTTATTTGTCTTTTGTCCCGTTTTGACGCCGAGTGTCAAAGAAAGACAAAAGTCAAATAAGGTTATAATAATATTGTTTTAAAGAACTTATGGTTCGCCCTCTGATCAAATCAAAACAAAAGGTTATAAAGTGGTATGGGACGCTATGCGGCGGCATCAAAATCTATTGGCACTCAAGAAACATTTTGTTTTCTCTATTTTCTATAATGGGATTCCGATGGCCATTTGACCATTATCCGGGTGAGGTCGCCACTCCTAGTTATGTCTGGCACATCTTTTATTTTCTCTTGGCAATTTTACTTGGCAATTGCGGGCGACACAACTGCCAGTGTCGCGTGAAATACTTGTTTTTTTGTTTTCCTTCTATTTTCGAAATGGCGGCCGACATCGCTTATCACTTTAATAGGGTAGGACCAGTGTGGTCCATTCAGTGGCGTGCATTCCATATAGGCAAATAAGCATCAGGCGGGCCGTATGCTTGTTTGCCACCTAAGTGGTATAAAAAAAAAAAAAAAAAAAAAAAAAAGCAATGCTTACCTCATAAGATTCAATAATATGATATATTGATTCAATTAAACTACATAATCATTTTAAATAAAAATCCTAACCTAACATTCAATACAAAATTTCACACTTAGCCACGCAGGCACTAGCGAGTTCGTGTAACAAATTCACGCACACTAAAACGATTTCGGCATATGCATACACGCACACACACTTCTTTAGGATAATACGACGAAAGCATAAATCCCGTTTTTGCTATGCGTAGCACACTGACATTTGACATTCGCGATTTATGGACCAAAAGTAACCATACCTACTCTGTTGTGACACTAGTAACCCAGCCAAATTAAAAAAACTACAGTTTACCAACGTTAGAGCAACTCAAATATAACTTCGCAATTTATTTGTATTGTTTTGTTTATGGTTTGGCTGGCATTGCATAGGGTTACCGTACTTTGACAAAATTTAGTATCGATAGATTCAAATCGATATGACTGATATCGATTAAAAAAAATATATACAAGGTCGATCCTTAGAAAATCAATATTTATATTTTATATTATGATATAAAATATATTTCTTAGTCTTCTTATTTTTAAAAATGCACTGTTTATTAGGTCACTAATAATAATTAAACGATTACGTTATTCGATTAAACTTACACTGTCGAGATTTTTAGAAAAACAACGATTTAGACGCCCTCCCATCGATTTCGGCATTGATGAGAGAGAAAGAGAGTAACTTGTGCTAAATCCAAAAAAACTTTTAATTAAAAATATTTAACATAATACTGCAAAAAATAATCGATTCGAAAATTCTAAATGGAATATTATGGTCTCGTTAAAATCGATTTCCGATCTTTTAATTTTGTGGCGATCTTAAGATCGATCCGTATCTCCAAACACGATTTAAAAGATCGAATATTGATTAAAAATCGATCGATTCAACCGAGGCTGGAAACCCTAGTTTGGCTTTTTTTTTCAATATTTGTTCATGACCATGGACACAAAGTCCTTCAGTCGCATACATTTTATTTATAATATCACTTTCATTTACCTAGTCCGCACATTAACTTTTACATAGTCCGCATTATCAGTCACCGTTCAGTCGTGTTTTAGTAAAATGGTGGTCACTTTACTAAAACTTTTCACGAACTTTTTTAGACAACTTGTAATAATATATAATTCATTTCATTTTACTAGGCACGTGGATTGATCTTTATTGGATAAAATACCACCGATAATATACAATAAAACTCTCATAGTACTTGATTGCCTACCTCCTCCGAAAACCAATGCACGCCACTGGGTCCATTTGGAGTGTAGGTAAATATATTGTAAACAAGTTCTTTGTTAAAATGACATTTATTATTATTTATTATCATTACACAAGCTTTTTTATAGTGACTGTACTTTTTGTTGACTTTACTTGCGACAAAGTACTCATCAAGACAAATCAAACGAGCTCAAACTCGATGGGGTTATGTGGTTTTATTACAGAGTTCCTATGGCCACCTTCCAGCTCCATCATCAGATCAGGTCCACGTCATCATAATATTGCATTGTCACGCGATTTGCATATTCGTGCAAAATTTCAGCTCAATCGGAAACCGGAAAGTGGGTCAAATTTAACTTGCAAAATTCCATTACATTCCATTCCATTCCAGGGCAGGTGAAACTAAATAAAAGCTTGTAACATCATCAATTGAGGGTAATTTCGTGATGATTTCAAGATATTAGTATTAGTTGTAACTCAATTAGTAGAGTAATGTGGTCGCAGTTAGAGCAACTCTATCCCCATATATTAGGGCTCGAAATACCATGCCTTCATTTTCAAACAACACCGACACTTCAATTTAGTCACCAAATAAGATAATATACTAAAGCCAGTTTCCAACACTCAAATCTTTGATCGTACCGCGTAACGTAACGAGACGAGACAAAACTGTCGTGTCGGCGTTTTTATTTATTCAAGAATTTGTCTGTCGAACGCGGACAGTGTTGCGTGTGGCCCGGGATTCCGCGAAATCCGGGATTGAGTCGCGTGAGAGCCGGGAACGGGACAGTGTAGACAGACAATCATTAATCGCACGCGAGACACAACTTCGTCATATTTCGCGATCTCAAACGATTGTATAATTGGCCCATATTGGGTTACTTTTTGAATCATACTGATATTTTGAGTAGCAACTTTCGGATAACGTATTTTTGTAATAACAACGTTGATTTCCTTATTTAGTAGTCACTTATTTTAATTACAAGTCGTAACTTACCAGTAGTTACAAGGAACTCAAGTCAACTATAATTCATAGATCGACTAATAGGTGTATTGTATTGTATAGCATAATTCACAGTTAACCCTCCGTCTTCCGTAACCGAACGCAACTAAAACCTAGTCGTAAAACTATAGAAGACGTATTCTCATGTACTTACTGGGAAAATTGCATGTCTGGTTTAAGTGTAAAATTGAAGAATTATCGGTATTTCACCATAAATTGTTGAAAACCGGGGTTTAATACAATGAGACATACTGACGGGTGCCGACAATTTATTTTGCTAAAATATGCCCACTCTTAGGTAAATGTTTGAATAGCGGTTTGTAACCGTTTTGTGGGATTCCTTATGTTCTGCGAATATGTTTATTCATGGCAGCACTATTTATGCTAATATCAGTATTGAAACGTTGTTTGAACTAAATGTTTGCAGTGTCCATGTATTTTATGATTAAATTAAGGATTTATTTTACGTTCTTGGAAAATTTATATATTTAGATCAGCAGTATGTAAAATACCGAGCATCTATGTGGTCTGGAAAATGAACCTAGATATGTTCATAAAAGGAATGGAAGATTTCAGGCTAAACACAAATACATATATATTTATTTAGTACAATACATGTAACGCTGTCTATTCCATATCCCTATGTCGGTTCCATGTTTTTAAATACTTTACAATTAAGTTGTCTAATATAGGTATATTTAATAAATTGAGGAAATTTTATACAGGACTAAACAAAATTAGGCGCCCATTGCAAAAAAAACTCGATAATTTTCAGTATGGAAAATTATGTACCCAAAATGGTGGTGGGAAATCTTGCATGTCGAATTTTTTCCCACTTCGGTTTGACTTGATATTTGGTATACATTATTATATTGGATGACAATGCAAGTACAGTCAACAAAAAGTACAGTCACTCAAAAAAAGCTTGGATTAAAAATTAAATTTTTATACAAGAACTTATTTAGAAAACATTATTGAAAAAGGATTAAAGCTGTCAATCTAGTCATTGCCGTTTTCATTTGCGGGTAAATAGACGTAACCAGATGGCGACTAAATTTATGTTGAAAACAAGTAATTGGACTAATTTGCCAGGACTACATTTCTTACATCTTTTTCCTATGTTCTTTTTTAGAAAGAGATATAGTGAGACTAAATTAGTTTAGATGTAAACAACAGAATCAGCACCAATATCGTTAAAAGAATTTGTCTTTTGTATTGCTTGCGTGTATTATGGATTATTTTAAAGATTACCAATTACCTTGTGCACAGTCGAATTGTTTGTTAATGCCACGCAACAGAACAGATAATTAAATGTTTCTTCAAGATATTGATCTTACCTGCTCCAATATTTATAGAAACGATAAAATATGCCAATTAATTTTATTGTTTCTGGTTCAACTTGTAATAAATACGGTTTATTTTTAATTAGTAAAAGTTAAACTAATTACTTTATTAATTAGTTTTATGTAATAACTAATTAGTGAAAAGGGAAATACAGTGTCAGTAGTTAAAAAAAAGAAAAACCTACATAACTACATTAGTCACTGAGATATACCTACATCAACGACCATCCCATCCATAAATCGCAGTCATAAGTTGTTTCTTTGAAATGAAATGAAATAATGTATTAGTTTAAATAGGCCTTCAGAGGAACTTATGAATAGTCAGACTATAATACTCTAATGCACGGTTCGGAAGGTTGTTTTAACTGAGAAGAGCCGGTAATAAACTCGGCAATGATTTCTTTTTTTAAATCTGACATATGAACAGATTTGGATGAAATTGGGGAATTTAAATTTAATTAATTTCCTATGCAGTTCGCGTGAAATCGCGGGGTAAAACTAGCTAAAATGGCAGACTTTATTTCAAGTTCCCCGAACACCTGTCCAACAACTCAATCACGATTCTCCAAGCGAAATTGCCATCTATTTAAGCGTATTATAGTTGTAAGTCCAACGGTAAGCAAATTGACTGTCATTAGAGCACTTTCAGTATTGTTTCCTCATTCTTTGACGTTATCTGAGGCAGGGATTCTCAAAGTTTTCATAAGCTTGAGCTTTTTAGTGAAGGAAACCATAGCATGGAGGTGGATACTATGTAGAAACCACCTGGCATCGAGGAAAAATCCCTTAAGAGTAGATTCAGATTCTGATTCTTTATTTTTACAAGAACATGGTATTCATATAATAGATGTTAGTAGTCATACTGAGAAATCCAATTCCGCAACTAGTCAGTGATTTTGCATTTATAATAGTACTTTCTGACCAATCGCTGCATGTAAATGTTTAGTGTGTCCTTGACTTAGCCAATCAGAGTGCATGTGTCCTTGACGTTGCTAATCAGAGTGCAAGTGTCCTTGACTTAGCCAATCAGAGTAAATGTGTCCTTGACGTTGCTAATCAGAGCGCATGTGTGCTTGACTTTGCCAGTCAGAGCGCATGTGTCCTTGACTTTACCAATCAGAGTGCATGTGTCCTTGGCTTAGCCAATCAGAGTGCAGGTATGCTTGACGTTGCCGATCAGAGCGCATGTGTCCTTGACGTTGCCAATCAGAGCGCATGTGTCCTTGACGTTGCCAATCAGAGTGCATGTATCCTTGACGTTGCCAATCAGAGCGCATGTGTCCTTGACGTTGATTCTCCTGGTTACCACTGCTACTGCGAAAGTTCCTTCCAGTAATTTAAGCAACCTCTGCTTTGGAGCATAATAATGCACTGCAATGTTCCTCAGAGTATATCTAAATGGACGCATCTCATCTCATAATGCATCTCTCGAACTAATTAGTGCTCTATAATTAATTATATTGACGGCCATTAGTCAGACTGCTCTCGTTTCACCATCTTTATTCGTTAACAAAGGAAAACGATAGCATCTTCACCGAGCTCCATTAAATGATTAAATTTAATTGATAGTGATGCAGAAGCGGTTTTTGACACAATAATTCAGATACGAGTACCTGAGACTTAAGAATTTATGTAAAGTGACTAGCGGAATGACTATGAATAGCCATCTATCAGCGTTTTCCAGGTCTTTAATTGACCAGATAAAAGAAAAGAAAAGACATTTATTATGGACTTAACAAAAACAAAAGCAATATATAGAGACACAATAAAGATTAATTTAAACCAGTCCTAAATTCCTTTCCGGAAAATGTATATTCTATTTTCAGATTTCTAAGAATAAACAGTGTCTTCGCCTATATCCTCACGCCTTTCTTAATACAAAGATATCCTATATAAAACGCCGTCTGAACTTCCACGTCAGTTACAATTTGCACTATAATATGATATTCTAGAGTTTATTAAAGTGCTAAGTGTTATATCAACTTAGTTTGGAGACAGGCGCCTGTTGGCTCTTCAAGCTGTCTTAAGCATTCCAAGTTAAATTGCTCAGAGTCAGAGTTCGGGATAATTGAAAATAATGTGATTTCGACTACCATAAGTTACCAGAAAAAAAAAGGTTCTACAAAACTAGTTATGTAAGTTGACGTTTTGTTGTCGGGAAACTATCTTTAGTTACATTTAATCAAATAATTTAGTAATGAACCAAAACTAGTTTTGTTACTGGCAAGTTTTAGTTCGCAAAACACTCTGTTTAGGTTATTAGTCGTTAAATTTTCTATTACTGTTAAATAAAAAAAAAAACAGTGTAACTGTACGTATATAGAAACGTAACTATAATATTATAAGGTAAGTAGGTAAGCTTATAAATTGCTATGATATCATTCGTTTTAAGTTTTCCCGAAGCATATGTTATCTCTCGACAAATTGACTCAGACGGTCGGTACATTACTAAGTCTTAGATAAAGTAACACAGTAAGTAAATGATTAATTGCTGTTAATTACCGTAAGTAATAGTTTATCTTTAATTAATTTTCCTTTCTGAGGTGGAACTTAAGGCTCGGTACTAGCCAAACATGTTGCCGTATTGTCATAAGTTTATATAGAAAACGTAAAGTAGTAGCCACGAAAAAAAAACATCTGCCTAGCTGAAGAGTTTAACTAGCCGCCAAAAAAAACCGATTCAAGAAAAACTTTCTAGATTCCTGTAAAAAAAATATAGAATATCGCTAAAAACGTGAAAAAGGGACTCCCGTACTGTCATAACTTTGGCGTAATTAAGAACTTAAACCTAATAAACTGTACGTAATCATGGAGAATAAAGAACAGAGAAGCCGCCGAATATTTTTGTTTTATACAGTACCATACTTATATTTTGAGTAAAAAATTTGCAAACTTTTCGCCCGAAATCTCCATACAAAATTACTATGGCGGCGCGCTTTCCCGATATATAGCCGCTCGGTGAACTCCGCAGCTCAGTCCATAGATAATACACTATACTAGAGTCCACCCCACGTCTTCAAAGTGAGAGCACGTCACATTATGCAAAAAAATAAGCCGTAGGTGACGGCGTGTACATACACAACATCCACGCACAGTGGTCGGCTTTAGGTAAACGTTGGTAATGAATAGAAACAAGGTAGTTGAGTAATTCTATAATTTTATTTCATTGATTTTTGAAACTTGAAGTATTTTTTACTTCATACATATTTACAACTTATGTGTTTTTGTTTATAATGATAATTTTAATGAATTACTATTTTTATACATAATATAATAATTATTTTTGTGGAATATTTTATGTATATACCTACCTACTTTCTAATGCTTTTTCAGTCTTACGAAATAATAATTGTTTTTTGTAAATATTTATGTAATAAAAATAAAATGATAATGTATAAGAATTTAATGATGACGTATTTTTCATCATAGGTGTTTTTCATCATAGGATGGTATACCTCTACTAAACATGTTGATTTTTTAACACCTCTATTATAGCTTTGGTTGTATGTATAAGTAGAATAATCAAATCTAGTAAGACGATGTACTCATTTGAATCTTTGCAATAATGTAGTTTCCGGCATACAAAATGGTCTCCGTACACTATACTTTTGTACCATCGAGCTGATCTGATGATGGAACCGGAAGGTTGGGTTTCTTCAAAAGGGTTTGCAGAGATTTTTTCTGGGTCTGCAACGCGCGAGTGATAGGCGACTGATAGTCCCTGGTGTTGCTAGCGTCCATAGGCTACGGTAACTGCTTACCATCAGGCGGACCGTATGCTTGTTTGCCACCTTAGTGGGATAAAAAAAAGGTATGCACTGGAACTACATAACGGCACAACGTATCCTAGTCGTGTTTGGGCTTATTGGAATCGTCTCGAAACGTTCTTTGGCCATAATAAGTTGTCAGGGTCTGATGATGAAGTCGGAAGGTAGGCACTGGTACTCCTTAACGGCACTTCGTATCCTAGTCGTGTTTGGGCTTGTTGGAATTGTCTCGAAACTTCCTTTGGCCATAATCAGTTTTCAGGGTCTGATGATGGAGTCGAAATGTAGGCACTAGATCTTCTTAACGGCACAACGTGTCCTAGTCGTGTTTGGTCTTGTTGGGATGGTCTTGATATGTACTTTGGCCATAATTAATTTTCAGGGTCTGATGATGGAGTCGGAGGATAGTTGAACTTTTTAGATACTGGTCCGATTGCTCTCAAAATCGATATTTGAAAGTCCTTGGGGTCACAAAACAAGAATATTTTCTCGAAATTTTCAAAAAATGTCCGCCATTTTGAACTTTTTAGATACTGGTCCGATTGCTCTCAAAATCGATATTTGGGAAACCTTGGGGTCACAAAACAGGATACTCTTCTCAAAATTTAGAAAAAGTGTCCGCCATTTTGAACTATTTAGAAACCGGTCCGATTGCTATCAAAATCGATATTTGAGAAACTTTGGGGTCCCAAAACAAGAATCTCTTCTCAAAATTTTGAAAAAGTGTCCGCCATTTTGAACTTTTTAGATAATAGTCCGATTGTTCTCAAAATCGATATTTGAGAGACTTTGGGGTCACAAAACAAGAATCTTCTCTCAGAATTTTGAAAAAGTGACCGCCATATTGAACTTTGAGACCTGGAGAGATTTGGGGTCACAAAACAAGGATCTTCTCTCGAAATTTTGAAAAAGTGTCCGCCATATTGAACTTTTTAGATACTAGTCCGATTGTTCTCAAAATCGATATTTGAGAGACCTTGGGGTCACAAAACAAGAATCTTCTCTCAGAATTTTGAAAAAGTGTCCGCCATTTTGAACTTTTTAAATACGGGTCCGATTGGTCTCAAAATCAATATTTGAGAGACCTTGGGGTCACAAAACAAGAATCTCTTCTCAAAATTTTGAAAAAGTGTCCGACATATTGAACTTTTTAGATACAGGTCCGATTGCTCTCAAAATCGATATTTGAGAGACCTTGGGGTCACAAAACAAGGATCTTCTCTCAGAATTTTGAAAAAGTGTCCGCCATATTGAACTTTTTAGATACTAGTCCGATTGTTCTCAAAATCGATATTTGAGAGACCTTGGGGTCACAAAACAAGAATCTTCTCTCAGAATTTTGAAAAAGTGTCCGCCATATTGAACTTTTTAGATATTAGTCCGATTGCTCTCAAAATCGATTTTGAGAGACCTTGGGGTCACAAAATAAGAATCTTTTCTCAGAATGTTGAAAAAGTGTCCGCCATTTTGAACTTTTTAGATACGGGTCCAATTGGTCTCAAAATAAATATTTGAGAGACCTTGGGGTCACAAAACAAGGATCTTCTCTCAGAATTTTGAAAAAGTGTCCGCCATATTGAACTTTTTAGATACTAGTCCGATTGTTCTCAAAATCGATATTTGAGAGACCTTGGGGTCACAAAACAAGAATCTCTTCTCAAAATTTTGAAAAAGTGTCCGCCATATTGAACTTTTTAGATATTAGTCCGATTGTTCTCAAAATCGATATTTGAGAGACCTTGGGGTCACAAAACAAGAATCTTCTCTCAGAATTTTGAAAAAGTGTCCGCCATCTTGAACTTCTTAGGTACTGGTCTGATTGCTCTCAAAATCGATATTTGAGAGTCCTTGGGGTCACAAAACAAGGATCTTCTCTCAGAATTTTGAAAAAGTGTCCGCCATATTGAACTTTTTAGATACTAGTCCGATTGTTCTCAAAATCGATATTTGAGAGACCTTGGGGTCACAAAGCAAGAATCTTCTCTCAGAATTTTGAAAAAGTGTCCGCCATCTTGAACTTCTTAGGTACTGGTCCGATTGCTCTCAAAATCAATATTTGAGAGTCCTTGGGGTCACAAAACAAGAGTCTTCTCAAAATTTTGAAAAAGTGTCCGCCCTATGAACTTTTTAAATACTAGTCCGATTGTTCTCAAAATCGATATTTGAGAGACCTTGGGGTCACAAAACAAGAAGCTTCTCTCAGAATTTTTGAAAAGTGTCCGCCATCTTGAACGTCTTAGGTACTGGTCCGATTGCTCTCAAAATCGATATTTGAGAAACCTTGGGGTCACAAAACAAGAATCTCTTCTCAAAATTTTGAAAAAGTGTGCGACATGTTGAACTTTTTAAATACTAGTCCGATTGTTCTCAAAATCGATATTTGAGAGACCTTGGGGTCTCTTAAAAAGTGTCCGCCATATTGAACTTTTTAGATATTAGTCCGATTGTTCTCAAAATCGATATTTGAGAGACCTTGGGGTCACAAAGCAAGAATCTTCTCTCAGAATTTTGAAAAAGTGTCCGCCATCTTGAACTTCTTAGGTACTGGTCCGATTGCTCTCAAAATCAATATTTGAGAGTCCTTGGGGTCACAAAACAAGAGTCTTTTCTCAAAATTTTGAAAAAGGTTCCGCCATGTTGAACTTTCTAGATACAGGTCCGATTGCTCTCAAAATCGATATTTGAGAGTCCTTGGGGTCATAAAACAAGAAGCTTCTCTCAGAATTTTTGAAAAGTGTCCGCCATCTTGAACGTCTTAGGTACTGGTCCGATTGCTCTCAAAATCGATATTTGAGAAACCTTGGGGTCACAAAACAAGAATCTCTTCTCAAAATTTTGAAAAAGTGTGCGACATGTTGAACTTTTTAGATACTGGTCCGATTGGTCTCAAAATCGATATTTGAGTGACCATGGGGTCACAAAACAGGATACTCTTCTCAAAATTTAGAAAAAGTGTCCGCCATTTTGAACTTTTTAGATACCGGTCCGATTGCTATCAAAATCGATATTTGAGAAACCTTGGGGTCACAAAACCAAAATCTCTTCTCAAAATTTTGAAAAAGTGTCCGCCATATTGAAAATTTTAGATAATAGTCCGATTGTTCTCAAAATCGATATTTGAGAGACCTTGGGGTCACAAAACCAAAATCTCTTCTCAAAATTTTGAAAAAGTGTCCGCCATATTGAACTTTTTAGATACTAGTCCGATTGTTCTCAAAATCGATATTTGAGAGACCTTGGGGTCACAAAACAAGAATCTTCTCTCAGAATTTTGAAAAAGTGTCCGCCATTTTGAACTTTTTAAATACTAGTCCGATTGTTCTTAAAATCGATATTTGAGAGACCTTGGGGTCACAAAACAAGGATCTTTTCTCAGAATTTTGAAAAAGGTTCCGCAATGTTGAACTTTCTAGATATCGGTCCGATTGCTCTCAAAATCGATATTTGAGAGTCGTTGGGGTCACAAAACAAGAATCTTTTCGAGAGTGCAGACTGTTGTGTGCGTGTCGTTGCACACAACACTAACCCACAGTTATACCTATTTGCCACGCATTGCTTTCGTTGCGTACTTGTGTAGTTTAGTTCGTTCGATATCGGTGGATGTAGACATTTGTTGTAAGAATTTATGCAACATCTTTGTTTCAAAGGTTTTTCGTTATTTTGACCAAGATTTGCAGGTGTTTTAGAGCATTAAATCTCATAAAGACATTCCCGGGCAATCGCAAAAAAAATCCCAACGACGTATTTCCCGGGAATTCACTATGCAATGGTTTCCTCACGATGTTTTCCTTCACCGAAAACTCAAGCTCATTGTAGAATTCAAACCCGGGACTTCTTCTTGGTATCCGACGTCACGTCCAAAGTGTTCGCAAGTAATCTGTCTATTGGTCAAAGCCAACTGACCAAGCTGAAGACCGATACCGGCAGCAGGTTTGACGAACTCCAGCCGGTTTCCGTAAAGGATTTAGTACCGTAGACCGCATACATACACTCCTCCAGATTATACAGAAGACTGAGGAGTATAATCGGCCATTATGCCTGGCGTATGTGGACTATGAGAAAGCCTTCGATTCAGTCGAGACATGGGCGGGGTTACAGAGTCTGTGTCTGAATGCAAGTGTTTGTGCATTAAAGCCACTATGTCAATCCGAGTCCAAGACGAGAGTACGGAACCGATTCAGTTGCAGAAAGGTGTAAGACAAGGTGACGTAATTTCCCCGAAACTCTTCACCAATACAATGGAGGATGTCTTCAAGCTCTTGAATTGGAAGGATTATGGCATTAACATCAATGGTGAACACATCACTCACCTCCGATTTGCTGACGATATAGTTATAATGGCGGAATCGCTGGAAGCTTTGAACCCCATATTCAATGACCTCAACAGAGTTTTCCTACAGGTAGGCCTTAAAATGAATATGGACAAGACAAAAATTATGTCTAATGTTCATATTCCGCCAATACCAGTGATTGTTGGGAACACTGTTCTCGAAGCTGTAGACGAGTATGTTTACCTAGGACAAATTTTAATTGTCCAACTAGGTAGGTCCAACTTCGACAATGAGGTCTATCGAAGAATCCAACTCGGCTGAGCAGCGTTCGGGAAGCTATGGCATATCTTTACGTCCAGAATACCTCAGAGTCTCAAAGGTCTTATATCAGTGCGTGTTACCAGTTATAACATATGGAACAGAGACGTGGTCTTTTACTGCTGGCCGCATAAATAAGCTCAGAGTCACTCAGCGAGCAATGGAACGAGCTATGCTCGGAATTTCTCTACGTAACAGACAGGGTCCGAAACGAGGACATTCGTAGAAGAACAAAAGTTACCGATATAGCTCGTAGAGTTAGCAAGCTGAAGTGGTAATGCCACATCGCTTGAAGAAACGATAACCGATGGGGAAGAAAGGTTTTCGAGTGGCGGGCGACCATGTACTGGAAAGCGCCGAGCGGGACGACCTCCCACTAGGTCGACCGACGACCTGGTGAGTGTTGCTGGGCATCGCTGGATGCAAGCGGCCCAAAACCGTTCCAGGTGTAAGTTAATGGGGGCCTATGTTCAGCAGTGGACATCCTTCGTCTCACTCACGACTACTCTAACAACCCCAAACATGGCTAGGATAGGATGCTCCGCTATAGAGTTTCAGTACCTACTCCCTTACTCCATCATCAGACCCTGCAAACCATATATAGTCAAAGTTTGTCTCACGACAATTCCAATAACCTCAAATACGATTTGGATACGTTGGTCTGCTATAGAGAGCCAGTTCCTACCTTTCGGATCCATCATCAGATCAGCGCGATGGTACCAAATCATTGTATTTTCAAACGAACTAATACACTTGCAAAGGGGATAGAACCTTTGTGGCATAGCTAGCCGCCGCCATTTTTTTTTTCAATTTGGCGGTGCACGATGTAAGTGGTATATTTGGATAGAGGACACTTATACAAACAAAAAATGTTAATCAATATAATGTCCTAAAGTGTCACGTTTCCGACATATTTGGAGGTAAAGATCGCCATATGAGAATAACGACAATCATTAAAAATAAACTTATTCCGTGTTTATATGCATTCGATTTTATTCAAATAATAGTTACTAGGTTGATTTAACTATTTAAATAAAACTAGGAGCAGGAGGAAACAATATTTTTAATTACTTACCTACTAAACAGCATCGCAATATTCGCAATGAACCACAATGTTGTCAAAGTAGCTCGCTTCGTGACTTGTTTTCCATCTTGTCGTTATTATACAAACAAAAATGACAATACTTGTCTTAAAAACTCATGTTACCAAGTTAATTGAAACTAAAGATCGCTAAATAATGCTCCCTCGCCCAAAAAGGGCGATAGATCAGACTCGACGAATTACAGGCCTATCGTCATCACCTCCCATTCTCTCCAATGTCATGGAGCGAGTGATCAACAAGCAACTCTTGAGATACCTAGAGGATCACGATTTGTTTAGTGACCGACAATATGGCTTCCGCCATAGTCCCTTGGCTGGTGACCTTCTAGTGTATCCCTATGTGAGATACACTAGAAGGTCACTAGCTGAGTTGCCGCGTTGCCGACCCTGCAAAAATCTCTTCACACCCTTTTTGAAGAACCCCATGCTGTATTCCATTGGGAAAACCACGGCAGAGATCTCATTCCACAGTCTGAGCGTCCGCGGAAGGAAGCTCCGTTGAGCCTGCACAGTTCGGAACCAATTCTAGTTTCAATGTGTGAGGATGGACTCCATGTCGATGGCGAGAGTTGCGATGGTGGAAGGTAGCCGTGGGCATCAAGTCAAACAATTCTTTAGAACACTCTGTTGTACAAGCGGTAGAACACACATAAGGAGACAAAGTCTCTCCTCAGACTGAGGAGCTCTAAACCGCTTGTGAGCTCGGGATCGTCAACAATTTTGATGGCACGTCGCTGAGCCGAGTCTAAAGGCTCAAGCTGGTATCCAGGTACTCTCGCCCATAGATGACAGCAGTTCTCCACATGAGGCCGGACTTGCGACTTATAAAGTTGTAGTCTTTGCCCCGATGTGAAGTACTGCCTCGCTCTATTGAGCACTCCGAGCTTTTTGGATGCCACCTTGTCTTCCAAGTGACTTCGGAACAAAACATCGCTAAAAATGTCGACGCCAAGGATCCCG
Source organism: Polyploca ridens (assembly GCA_951394255.1). Taxonomy (NCBI): domain Eukaryota; kingdom Metazoa; phylum Arthropoda; class Insecta; order Lepidoptera; family Drepanidae; genus Polyploca; species Polyploca ridens. The sequence goes on from OX596252.1 coordinate 13,996,790, forward strand.
ATGCTTTGACTGATGTTCAAGGAGGTGTTTTGGAATTGTGGGGCCACAGACCATGGAGTTTTCTTAGCGATGAACGCGCAGGCTTGAGTCTTGGTGGGTTTAAAATGGACTAGGTTTAGTCGGCCCCAATCGAAGACACTAGTTAGTGTACTCTCGATTTCAGACACCAGCCATTCGCGGCTTTCCTCCACCTCGGAACGAGGGATATTTGCACGCCCCTTGTAATAAGCGTACCCTGTACTGTCGGCCGCATAGCAATGAATGCCGTCAATAGACAGCATATCATTGATGTGCAAAAGGAACAGTGTTGGGAACAGCACAGAGCCTTGCGGGACGCTGGAATTAATGTCCATGCTATCGAAGCAGCTACCGTCGACGAAGGCTCTTATGCATCTGCTGGACAGAAAGCTGGCGACCCATTTGCATAATCCCTCGGGAAGCTAGTATGCTGGTACCTAACTTCGCTAGAAGACCCATGTGCCAGACCAAACAAGACCATAAATTGTACTTAATCAACTTTAAACTAATGTCATTGTTCTCATAGTATACATCGATATTTCATTCCAAATATTTCGGTTACATTTTAAGACAAGTATTGTCATTTTTGTTTAATAACGGCGACAAGGAAAACAAGTCAACCACCACGATCCGACCGAGCTACTTGACAACATTCTGTTTCATTGCGAATATTGCGATGCGCTTTAGTAGGTAACTAAGTAATGTTTTTTCGTGCTCTATTCTAATAAATAGTTAAATCAACCTGGGAACTATTATTTAAATACAATCTAATGCATATAAACACGTAATAAGTTAATTTTTAATGATTGTCGTTATCCTCATATGGTTATCTTTACCTCCAAATATCTCGGAAACGTGACACTTTAGGCCACCATATTGTTTAACATTTTTTGTTTGTATAAGTGTCCTCTACCCAAATATATCACTTACATCGTGCGCCGCCACATTGAAAAAAAAATTAAAATGGCGGCGGTTAGCTGTGCCAGCTCCCAGACAAAAATGTTCGTACCCCTTTAAAATTGTCTTCCTAGATTTTATTTACATAGTTATAACATACTGCCATACTACATAGTTATAACCGTAGCTGCCCGGTGCGACTTCGTTCGCGTGGTGCCCTACCCTACCCTACCCTAAATATATTTCAAAAACCAAAAAAAAAAAAAATGGTCCAGCCGTTCTCGAGTTTTACTACTTTTTAGGATCCCGTACCTCAAAAGGTAAAAAAGGAACCCTTATAAGATCACTCTCTTGTCCGTCTGTCTGTCTGTCTGTCCGTGTGTCACCCACCACCGATTTTCTCAGGAACGGGTGGACCTAGCAAGTTGAAATTTATACCAGATACTGAGGTCATCTAATAGTCCCTACTAGGTGAATAAAAATCAAGGTCCTCAGTCAACACGATAAAGAGATATGCGCAAATTTAGATTTTCGCGAAAACTTGTAAGTACCAAGATTTATCTTAATTTTCAATTTTTTTATTTTTCGGAATTTTCCCTTTACTTGTGCTGTAACACCTTACCAAAGACAATTCTAGGTCAACCGGAAGTACCTTCCGGAAGTACCTAACCGGTTTTCGACCCAAAACCTATAGTTTTGGGTCGAAAACCTATATGGTAGTTCGCGTTGACAAAAAGCAAAAAGCACAAGTAAAGGGAAAATTCTGAAAAATAAAGAAGTAGAAAATTAATGTAAATTTTGGTACTTTTAAAGTTTGCGCCTACTATTCATTTCTCAGTCAAATAGTAACATTATGATTATTATTGTACGGAACCCTCCGTGTGCGAGTCCGACTCGTACTTGGCCGGTTTTTATTTTGTTTCTGAAACAGAACTGTTTTGTATTCCAACAAAATAGACCAAAGAGATCGGACCTCATACTACAGCCACAGCTACAGCTATGAAACAGAAAAAATTCTGAACGCACCTATAAATACCTATTTGTCAACCAAGTGACAATTTTATATTTCTAAAAAGACAAAAGACATCGAATTTTTCACAGTTAGGAAGGGATCTTCACTCTACGGTTAGGAACATTAAATTGTCGTTTTTAGTATTTTCCGGTACTTATTATTTATGTTTCTCACCTTCCCTGGACTTCCACAGATATTTCATAACCAAAGTTAGCCAAATCGGTCCAGCCGTTCTCGAGTTTTATCGAGACTAACGAACATCAATTCATTTTTATATAGATATAATAGATAGATACGTGACGTTTATACAAGGCGTGTTCAAAATGTATTCCTTTTTAATTTGGTTGATTTGAACACGTAGTTCCAAAAAATAATTCTAAACAAAGTTAATGCATTAACAGACGACCAAACGAAATAATAATTTACGTATGGCGCGCCGTACGTACATCGATGCACCGCTCTATCTTAAGTTCGCGCTTTCTGTCATTGGAACCACTGTGTTAAGCGACTGTAGTGTGCGTGAGCGCGATCGCTGTATGAGTAGCGGCGATCGCGCTTCAATACCTAATTTTCTCCCGCGCCCAGTCCGTAGCCGCCCCTTAAGTTGTACATTACAGAGTCGGAGCTAATGGAGTTATTGATACCAAGGGACTGTTGATAAAGTTTTGAAATTATTTGATTACTTTATACCCGCATGCAGTAAATTAATGATGAGATATTGCTTGTGGGGAGTTTAAACCCAAATCATACACAGGATGTAGGCAAAATGTGCGAAATAAACTCTCACCGTCTTATTAATAAATAAGGTGTAAGTCAAGAATAGTTAAACCTAGGATTAAAATATATCCGTCACTTTCTAATGTCATATAAACAAAAAGGGATGAGTCTATCTTAATACTTGGTTATTACAAGACTAACTTACACCTTATTTATTAATAAGGGGGTTAAATGTTATTAATACACGACAGAATAATGACAAAATAAAAACAGGAAAATGCAAAGTAGGCCATAGGAAAATACATAATGAACCTGAAACTAATACTAGTACCTAGGTACTTACATAATTTTTCAGGAGTATTAACAAAAACAAGATCTTTGTTAAAAATTTCATTTTTAATACAAGCTTTTTTTTGAGTGACTGTACTTTTTATTGACTGTACTTGCGACAAAGTACTCATCAAGATGAATCAAACGAGCCCAAACTCGATGGGGTTATGTGGTTTTATTGCGGAGTTCCTAATGCCAACTTCCAACTCCATCATCAGATCAGCTCCACGTCATCATAATATTGCATTATCACGCGATTTGCATATTCGTGCAAAATTTCAGCTCAATTGGAAACCGAAAAGTGGGTCAAATTTAACTTCCAAAATACTAGTATAACTAGTATTTTTACAAGCTTTTATTCGCACCTCGATAATCCTGAAAAAAAAACTTCTTTCTTACAAAAATATACTTTTCTCGATTAAAACGTGTGTAAATATGTGTGTGTATATAACGTGTGTGTGTATTATCTGGAAATATCCACCCAGAATCCGTCTCAATTGCTCATCAGTAAGCAACTGTAACGATAATTTATTTTAGTCTTTGACTCACTAGTTGTCCCACGATATGATTGTATTTAATTGACAACCAACACAATTTGCGTAAGTAATTGGCCTATAGTTTCTCAATTTAGCATATTCCGACATGGATATGCTTTTATTGTACTGTTATGAATGAACGCTTCTATCTCTAGATCGACTTATATAAATAGCTACAAAAAATATGTTTACGTTCTCTGTTTGTCCTAGTTATAAGATTTTATGCTACACTCGAAAATTTAACTGAATAAATAAACCGAAATGGAGGCGAAGTAAAATCAGCTGTTTCGTTTCCCACCGTGACAGAATGTACTTGACCCGATACAATCGTGGGAGCCCTGCCATCGAGACAACTCCATTTGTTGTCAAATGCTGAGTAATATCAGCTTGTCTATTTTGACAGTTTATTTTATTAGAGATGATTGAGACTGGAGACTGAAAATACTGGTCTCTTGAATTAAATAAAATCAGCCTGTATTGTAAAAATTTTTTTCAACAAAAAGGCATTAGTAATCAACAGCTTATAAGGCAATATAAAAAAGGAGGTTCTCAATTAGTTCGTATATAAACTTTTTTCTATCGTTCATTAGCCAAGCTAATTAATGTCCCAGTGTGTTTTGCAACGCCTTTTTGGGGTACCGAACCAAAAAGATAATAATTGAAAACTGCTGTTCTACAAAAAACTTAAACCGATTTCCAAGTACACTAAAAGCAATTAGATCCTGACCTCATGACAATGGGACCAAACGGGAAGTATATATTATGAGTAGAGACCGGATTATATGCATTTGCATATTTGCATATGCATTTGCATATTTAAGCGATCTTCAACGGTAATAGCATGGACCAAACGGGAAGTATATATTATGAGTAGAGACCGGATTATATGCATTTGCATATTTGCATATGCATTTGCATATTTAAGCGATCTTCAACGGTAATAGCATATTTTACCTAAGATCTAGTTATGATGCATATTATCGATACATTTATAATATTTATCGACCGACCGACCTATGTGCTAACATAGCACCCAAGTTCAAATTCTGCCTGCATACGTCAGTGTATGTGGATCGATCATTTTCCACTTTATTTTGAATGATCGAAGACACAATCTTACCACTGAACATTTGGAACAATACTTGATAGTTTACGTTTACAAAAATATTAAATATTGTAAATGTAATGTAATGGTACTGTACCTATTATCGTCTATCAATGGATATTAATTTACTAATTGTAAGCTGATTTTGACGTTAAAAAAATTTATTTACTTTTCTTATTTTTTGGATTCTTAACTTATCATTTAATTTTCATGCATATTCTGCCAATTTTCAAGTATATTCTGACGAGTTTCATGCATATTTCAAGCATATTTGCATGCATATAACAAGCTTTTTATGTTGCATATAATCCGGTCTTTAATTATGAGGTAACAAACATAAAAAAAACAAAGCCGGTTAAAAAGGAACCCTTATGGTAGGTACCATCCGTCCTGGTGGTCTGTCCGTTCGGTCCATCGGTCACATCGGTATATTTCAGCAATCACTTATGCTATTTGTAATGTTTCTTACCCAATATTTCAAATGGAAAAATTAAGAAAATATTTTTTGGTTCTTTGCAAAAAGGGCTGAAATGGAGGACTGAAATTTCAAAGCGGGGCTAAATTTTTAAATAGGATATCATATGAAAAAGCTTTATTTGTATTTCCTAAAACAGGTTTATATTTTCTTTTATGGTGCGTACTTTTTAAATTATGATGAAAGTATTCAAAAAACGCCATTCCCTTGCACAAAGTTTCATCGCAACACGCATACGTTCATCATTATCATCATCATCAGCCCTGTCCCACTGCTGATCAAGGGCCTCCTTTCACAAATGAGGAGAACAAACAGATTAATCAGTTTCTTTTAATAGATACTAATTACATTTTTCCGTTCTATTTAAATCATCTCTTTGCATAGACTCAATAGTGTCCTATCATTAAAGACGTCCCACATTGCTCTCGGATGCTTGAGAGCAGCACTGTGTCAACTCAAGACTGCATAACGGATTATTGTGGGAACGCTTGAATATAATTCAACTTATACAGTTTGAGCTCTAGAACCACCATTGTTTCGAAAACGATCCATTATAACTTGAATAAGACATTTGACATTTATTGTGTTAAGTTTAAATGGATTTTCAGATTTATATTAATAGCATTAAGAGGAAAGGATGGTTGCAAGAAATTTGAAAAATGGGCTTAATATCTATTGCTGTCGCGCTGTGCCCGAGCTATCCCGCTCGAGGGCGATAAAGACAACTACAGCTTAGACCGATTATACCTATTTAAATAAGACGGAATCGCAATTTCGTAATCCCCGGTTTCCTCCTCAAAAACCGGATCGATTTAAAAAAAAACAAGAATCATAATAAGAAGGGCTTTGGTTATGTCTGTCGGTTTTCCTTTGTTTTATTATATTCGTCAAATTTGTTCTCTGGAAGTCTGATAAGGGCGTTAAAAATGGTAAGTTTTTGTGATTTTAAAAGGCTCCTAATTCTTATAATAATTAATTTATGGAGAAAAACACAACCGAGGGACATACAGTGGTACCTACACACTGCATGGTAAAATAATCATTGCTCTAGTGTCATTATTCAGAGAGGAAACTGAGGATTACGTTTGTATGGAACAAACGCCACCAGCATTTCCTATTTGTAACTGTTTGTTTCTTGAGTTTGTAGAATAGTCAAATTATGTGGACGAACAAATTTTCTTACGGGACCAACTGTGAAATAGGAAAAAAAGCTAACTTTTCATTCGAATGAACAACACTTCTTGATTAAAGTGTATTTAAAGTTTTTTTTCTCTATTGTAATAACTTACCTTAGCTACTTTAACGTTTTCTCGATACATGTACGTAATAGTACGAGATCCGACTGCAAGATTAGGTACTACGTTCATCGAGTTTTTGATCGGGATTTATTTTTTAAGTAATTGTGAATTGGGGGATGTATTTTAGCCGGGATGCTATCAAAATGTGGCCGCTAGTATCCATACTATGTACTATATATACTATACTATACTGGTATATTATATATTTATATATTATATTATTAATATCTATAAATATAAAATTCAAAGTCCTGACTGACTGACTGACTGATTGACTGATATATCAACGCACAGCCTAAACCGCTGGTCCTAGAGACATGAAATTTGGAGAGTATATTTTTTGTGAAGAGTAGGTATCCACTAAGAAAGGATTTTCCGAAATTCCACCCCTAAGGGGGTAAAATAGGGGATGAAAGTTTGTATGAAAGTCCGTCAGTTTCGATGTTAGGATCTTCAAATTTTGTGTTAAGGCTGAAGATTAAAAATTAATTGATACGTGTCTCAGCGTTTTTAATAATTCCACCCTCGAAGGGATGAAAAGCAGGATGAAGTTGGGAACTTGATTGATATATCAATGCACAGCTTAAACCGTTGGTCTTAGAGACATGAAATTTGGAGAGTGTGTTCTTTGTGAAGTGTACGTATCAAATATGAAAGGGTTTTTCGAAATTTCACCCTTAAAATAGGGGATGAAAGTTTGTATGAAAGTCCGTCAGTTTTTAAGTTAGGATTATCAAATTTTGTGTTTAAGCTGAAGATTGCGGTCAAACACAGGCCTATAAACAGTAAAAAAAGATTGAGAATTATTTTTTAAGTGTCACAGCGCTTTTGATAATTCACCCTCGAAGGGATGAAATGCAGGATTAAGTTGTGTATGAGAACTAACTGACTGATATATCAACGAACAGCCTAAAGTGCTGGTCCTAGAGACATGAAATTTACAGCGTGTCTTCTTTGTGAAGTGTAAGTATCCACTAAGAAAGGTCACGTGTATCACAGATTTTCCGAATGGGATTGCCTAACAGAGTCAATAGGGCTCACACAAGAAAAAAAAAACAAATGAGAGGGAGAGAGGGTACTTATAATGTTTGTTTTTGAAGAAAATATGTCATCTGTTTCCAAAGAGCGACGCGGGCGAAGCCGCGGGCAGAAGCTAGTATTATTATAATATTATAAATGCGAAAGTACCTCTGTTTGTTTGTATGTTTGTTACGCTTTCACGCCTCAACTACTCAACGGATCATCATAAAATTTGGCATGCAGATAGCCTATGGTATGGAGAAGGACATAAGCTACTTTTATCCCGGGAACGCGAATGAAACCGCGCGGGACAGCTAGTTTGTTATAAAAATCATATTAATTGATTTTTAGAAAAAGAATCATTCATTCGTTTTTAAATAAATTATAATCTGAAAATGAATATGAATACGTCATGAACATAACAATAATAATATCTGTTTACGCCTGGCTGCGAAGAGGTTGCGGCCAAGTGAGCAACAATCACCTAAACCTTCCCGATTCTTTACATTGCTGTGAAGTGGATTATAATTTATTTAAAAAACAAGACACTTTTTTTTTCGTATGAATCAATTAATATTATTTCGATTAAAGTTACTGGCGGCCAAATTTTGATAGGCACCTAAATTATATAGGTATAAGAAATGGATCTCGATTGAAAACTCGATGAGCGCAGTAATCTTGCAGCCGGATCTTAGGCTATAAAGATTTTATAATACCCTAATTTCGGTACGTAAGAAGAGTACTCAGAATAATTTATTTGAACAGCTCTTGAATATTATCGTGGTATATACTCGTACCTAATAAAATAAATCATGTACCGCATTCTGTTCACAAACTTTGCGGTCTTCATATGTGTTCGACGTAATGATAGCAATAAATCATATTTTTACAGCCAAGAAGTCTTCTATATAAAGGATGTCCTGTAAACACTGGTCAAAATGATAGCCTGAAATTATGACCTATGAGAATATGTAAAATAACTCTCCAGTAAATGTTTTAGCAATATTTGTATTTTTTTTTGTCATGTTTGATTTTTGATGCCATTTCCAAGAGGAAAACAAATTTCGCCTAAATCAGTGATTTAGGGCACTTATGAAGGTCAAAGCTACTGAAGTTACCACCAGTTCGTAGGTCGACCTTCAACTGAGATGAAGGTCAAGAAAGGCAGCAAGCCCCATTACTACCGATATTTTGTAAAACATACATGAAAAGCACGTAATGTTTTTACATAACTTTCCGTGGCACCTGTAAATTGGCCGTCGAACCAAGCTAGCAAGTATAATTAAAGTACGTACTACTACATTTGTCCATCAAAAAATAAGTTAAATCTGGAGGCCCTGGGGATCTTGCTCTATTAGGACTATTATTTACAGGACACCCTGTTTATGTTTCATAGGTAGTTCAAAGAACTCTACGTCTATACGCATTAACATTTCATAGCCTACAAAGGTAAACGGACTAATTAAAACTTTAATATTACCATAAATGTTTTATTGAAACTAACAAAAGAAACTACTTATGCCTTTATAAGAAAAATCTGCTGAGGAAATCTTAGTTCACACATTTTTATTGCAAACTCAGTAAACTACAAATTGTCTCTTTTTAAGTACTCGTGACACGATCAGAGGAATTTATAGTTGTCTCACGTCTGCTAGCTGATCGGATGGTCGGGTGCACTCCTGCCTTGTGTTTGATAAAGTCCTATTGCGACTGCAGATTTCTTTTCAGGTTCATTCGAGTGTGAAGACAGCTTTTTTAGTCGTTTCAACCGTTCTCCATTTTCATTCAGATAGGTACCATTGTTATGGTGGATTATTCGGTATTGATTTATCTACTCAAAAGTATAATGGTAGCTTGTATCATATACACCGTGAGTTTTTTATTCGTCTTAGAAACGCAGCCCACTTAATGTACTTACGCAATGAAAAGGTACTAAACATTCTGAAAACATTTTTTTAACATTAAAATTATGATATATCGAGTTAATTTTACGTATAATATGGTAAAAAATACAAAAAACCAGAGCACAGGTCGAGTAGACTGTACTCGTAACAGGGTGTTTAAAAGTACGTCATGCGTCATAATGTAATATTTAAAAAAAAATATTATACAAAAAAAAAATATTTTTTTTATTTATTAGTACCTATTCATTGGTTATGAACATTATGTGGGCTGCGTCACGGAGTATAGACATAGGTGTATCTATATAGCATCAATATTGTTGTGAAACTAATTGATTTTGTCCATAAAACTCTTGTAAATGCCTCTTTTTATTATTAAATCATTGTGTAAATGTCTTTATTTGTCCAACAAAAAAGCACGCCTCTTCGACCAATTTTGATAATGGAATATTGGGTGATTGGAAGACTTAGGTCTCTCATGACCTACTTAGGATCATCATCAGATCAACTCTACATAAGTGTGACAGAAGAGATGACATCAAATATTATACTGGGTGGAGATTTCGAGATGGCATATTTTCGAAACCTATGATGGATTAGTCCAAAATTGAAAACAAAAAAAAAATACTTTTCATACATTATGATCGAGCAAGGTTGACATTTACTATGGAAAGTATTTTTTTTTCTTTTTTGAGAATTCGCAATTGTTCCCATAGTAAAAGTTCAGTATGACTAACCCAACATAGGTTTCAAAAATATGCCATCTCGAAATCTCCACCCTGTAATAGAAACAGAAGATGAATCGGTGATGAACCAATTTTTTGATGTCACTCTATGAACACAGATATTAAAAAAAGTCGGATATATTCTCGCTAACAAAAAACTGTGTCACTCGAGTCGGCCACCACGCTGTACGTACACACGGCTACAGATCAAGCTATACATTTCCAATATAAGCTGACCTCTCATTGTACGGAAATCCTATACAATGCGAGATCAGCTTATACTGGAAATGTATAGCTTGATGTGTTGCCGTGTGTACGAGCCGGCACGCACACATTCACACATTAGTTGAGCATGAGTAATCGACTCTGTGTAAATGGCGACAGAGTCTAATTTCCCGCGGAATAGCCAACTAAGGTGTGCGTGAGAGGTGGCCGACTCCATAGACACAGTTTTTTGTCAGCGAGAGTATGTCCTCCGTAGTCTGTGTCTATGAATTGATCCTCTATGTATCTATTCCTATACTTACATTGTAAGGTCTACTTGTTAAATATGCAGTTATTATCAGGTCAAGTTGATGAGTTCAACGCTCAACTCAGGTACATTTACGAGCATTTTGATGCGCAAACAAACGTAATGACCCCAGCACACGACCGTATCAAAAGTAAACTCTCACGACACCCACATTTTAATACCGTAATGAATATGACAAAAAACATGACGAATTTGCTATGGTCATTATTTTAATGCGCAACGTGAATACGATATAATATAGTCTAGGTAAGCAGAGTTGTGTAGCAAGCAATATTCCATAGTCAAACTTTGTTACTCATTTTTTTTCTCTTTGGTTTTCACAATTCAGCCTGTCGCCTGTACAAATCAAAATTTTGGACTTTTTGGCGGGAACTTGCAGAGTGACATTGCGTTTTCATAAATTCGTGTATTTTGAGTTTTATTTCATATTATCGGTGGTATTTTATCCAATAAAGATCAATCCATGTGCACCAGTGAAGTGAAATGAAATGAATCATGTGTATCGTGCCTTTTCAAGTTGCCTCAAGAAGTCCGTGAAAAGTTCTAGTACATGACTTTTATGGACGGTGACTGACTGAGGACTATGTGAAAGTGATTTATTGTGACTAGAACTTATAATATAACTGGAAAATGGCAAAATACTAAAGCCGTGTGACGCCAACATATTAAAAAAAAAGGTGGTCCAATAAGGTCTTCTTATTCAGTGCCGAACTGAGACCGATCACCGTTACTGCTTAAAATATACATCCTAATGTTTGATCTGAAATGTAGACATATGTTCTATAACGTTTCCAAGCTGGGTGGCATCATAAACATAGGTAATCAACCTCACTCCTGTTAATCAATTATACCCAATACATAAAAAGTTGCTTCGAAGATTTCTAATGAAGCTAGATATCTTGTAGTCGCCCTCAATTTGTAATAGATTCATTTTACAACCCATAAACCTTACATGGTCTGTAACAGCTGTAAACCTGGAGATTGGAATGGCACGTTTAGTTAACAAGATTCTTGTTAAACAGTTACAATATAATTAAAGAGTTTTAGAGTCCCTTTTTAGCTAGAGGAAATCCTTATGCAGTTTTATGATTGAAGTATCTTGTTTTTCTGTAGTTTGAATTAAATAACTGTTGTTAATATATCTTTTTTGCCCCTTATTGAGACTAGGACTTAACAGCGCCCTATCATGGATATCTTAGGTCGATGGATATTCACGGAATATAAGCATATTCCGGTATACCTATATTAAGAGCGGTAGAGCGTAGCGTTTATTCGCTCAAAGAGCAGCTCGATTGGGGAAGTACCTCCACCTTACAGAATACCGCAGCCAAATAACTTTATGTTTTGTAAAGTTGTATTCCTGCGCGTGAGGAAGGTCGCCAGAGCTCATTGGGTAGGGGCGAAAGGTCGGTAAAATATAATTCTATATTCAAACCCACCGTGGGTTACCTGACCTAAAGCTACGGAACACTAAGCTTCAAGTCCAATATCTATTTGCTTTCAACAGTTTTTCCCATACACAAATCCTATAGCGGCGATGTCGTACAAGTACCGTACCTCTATTTTTTCTGTGCGTACGTACTACGTACAACACATACTAATGAATCTCGGTTTTCTACAACACTAGAATAAATATATGTTTTATGTCATTGATTATGCTAATACATCTCTATTCTGCTTAGGATCTCGGTCACGTCTAAGGGTCAGTTCACAAAGAGACGCGACGCGACGCGGTTTAAGAGTGCGTATAAAGCAAAATAACAATCTTAGAATTGAAATTTACCCAAGTGAATAGTATTTAAATGAAAAAATATTTTTATATGGGTATGTTCATTATATACGCGAGGGTTCTGTCTGAGCAAAAACATGATGGAATGAAATTTCCTCGATAGAAAAAAATCACAAAGCTACCTCTAATAATAATGAATTTTCGGTTTTATTCGTTCATGGTGTATCTAATTAAGACAAAAATTCGATAAATAATATCACTAACATATGGGCTAGGGCTGCTACTAAAGATTTTTTAAAATATTCTATACTTTACGAGTTATTTAGATAAAAAGCGCTTAGTTCATTTTTGTTCCGCGAAACATGCTATCTCCATCTCATCTCCACGCGAAGATTAGACATAAGTTTGTTTCATCTGACATTGCCATATTTTTCTGGCTTGGTACGCACTCTTAAGATAGGAATAGTGACAAGTGACTCGTATCCAAATTCTCTCCCTGAAATGTGTCGATACCTTTTTGTTCACAATAATGTTCGATATTCTATTGTTATTTTATAAAGTGCGCGCCGCATCGCTTCGCCTCACGTCTCAGTGTGAGCTGACCCTTAGGCGCCGATCCCACAGAAAAGAGTTCTAGAGTTCCGCGTTCCGAGTTCTGCATTCCGCGTTGTCTGTAAGCTATGTGGGGCCTTTGAAAGTAAAAAAAGTGTATGATGTGCGATCAGTAGTGAATATTGCAGAACTCTAGAACTCTAGACTGCATGCTGTGTGCACAATAGTCAACACGGAATGCAGAACTCGGAACTCTAGAACTCTCTCTGCGGGATCGGCGCCTTAGTGATAACGAGATTGTGTTTATCCACAATATACCACTTCTTGTCTGTGAAAGTGCTAATAGGTGTTATAACAGTGGTTGAAAAAACGTTTAAAAAGTGTTTATACGAGTAGAACTTGTTCTATTTTGTAATCATTAACGGCTGGTGTTATGGTATTTCTTAGTTTATGAACGTTTCTCCTAACTTGTTATCAAGCCTGTGATAAAGTAATTGATTAGAAAGAGATACAGCATTCTCGAGGACCACATTTAATAAACAAGATATACAAGAATACATGAGAGAAAACGTTACTTAGACAACATTCAATTCTTTGAAAATGCCTGTCGCCGAAACGAAGAAGTTGATAATATTCATTTCATCTGTTTTTCTGTTTGCAACTTTGCGATAAAACATTAGTGAGGTTTTGTGCGCACATTGTGCAGCTAGTAACTTCTCAAGGTACAATAGTACACAAGGTAAAATACTGTTTTGGTATAACATCCTCCATGTAATGACATGGAATCCAATACCCAGTGGCTACCACCCAGCGCATGCCATTTCATGGTAGAGTCAAATTGTGTTTTGGCGCCCATTGGTCGACGCGTGGACTTGGCTACAAACTACAAACAATGCAAGATTGCCCCTCAGCTTTACATCTGAGACTGCCTACATCTCGCCGAGCAACCCCGCTACTCTAAAGGAATCGTTCGAAATTGGTTTTCACATTTGGCATTTGGAACCGGTGTTCCTACCATTTTCTAGTTGAAATTCTATGTGCACACAACACTCGAGAGCCTTTACCTTATTCTGTGCCACTCATGTATCATCTTCGGCAACATTATCACTCCCTGGTGAAACTGTTGTCAAACAGACCTCCACGATAAATAAAAAAATAATTTCATTCAAAATAGTCACTCTATAAGTAACTCCACTATACCTCTTTCAGTCATTTATAAGCATCATTTAACACCAACTGTTACACTTCGGGCTGTTTTATTTGAAGCTAGTTACCGCAGCTTATTTCCGATAATTTAATCTCTTTATTCAGAACGACCGCCTACAGGTTTTGTTACTGATAGTCTTCAGATAACAGAACCAATCTGTGTTTAGTAGATAGCTAGTAATCTCTATGTTAATAGTAATTAATTTGTGTTATATAGGTAATTTTATAGTTACAAGTTATAACGATTCAAAGTAGACTTATTACTTATAAAGATGTAAGAGCATTTATTGTACTCATAATGATGAGATTCTGTTTACAAGCCAACACAAGTACACACAGGTCATCGATATTTAGGTGACCGTTTAAATAAAACTATTAATCCTGAATACGTAATGCCACTTAATGGAAAACAAGCATAATAGTATGGCCCGCCTAATGATAAGCGGTAACCGCAGTCATTATTTTCTAATAAAAAAATATTGGTTTCTTTATTTTACGGCGATTTAGTTAGTCTAGTCTAGAAAGTGCTCATAAAAAACAGTTATACAAAAAAGTGCATCAGATAAATTATAATTATTCAGAAATGAGCTTAAATTACAGGCAGTACATATGGCGAGACCAAGTTAATTATAAATAAACAAATCGACCTTGAGTTAAAAAAAGATTGCTCAAATCAGTACGCAAAGTAGTTGAACCGGTTGTCCCGGGTTTTAACCTCATGCATAACGGTTCATCATAACCAATACAAGGGACAGAGAGACCATAAACAAAAAGCGGATTATCCTTTTACAGCCACACTGTGGCCTGAGCTCACATATCATAGATTATAGATTTATGGCGCTATCATGGCTAGCTTTCCATTTCACATTGAGACATGAGGTCTTACTTGACTTGGCCCAGTTTCAGATCCAAGAAATGAGGAACTCGTTCAAAATTACGAGCGTACTGACTGACCATAAGTATAATGAAAGTGATGGCTGCTGGTCGAGAAGTTGTTCTGATATTTGCTTGTTAGCGTTAAAAAGTGTTGTATCTTGTTAGTTGTATGACTTATCATGAATTCTCGTATAGATTTCGAAAATAGAATATTGCAATTTGATGGAGTACAAATGCATGTCTGCGTCGTTTTCATCCCTTGTGTACATTTCTGCCGTTATATTCGCACAATCTATTCGCCTTTTCTCCTGTCTTTCTTTTTTGTGTCCAGATAACACTAAAAATTTTGGGCTGCTTTGTGGCTAAGACAATAGTAATATGTACTCATTATTATAGTAGTAATAGTATAGGAATAGACAAGATTTATTATTATAATTATGAATTAAAGTCTCTTCTACTAATAGCATGCTCTTCTCAGTAGCTGTATATTTGTTATACTTACCTCTATTAAAGCACTTAAATATAACTCTTACTCTGCTTAAACATATCTGTACGTGGATTACGTAACTTTATTGCAATGAAATTCTGATTGAAATAACCTCTGAATCGGTAGAAATATTACAAAATCGGAAATGGTTCCATTTCTAATGAACCACTGTTTGTATTTGCAGTTATCAGAACTTAAAAAAGTTACCAGAAAACCGCTATATTGAACCGATTTCAATTCGAAAATGATTGAAATTTAGTTACGTAATCGCCCCACTGGTAACCAATCATCGCAGTCTAATTGCAAGGTTGTGCTTTAATAGCTCTATTAAACATCGCAATGCAAGTCTTGATGAATGACATTAATAAATCTTTGGGCGGTAAGCTGAAAATGAAGCATGCAAAGTGTAGCGCGCAAATTCGTTCTCGCATGTTTATTACAAGGATTCATATCTAGAAGAATTTTCTCTACATTTATTTTTCCAGTATACTGTGTACATAATTATGTAAAGATGCATTTTTTATGCATCAAACATTGGTGCAAAGGTTTTTGGGGCGTTCAAATCGATTCGGAACGCGAGTAATCGCCTGCAAGCGAGAATTATTGCGATTCGTTCAAGTGGAATCACAGAAATGCAGGCAAATAGCGCGTGAAATATGTCCGACTGTCATTTCGTTCTATTTTTAAATTTATTTCATTCTATTTCTAAATTTCATTTTTTTATGAACAGCTCTAAAATGAATCATCCATAAATCATGTTACGTGCGATATTTACTATCATGTTTTTGTCAACAGTTTTTTTAAACTATGGATTAGATATATGTAAGAATAAGAAAGGAAGGATAAGCTTTGCTCTTGCATTGACCCAAATCTGTTGTAGGTTCCTTTTCAATTACCAATAACGACTAGTTTAATAAACCAGCCAGTCTTGTTTACAACTCTTTTTTATTAGTTTATTGAAGGCAATGACCACATTATTTATTCTTCAAAAACTTGTCATGTCTGTAAAATAAGCTTATAGGTAGTTGTTCTAAGAAAATTATTTCGTGAATAATTGCAAGTTATTGTTTTAACAGTGATTCATGGTTAGTATGTTAATAATAAATGTATTTATGTTAATTTGTTCCTCTTTACTCATAATAGGAATTACGTAGGAATAGCCAACTATTTTAGACAGAGCCGGATTTAGGTAGCGCGGGCCCTGATACTAATGTAAAGGGCTCTTGGTCCAGACGGCACCGGAGTAAGCTGGAGATTTTTGCCTCAGAAACTTGGTTGTGCAAATAAATGTTAATAACGACAGCTTGATTTTATTGGTAATTATCGATTCTATTTATAATCGATTAGAGAGTTAGCAGTACGTCATAACAAATTCATGAATGAATACACTATGTGCTAATCGCAGCAGAATCTACATTGTATAGGTACCTTAGCTAGTACTGTTAAGTAATAAATGTCGACGGTAACGTATCGTTACGAGGGATCGAAAAGTAACGTTTATTTCGCGACAGTACCTGAATATACAACTAAAGTGAACGTTTCAGCTCGAAATCTTTCATTCTCAAGGAAAGATCACAAACTGTCCTAAAGTAGGTATTCAATGTCAATCCAACGACTAGTCGTAAATCCCAGGAAAGTTGCGATTCATTTGTATGTTTTTTGCATGGCAGAGGTGATGCGGTGAATTTGAATGTCCTATTTAAGAATCAATTCTCACATAGTTCAATGGTATGATATAAATTGTTCGGTTTATAGACGAGCCGACAAATGCTTGCACGCCACTTGTTGAGTACAAAAGTGACTTGATACGTTTCTTGGAAATTGTTGTAGTAAAAATAGTAATAATATAATAAGTCCGTATAGTTTTTTATACGGCTTCCTTCACACATGCTATCTTAGGCGCCGCAGTATCTCCATTAGAATTGATATCCATGGATTCTATACCGTATTATTTTATCAATAAACAATAATACAATAAAAATACTCCACCATTAATTTTCAGGACGAGGAAAAATCTTTCAAGTCATAATTGGGTTATTGAAGATTTCAGAGTTTTTTCGCAACTTATTTTTAAGAATATATCTAAAAGTTTTCCTTGATACGTCACCAGTTTTCTAGTTATTTTTCAATTCCAGCGAGTCGATTTGTGTCATTTAAATACTAGGTACTTTTTAAATTATCCATAATAATGACCACCATTTGTGTACTGTACGTTATTATTTATAAGAATTAGTCTGTCTGTTTACATTAAAAATGATATTCTGACACGAACCCATTGCCATTGAGTATGTAATTTAGTAGACTCCCAAAATTTTCAAACCAGTCAAATTTTACTCCACTGATAGTTCATTATCCATAGTATAATTGTAATAGTAGACAGATGGGCCCCAGGCCCCCAGTCTATTAACATAGAGACGATACCGTTTCTCTTAACACAAAGCCGAAGGAATCAATGCTTTTATAAGTAAAAGAGGTTAGGTATAAGCGCTCCGCACTTACTTTAGCTATGAGTCGCGTTAGAGCGTCAACGACACATCATGTATGATTTATTTAGTTCAAATCTTGTGTAGGTAACCTATCTACCTCTTTACTTATAATATCATTGCGTAGGAATAGCCAACTATTTTAGACAGAGCCGGATTTAGGTAGCGCGGGCCCTGAAACTAATGTAAAGGACACTTGGTCCAGACGGCTCCGGAGTAAGGGGGAGGCGGTATTTCGCCTCAAAAACTTGGTTGTGCAAAGATTTTTTGAACGTTTGAAACATGTTAACTATTATTTTAGTTAACTATATTTTTGATTATTGCAAAGCAAAATTTTCCTGAAGCGTGGGCCGCGTATTTGCTACTTATTTAATCAAGCACTGATATTAGAAAAGCATCTATTAATTCTAATGAAAACTATTGCCAGCCACATCGGCACCATGCCAATGACAAATCCAGTCGATTAATCGGATTGATAATCTCGTATTCCGCAAATAGAACTCGTTAATTCAACTACTGCATCCATTGCTGGTGGCTCAACTAAAGCGTGGGCGCGAGCGAGTGGTCAAGTGTTTATATATAGACACTAGTTATTTCCCGCGGCGCCACTCGCATTCCCGGGATTAAAAGTAGTTTATATCCCTCTCCAAACCATAGGCTATTTGCGTGCCAAATTTCATCGCGATCGGTTCAGCGGTTTGGGCGGAGAAACGCGTAACAAACAAATACGCATTCGAATTTATTATTAGTTAGATCATTGGTTAGGATAGTACCTATGGACAGATAGCATTGCGTACGGATACGCACAGCAAACGGTTTACGTTGCGTATTGAATACGGAAGACCCCACCCACGATACGCAATTGGCGTAATAAAGTAAATCTATACATAAAACGACTTGTCCTGTCTGTCTGACTGATTTATCACCACATAGCCAAAACCGCTAGGACTTGAAATTTTAGCATCCTCTAGGTCAGTGTTTTTCAATCTTATTGAATTCGCGACCCCCTTACAGGTTGAAAAATTCTGGCGACGCCATTGTCAGACAAAGAATTTATAAATTAAAAGACTACGATAATGATTTTCTTTATTTTGATACCTTTACTTATTAGTCTACAAGAAGCCGCGAGAGGTTTGCAACTAAGTAGGACGCCCGCTTGCGCGAAGTATACCTTGCCTTTTTTCCTTCTGCCGGCGACCCCCCGGCTAAGATTTCGTGACCCCCCTAGGGGTCGCGACCCACAGTTGAAAAACACTGCTCTAGGTGAATAAGTTAGCCCGTTGGTTCTCGCGAGTGACGCGCGTCCTATAATTACAATTTATGACATTGTTATTGTTTTAACCGCGAGCCATAGTAATATAATTTGGATCGAAATTCGTATTTCCGCTTTGTGTAAGGTGTTCTTAGAGTTAATGTTGTACTTGTAGAGAAATGTAAAGTAACGCGTGTGTCCAGTTTGAATGCTTTTAATGCACTAATTTTAAATTTGAATGTGGCGCGATCGCGCTATGTCAGCAAATTACACAAATATTGCAAAATAGCTTACCCGTACACTTTTTTTTTTTTTTTTTTTTATACCACTAAGGTGGCAAACAAGCGTACGGCCCGCCTGATGGTAAGCAGTTACCGTAGCCTATGGACGCTTGCAACACCAGGGGCATCACTCGCGCGTTGCCGACCCTGAAGAAATCTCTTCACGCCCTTTTTGAAGAACCCCATGCTGTACTCCATTGAGAAAACCACGGCGGGGAGCTCATTCCACAATCTGACCGTCCGCGGAAGAAAGCTCCTTTGAGCCCGCACAGTTCGAAACAATTCTGGTTTCAAAATGTGAGGATGGACTCCCCGTCGATGGCGAGAGTTGCGATGGTAGAAGGTAGCAGTGGGCAACAAGTCGAACAATTCTTTAGAACACTCTCCGTTGTACAAGCTTTGCGTTGCTTCTGGACAATACCTTATGAAACCATAAATAATATTTGTTCTATTTCTCTCTACGCTTTCATGGTTTACTGTGCAGAAACAAGAAATTTCTTTAAGTTTAAAATAAAACATGGTAATTGTAAATGGATCCCCTTGAGAAGTACAACCACGCAGAATGTAGTGTTCTTTGTTCGAGTGTGTTGTCTAAGTAGAAAAACAAAGTTGAGTGACCACACAAGTAGGGGCAGCGGCGCGGTGCGGTGTGGGCGCGACCCTTACCTGGCTAGGGTTACCATTCGTTGGGAATTATTGTGAAATGATTTTAAAATTAATATAATATCTTGGGACATTCTTCACGCATCTATCTGATCCCAAACTAAGCTTGAATGAATGGTGAAATTTAGATCTTTTGGAAACTTTTTTAATATTTACATAGGTTAATAATCCGTTGCTCAGCACCTACCCGTTGTGTTGTAGTAGTGCCAGTAAAGCCAGTTTCTTAGATTTCCTGTTAGGTTTTTTTTGCTTATACCCCCTTTGGGTCTAAACCTTTGGGTCTAATATGGTCAGTCATATAAATAATTACTTCATCATATCAGCCTATGGATGTCCATAGAACATAGGCCTCCCCCATTGATTTCCACTTTGAACGGTTTTGAGAGATAATGAGTTGTGTCCTCAAAAAGCACATAAAGTACCTAATTCTTTTTTCCTCTATGGAGATTTTAAGACATCATATCCACTCGTCGATTTTGCATTTTGACAACCCTACCTGACCCGGGGTCGCGTCGTGTTGTACAAACACGGGGTTTTCGAATACACGACGTGTTTTCAAGTGTTTGCATTGTGACAGATTGAGAAGTGATAATTGAATGAGAATTACGTTTGTGATAGGGTTTTAGTCATGTTTAGTACTTAATTTTGCTAAAATTATTATGTATTTATAAAACCACATAGACCAAAAACTGTATTAGACAGTTTTTTTTTTGTAATAATCGTAATAATCAGCAAAAATATATAAGTATAATACAATACTCATATGAAATACTCGTCTAAAACCAACGTACATACAATATAAAAATTACCAATAAAACTCAGTGAAAATCTAAAACACGCAATCAAAATCTGTATCAAAAACCGGCCTTTCACTCGAGAAAGTAAAATTTCACATTAAACCCAAACATTGACTCACTGACCTTCAATGCACTTATGTAACAAAACGACAAAATATGCACCTTTTAAATACCTCACACATTGCTGGCTGATTAAACGTTATTTACAGACTGTAGAACATTAAAAGCAATGTATGAGGCATGTTTTCTATTGTTACGCGAGCCGAACGCGGTCGACTTCACGGAAATTAGCAATTGACTTCAATCCATTGTGATGTTTTGACAGCGGCCATTTAAAGATAACATTTCACTACAAGATTCTTTCTCAAATTCTGCATTTATAGTTGGGATCAACGTTCTCGGCGCTTTTGTTAAATAAGATTTGTATATAACTTTCAGTAGGTAACTGAAATGTTTTGATATCTATTTCATGATCAGATTTGATTTATTGATAGCATTAAAATTTAAATTGAAGAATAATTAGAGTGAATGATAGAACGAGATACTATGAAATGGCACAGCGCTAACGGAAGCTATGTTTTAGACAACTGATAAAACCATCAAGTACATTTTTATCAATTTAACTAAACAATTCAGTATTAACAATACCACATAACGACGCACGCGTTGAAAAATGTCAGTTCTCAATAACGATCTTAATCCTCGGAGAAAAAGATTCAAAAAGTGCTTCCAAAAAACATTCAGCGTTAGAACAGTGAAAAGGATATTACCAATAACAGAGTGGCTCCCTAAATATAACTCTACGTTTTTTATACAAGATGTAATTGCCGGAATAACCGTTGGACTTATGGCCATTCCACAAGGTATTGCCTACGCTGTAATAGCTGGTCTTCCCCCAGAGCATGGACTTTACGCATCACTCACTTCAGGAGTCGTGTACGTATTGTTCGGCAGTTGTAAAGATGTGACAGTTGGCCCAACAGCGATCCTAGCAGCAATGACTGCTAAGTACGTAGCAAACTATTCTGTAGACTTTGCCATACTAACAGCTTTCTTATCAGGAGTATTTATACTAATCCTTGGTATACTACAACTTGGATTCCTAGTAAATTTTATATCAACGCCTGTTATCAGTGGATTTACTACAGCAGCAGCTCTACAAATCGCAGCATCACAACTTAAATCATTAGTCGGCTTGACTGGAGATTCAGGAAATAGCTATGCTGAATCCATGTATAACTTCATCCACAATATAAAAACAGCGAAGTTATGGGAGATGATGCTAAGTTTCGGTACAATCATTATGTTGGTGCTTTTGAAAAGAATGGGCGAGGGTTGTAAACGTTCTGATGGTGTGATTAAACAAGCAAGGTGGTTTATATCATTAGCAAGAAATGCTGTGGTCGTCATCATCGGTATGATCATTACTTTTATCATAAAAGTCACATTTAATACCGAACCATTAGCAATTGTTGGTGAAATTGGCGGTGGATTACCTGAGTTTAGTTTACCACCTTTCTCAACAGTCGTTGGAAATCAAACGTACACTTTTGGTGATATGTTAGGCGTACTTGGCTTCTCTTCAGTACTTCTACCATTTGTTGCTATTCTAGAATCGGTAGCGATTGCAAAAGCTTTTGCTGAAGGAGGAAGAGTTGATGTTACACAAGAAATGATCGCTCTTGGTTTGTGCAACGTTATTGGATCGTTTGGACGAAGTATGCCGATCACGGGATCCTTCGGGCGAACGGCTTTGAACCACGTTTCTGGCGTAAAGACACAAGCTGGAGGCGTTACTAAAGTTCTTCTTATCATTGTGGCTTTGACTTCGTTGACATCTACGTTTTACTATATTCCAAAAGCATCATTGGCTGCTATGATAGTCACTGCTCTGTTTTCTATGCTTGACCACGACATTTATAAAAGATTGTGGAGGAACAGTAAAAGAGAATTTGTGATTCTACAAATAACAATGACTGTATGTTTGGCTTATGGATTAGAATACGGCATTATTGCTGGTATATTGATTGAAGCTGCATTTTTGTTATACAATACATCGAGACCTTCAGTGGATTTTACAATTCTGAGAAATGACAAGGAAGATTTAGTGATAATACCACTATCTGATAGTGTATCTTACTGTGCCGCTGAATACTTACGTAAAGCTGTACTGAAAGCGTCATCTTTAACTGATCATACAACAATAGTTGTAGATGGTACTAGTTTAAGGAATATGGATTTCACAGTTGCAGCATCTCTTATGTCAATTGTTAAAGAAATAGAGAAGAGATCCAAGCGAGTTCTCTTTTTAAATTTCAATCTTAATTTGAAGAACTTGTGCGTTGATATAGAGCCTGAGGCTGAAGAGAAATTTATGTATGCAGCATATGCTTCGGAACTAACAGAAACGAATTTAAAAGATGTTTGAGGACTTATCTTTGCGGAAGGTTTGGATTCTCAAATCTGCGTTTATCGGACGTCGAATACTATAAGATAACGGATTGTTGACAGCATAAGATTGTGATATGACAACAGTATGATTGAACCAGTTGCACCAGATTGGTTTAAACTGTACTTACAACTGGTTGGGTGTCCGGTCATAAATTTGTGCGGACACTTTCATCATAAGAACTGTAATTTGTTAATGATAAATGGTGTTAACGATTGAATCGTTGGCAAGTACATGAAACGAGTGAAGTAGTTACTGTTAAATATTATTTTAAATATGGATATCCAAAGAATAAACGTTACAATTTTATACTAAGAAGAATATAATAGAATTTGGTCTTTACCATAAGATTTAGGAAGTTGTATGTGTATAAGTAGGTTTGAGGCGATGATAGCTCAGTGGTAGTGACGTCGGATACCGAGACGAAGGTCCCGGGTTCGAATCCTACAATGAGCTTGAGCTTTTGGTGAAGGAAAACATCGTGAGGAAACCATAGCACGGTGGTAGGGTACTTTGTAGTACCCGCCTGGCTGGCTACCACCCTCAAGTGGAAAATCTGTCGCCAAGCACCTTTCGGTGTGTTCCGATAGCTGCACTTGAGACCCAGTTCTTCTAGGCTTTGTGTGCTTACCACCTTCGGCTGCATCATCACTTACCATGGTGAGATTGCGGTCAAACACAGGCCTATAAACAGTAAAAAAAAAAAATATCATGAACTGATTTCTATAGTACAGGCTCTGCATGGTCTGGGATCAGATGGATGTTTGATGAAATGTCTCAGTTATATGGAACGCTATTCGAAAGACTTTTTTTTGTTTCGTTTTTGTCCGAAACCTTTTATTTACATACCTAATATCCCCCTTATTCATAATGCTTTATTAACAAGTCAGTGTTACAGTATCCTCCGTCTCTCTCTTTCGATCACCATAGTTCACGTATCAGATAAAGACTTCGGAATTTTAACTGGATGGATCCTTAACTTTATTATGAATAAGGAAGCGGGTAACTAAGTATATAAATATTGTTGTAATGGTTAAAATGCAAATGGTATACGGAGATGATATCAACAAGTAGCATTTATTTTTAATGTTGAAATGTAAAAATAAAATATTAGCATTTTCAATTTGCAACCGCCATGTCGTTAAGAATACTGGTTGTTGTAAACTTGTTACTTATAAATTATCTGCGAACAGAAAATTTTATTTTTATTATAATAATAATTTATACCAGCAATGTTTAAATACCTATAAGTTTCGTCTTTCGGGTTCATTCACCTTTTCTTGATATTAAAATTTAATAAAAAATTCAAGTCATTCTTATTTCTTACCTATTGCCGTTATACCCAAAGAGGTAGACGAAAGTACAATCTACTTCCTATAAAATAAATAAAAAGAATGGGACAGACAATCAAAAATACTTCATATTATAAAAACTGGGTGGATCTCCCACATTACAACAATATCAGGAAATAAAACAATAAAACCGGTATTTTTTTTTTATACGACTAAGTCGGTAAACAAGCATACGGCCCGCCTGAAGGGTAAGCAATGACCGTAGCCATATGGACTCTTGCAACACACGAAGCATCGCTCACGCGTTACCGACCTTTCCCCCCTCCCCAATGAGTTCTGGCGACCTTACTCACGCGCAGGAACACAACTTTACAGAACATAAAGTTATTTGGCTGCGGTATTCTGTAAGGTGGAGGTACTTCCCCAGTCGAGCTGCTCTTTGAGCGAATAAACGCTAAGTACGCTCTACCTCTCTGTAGAAGTGCGAATCGAAATCGCGCACGAAGGGTTCCGTAAAATTGTTTATTGTCACTGAAAAAAAAAAAAATGTTGTTATAGCGGCAATAGAAATACACATTCTGTAAAAAATCCAACTGTCTACCTCATACGATTCATGAGATACCTATACAGCCCATTGCCAGACAGACAGACGGACGGACGGACAGCGGAGGCCTAGTAATAGAGTCCCGTGAGCAACATTTGGGTACGGAAAACACTAAATATAAACTAAACCAAGAAAAAAACCATATTTGTTTTGAAGTTAGACAAGATTCCATCAGAATTAATTACTGGTTAACAAGCCTCTACAGCGCCGAAGGCCCGTCTATTCGGATAACATAGAATACTCCACCCTAAGTAACATATCTAGATATACAGAAAACATATCTAGGCAGACAATAACAAAGCCAGACTTCATAAAGCATACCTTATCGCTTTCAGGATCAAATTCAATATTGCATATGTTTATAGTGGGAAATAGTGGGAATATTGTGCAAGGAAATTTTATTTTTATGAACTTACTAATAAGGTTTTCTTTGAGAATTTGTGCAATGAGTGCCCTTATTAAAGTTACTCTATCTATGGTAGATATACTTAATAAAATCGATACACGATAGTTAGAACATCTTTATGTCTTAAAAAAAAAACCCTGATTCGATGAACTTACTTGTACATTGCTCGAAAAAACTAGACCAAAAAGTTTTTGTTTTTAATTTGAGATCTATGTATGTATTGCTTACTTATGGTATGGCTACTCTAAAGATTGTAATTACTAAGTAGAAATAGGATAGCATGAAGCTTCACTTACTAGGTATTCATGATAACAATAGCGTGGAAGATTCTAAATAACATAAATCGATTACCGACTGCATCATTATTATCTGTGCTAGCGCTAAAAATGTAAATATTTAGAAGGTTTAGGTTCTTATTAGAGACATTAGCTAATAATATATTGTAATCTGCGCGTGAGCATAATTGGCACCCAATATGCGCGCTCACAAAAGGCTTTTTTTTTATTTTTCCCTCAGTTTTTTTTCTAATATTATTTTACCTATACATTCATCCCTCAAGAGGAAGTTCACTAATTTATTAGGACCTTATATATCGTACACTAGTGATTTCTAGTACCCTGCCTCAGGTACAGCCTCAGGTTCGTGTAAAGTCGAAAGAGTTCGTGCCGCGGCTGCGTTGTTGTACTAGTACTGCTAGTACTCACGGCACATATTCTATGTACAATCACTCTACTAGTATTTCTATCTCTATGGTAACAACAATACTTTGATATATGGCCATTTTACCATAAGATGGTCCGTCTACTTAAAAATATAGGTACAACGGATAGGTGTATTAATTAAATATTTCTTTGTGAGAATTGTAAAATAATGAAGTTTCTACCGTTGTTCATGACTACAACTATAATAGGTAACGGTCAGATATTGTCTTCAATAAACCTCTCTTTGATTTTGATGGCCGTCTTTGAAACGCTTGTTAACCGACTTCAAAAAAAGGAGGAGGTTCTCAATTCGAAAGTTTTTTTTTTTTTTTTATGTTTGTTACCTCATAGCTCCGTCATTTATTAACCGATTTGGAAAATTCTTTTTCTATTTGAAAGGGTACACTTCCCGTTTGGTCCCATTGTCATCAGATCAGGATTTGATTACTTCTTAGTGTACTTTGAAGTCGGTTTAAGTTTTTTGTAAAACAGTCCAATTATTACAAACATGTTCTATTCTAGACAGGGTGTTGTTTTGGTCGGCGACAAGCGACCCAGGAGCGGTAGTACGAAATATATATTCCCCAAAAATGGACTTAATTCCATTAAATACTGTAAATATGTCGAGAAATACCTTATTCAATTTGAAATAAAATTACCGCAAAGTATGGTTACTAGGCTCGTGCACAGACTAGAGCTAGGCGCAAGCCGCCATCGCCCCACCCCTTCACTCCCTCGTACTCCCGTTGAGTATTATGTCTACACTTTAGCTTATTACATGATTTTCAAAATTTTAATTTTTTTATTTTTATTATTAAAAAAAAATTAAGTATTTTTTTTATATTTTTTTAGCACCAGTATCATTTGTATTATCGACCCTGAGTCGCTCGTCGCTGAGCAAAACAACGACCTGTATATTCTATAAATGCGCATTAATTTGAGAAAGACTTAGGTATCTATCCTTACTAATATTATAAATGCTAAAGTGAGTTTGTTTGTTCATTTGTTTGTTACGCCTTCACGCCTCAACTACTCAACGGATCATCATGAAATTTGGCATGCAGATAGACTATGGTATGGAGAAGGACATAGGACATTTATCCCGGAAACGCGGATGAAACCGCGGAGGACGAGGGGGCAGGAAGAGAGAAGTCTAAATAACAGTATGAGAAAGTCGTTTTTAGGCTAATATTAAGGGTTAGTCAAAAGTGGGTATAACGACTAAAATAAGGCTCATTGTTCATTGTAATTTCTCGGAAGCACAGCTACGTCGGAAATAATCGGAATCGCGGGACGAGTCGGGTGCATCCTCATTTAATAACGGCAAATGACTCATGAGCTCAATTATAGTGGTGAATATTTTACGTGTTTGTCATTCTTGGAAAAATCCTTATTATAAATGAGAATGAAAATCCTTATTATATCGGAAACTTGCGTGGCATATGTACGAAGGGCCTTACCCTTCGTACATATGCCACGCAAGTTTCCGATACTCGACTAAAGTATCTAGGAAGTTCGTACATAGCACGCGTCGCTGACTGTGTACAAACCTCCATATACAGGTCGTTGTTTTGGTCAGCGACGAGCGACTCAGGGTCGATAATACAAATGATACTGGTGCTAAAAAAATATAAAAAAAATACTTAATTTTTTTTATAACAAAAAAAAAAAAAAAAAAAATTGAAAATCATGTAATAAGCTAAAGTGTAGTCATAATACTCAACTGGAGTGCGAGGGAGTAAAGGGGTGGGCCGATGGCGGCTTGGGCCTAGCTCTAGTCTATGCACGTGGCGAGTAACCATACTTTGCGGTAATTTTATTTCAAATTGAATAAGGTATTTCTCAACGCATTTACAGTATTTAATGGAATTAAGTCCATTTTTGGGGAATATATTTTGTGTACTACCGCTCCTAGGTCGCTTGTCGCCGACCAAAACAACACCTGTATGTATTTTGTATTGCGGTAGTCGACTAGATACTAAAGTCGTCGAGTATCGGAGACTTGTATTGCATATTATTGGTTGTTCACGAAGGGCCGTACCCCCTTATTCATATTAAAGTTATCAAACGTTGATTAGCTGAAATTCCGAAGTCTTTATCTGACAGGTGACATTTGGTGATCGGAAGAGTGAGACGGGACACACTATTACACTGATTTAGTAAGGGAGTTAGTGTATATCTTGATTTGTTTGACAATAAACCTATCTATAAATGATAAATATTTATAAGGTAACTCTTGATTGCGAGCTAGTTAGCCATTAATTCAATAGAACTGAAAAAACTATCTTGAAAACTGAAAACTGCTGGCGCATTTTCTAGTGATGACAAGCACTAATCATCTCTATCCTATTTAAGTAGAGCTCCAAATTGTATGCAATACTAGCGTCTACTCGCGGCTTCGCCCGCGTGGCCTACAGGAAACAAATGACATATTTTTCTACAACAATAAAACAAAACAAAACAACTTCATCCCGCTTCGAGGGTGGAATTATTAAAAACGCTGAGATACGTATATATTAATTTTCAATCTTGAGCCTAAACACAAAATTTTAAGATCCTAACTTTGAAACTGCCGGACTTTCATATAAACTTTCATCCCCTATTTTACCCCTTTAGGGGTGGAATTTCGAAAAACTCTTTCTTAGTGGATACCTACTCTTTACAAAGAATATACCCTCTGAATTTCATGTCTCTAGGACCGGTGGTTTAGGCTGTCCGTTGTTATATCAGTCAATCAGTCAGTCAGGACTTTGAATTTTATATATATATAGATAATAACAAAAGATAAAAACGCTGAGCACTCTTTGCGTCAGCTCTACGTTAGGGCTAGGTACATACAGACGACGTACAGTCATCAAGCTGACATCAGAAGGATATGACTCAAAAGCATCCCTAAAAATTAATTTAAAAAAAGAAACATGACATGACGCATTTTGCCAGCACCACCTGAACTGCATGCAATTCGCATTATGGCAAGTTATGAAATATAAGTTTAAAACACGTTTCACTAAGTTATGACCCTACTAGGCGCACGTTGTGATACTAATGAAAATGCCCAGAGCTGCAAATGTGCATTACTCATTCGAATGTACCTTTTAAACGGCGACGTTTTATTAGTTAAAATGCATTGCGAAAACTTTGAACCAAAGATGGGATATTTTTATTAAAACTATTTTTTAATAACTGTGTAAGTCTATATGCTTGTGTTTGACGACTATCTCACGATGTGCCTAAATGCCTTGCTTCATGGTCTAACTAAAGTCCAATCTGATTTTCCTTTTAAATCTCACACAGACTTTTCCCATACAAATCCGTGAATTTTCTTACCTAAGTAAGTAAAAATCTGAACGAAAAGTCAATGATGCGCATGATTTCACACTGGCTGAAACAGCATCGACTTGGTTACTTTTTTCCTTTGCATATGCTTGTAATCTTACGCAATTTGCCATGCTAAGCGATAATGTTTCTCTCACTCAAAGCCATTTATTCATTTAAGGTCCTAGTAGGGCACTTATGTAGGTCAAAGCTACTGAAGTTACCACCTGAAAGTATGTGAAAGTTATAAGCCTTCTAAAAGGAAATGGTTCTCGAATGCAACTGCCAGAGCACAATGGTAATCAGATAGGCGGGTACCCACCCATCTAACGTACTTTCATATTAATTAAATAAATAAATAAATATCCTGGGACATTCCTCACACACGGTCATCTGATCCCAAACTAAGTAGAGACCCCAGACTCAGGACATACAGACATGTTCATGCACACAAATGAATCTCCTGTGTGGGAATCGAACCCACGACCTGCGGCGCGTAAGGTGAACCTTAACCAACTGCGCCAACTGGCCCGTCAATATTATGTATCAATATTTAAAAATAATTATTAAATTATGCCCAAGTTCAAATTCATTGCATAAAGGCGTGGATCGAAGTATAAGTACTTCTGGACACGCGCTAAGTGCCACCGCGGTATAGCCGTATAGGTGCGTTTCCCGCTAACCACCGGTCGCCGACCTCGGGGTCGCCGGTTCGATGCTGCGTCCTTATGTCACCAAGAACACCACTAAAATACCTGTTATCTCCCATTTCTGACAGTTATTCAAAATTAATGGCATCTGACCGGTTACAATCAATATTATGCTCATTCAGCTGTATAACCGAACATAACATTTAATTTTGCAGTATTATATGCGTGACGTCAAGAGACGAATGGTCATGTAAAGACAAATACCCTTACTCATAAAACGTTATGCTGATTAAGTGGTCACCTAAATAACGTCAAATTGTTTGACAATGACAGCAAGGTGACGTTATTTATTTGACCATTTATTCAGTAGATTTAGTTAAATAGCGTTTATGAGTAAGGCCGTACGTGTAAGGGTACATTCCGAAATAGATAATATCGATCACAGCGATCACAGCAATAATTTGCGTACCGAATTAGATATCACGCTAATGACAGCTGAGAACTATCAACAATTCGGAACGCCCGTTATCGCGCTCACAGTATTCAAAACAGAACATTTGAGAATTTAATTAAAATCTGAATTATCAATGCGCTAGGACTCCTTATATCTTTTATGAGTTGACTCGCAAAAAGGAATATCTGCTTTTTTTATTTTTTTTCTCTCATAAAATCATAAAAAGTATCTTTGCCAAATAGAAAACCAAGAATCTTATTAGATTTTGCCGTCACTTTTGACAGCGCTCACGGTGATATCAGTTTAGGGCATGGTCGGTGTGAGCGCAAGATGGCGGATGTCATGACGTCATCTATGACGTTTCACGGGACATCGTTGACTGTCATTATTCAATTCGGTACGGGTTTAAGCACGCTCAAATCGATTACAGCGATTACAGCGGTAATTCGGAATGCAGCCTAAGATAACCGTAATGTCAGTGTCATTTTAACAAGTGACAGGTGTCGCCATCAAATGACATAGATGTAATAAGAGTTAGATAGTTCTTTTGTACCAGTGACCTAGATATTGAAATATTATACTGCATCTTGGAAATAGATACGTATGAGAATTGTATCTAGTTTTTTCAATCTCTAAGTCGAAGTATATAAGGCGTTCGGTAGTGTCAGTAATGTTTGTACATGTATAAGAATTTAACTAAAAACTTTCACTGAACACAGAATTGAATTTTGCATAGACTTTACATACTAACATAATATTAGGTATAGCTTTATTGAAAAAAGTAAAAAAACATTTTTTTTACTTAATTTGAAAGCCTTTGAAAGCGAAAAATATCTGAAATATCTTCCAATTCATTTATGTGGATTTACGTTCGTCTGATGATTCTAAATCATTTTAGTATATACCGTCCAAAAAACATGTTGATTATGACATATTGCTCATACGCACGAATAATAAATAGCTAGCAACGTACCGAATGCTCAAATGGGCAACGGATTCAAAAAACGCGTGTTTTTATGAGATGTGGTTGCGTGCTTTCGATCTATTGGTTATAAGCGAGTAGTTTTAATACAATGTAGTATTGGAATAACTTAATAATACTCAAATACATGCCTGACAGACAACGTACCCCTAGACCGGGGTTCAATTCTCGCGTATTAGACATCAATGTCGTATTGGACGTCAATTTCGTATTAGACTTTTGGCGAAAAACATGGAGGATATCTTAATAATTCTATTCATTTTGACAGAAGCGAGAATCGGGGCCCAGACTCACTGGTTGTAGTAGAATACAATATTGCCATCCAATCTCAGAAATACCGTCTTTTAATTAATTAACGTCCAGAAATAACGTTATTTCGTTAAGAGTGTGTACAAAGCCAGAAAAATATGGCAATGTCAGATGAAACAAACTTATGTCTAATTTTCGCGTGGCATGAGACGGAGATAGCGTATTTCGCGGAACAAAAATGAACTAAGCGCTTCTTATCTAAATAACTTGTTAAGTATAGAATATTATATATCCATTGTCCTTAAATGCCCCAATAACCGAGATAGCAACACTCATATAGAGGAAACTTTTGAAACAGTCAAAAACTGGCTGCTAGATCATAATCTAGAAATAAACAACAGGAAAACTAAACTTATTCAATTTAGACCACATCAGAAACGACCAATAGATATAAAACCAGTATCACAGAAACATAACCTTGAAGAAGTAAACAAACAAACAATGCGCACTATCTGCATACTACGCGTACGCATACTCTTGGCTACGATATGGCATTATTCTGTGGGGCCATAGTACCGACGCCCATGACCTATTCGTAATGCAAAAAAAATGCATTCGCATTATAGAAAATATACGGCAAACTGAAAGCTGTAGACAGCACTTTTTAAGAGGAAAAATGCTCACGCTCCCTTCCATCTACATCTTAGAAATTGCCCTATTTGTTAGGAAAAATGCATCAATGTTTGAAACGACAAAAAATGTCCGCCGTAAAAACCAACTAATAATACCGGAATCAAGGCTCAAAATGTATCAAAATGGCCCATATTATAAATCGATAATTATATACAATAAAATACCAAATCATCTTAAAAATGAAGTCAAGGATTTAACATTCAAAAATAAATTGAAAGATTACCTTATTAAAAAATGCTACTATTCAATTGAAGAGTTTATGGTAGATAAAATGGAGCAAAAATATTTATGAAACTTTAAAATAATGGATCAGTCTCGCGATCATACCTATTAACGTGTAATAATAAAATTCAATTATAATGTATATACATGTTAAAAATTATGTCTAAAATATGTAACATAAACTAATATTACTATAAATAAATAATTTAAATACTAATTAATATACCTAATAATTAACTATAATTCAGAATGTATATTATTATAAACTATGTACCAACTAACCATTTAATTAACTAATTAATGTTGCAATGCCCTTGCAGGGCTCATGTTCTGGGCTTACTTAATAATGTAACAACTATGTAACAAACATGAAGCAATTAATAAATGAATATGAATATTTTTAAAAAATGGTTAGTAGCAGCCCTAGGACATACGTTAGTGATATTGTTTATCGAATTTTTGTCCGAAAATTCATTATTATTAGAGGTAGCTTTATGTTTTTTTTCTATCGAGGAAATTTGATTCCATTATGTTTTTGCTCAGATAGAACCCTCGTGTATATAATGAAAATACCCATATAAAAATATTTTTTCATTTAAATACTATTTACTTGGGTAAATTTCAATTCTAAGATATGTTTTTTTGCTTTATACGCACTCTTAATAATAAATCATAATTTATCACCTACTCTAGGAGCTATAAATAAGGCAATTTGCTTTAAATTACCAATTGCTTACCAAAGATTACAGCATAAAGGCGAACCGAGCACAAACGGAGCACGAATTCGCGTAGCATAGACGGACTTGGGAGCCTCGAACGAGCGTCGGTTCGCGCGAAGAGTGACTTGGTATGTGCTCGGTTCGCGTAGCGTAAATCCACCTTTTTTAACCGACTTCAAAAAAAGGAGGAGGTTCTCAATTCGGATGTTTATATTTTTTTTTTTTTTTTTTATGTATGTTCGGGCATAGCTCCGTCATATATAGATGGATTTGCAAAATTCTTTTTTTGTTCGAAAGGGGTATATTTCGAAATGGTCCCATATAAATTTCATATAGATCTGATGATGAGTTTCGGAGATAGACAACGGAACTCTTAAAAAAATTACAGAAAATCAGCCGCGATTGCTGCTATCGCATAAATATGCATTGTTTACGCAATCACACTACAAAACATCAGGCCTGTACACTCGAAAGGGTTACGCAGATGTATTCAGTATATAATTAAACTAAAAATTCAAAAATAAATTAACTTTTTAACAAAAAAATAAACCGCCTTCAAAGTACACTAAAAAGTATAAAATAACTCTTATCTGACACTGTCTTGAAGTCAGCGAAATATTTTCTATAGAACACGTCATGCGATTTCGCTCACTTCAAAACAGTGTCAGATAAGAGTTATTTTATACTTTTTAGTGTACTTTGAAGGCGGTTTTTTTTTTTGTTAAAAAGTTAATTTTATTACATCGCATAGCCAGCACAGCGCAATAAATTATGCGCCAATTATGTCAATTGCGTGCGTGCTCTACCAGTTTACTTTGTTGCCTAAAACATGAGCTGAGACAATTTTCTTATAAAGGCTAGAATAAATTCTGACAAAATTGGAAAATTCCAAAAATAGAAGAATTAACTGAATCTTTGTTGTAAAGAATGTTTTTGCTAAGTATTGTATATTTCAGCATTATTCATTGTATATATTGATGGATTATGAACCCAATTATACATATAACCATGATAATACCTTGGTTTAGGATAAAAAAAAGTAGTAGTGGCTAGACCGAAATAAATCATTATTACACATGCTGAATTTTATTTAAAAATCTATAATTTTCTATATTGCACTAACAAATTCTATATGCTCTACATCAGCGGATCTCAAACTTGTTTGGCGACGGACCCCTTTTAAAAAGCGAAATGTTTGAGCCCTAAAATAATCGAATAATAGGTTATGTGTAGGTGTTCTTAATTTTTATTAATATTTTTTTAAATTTATAAAATTATTGGACTTGGATCAATATTGGAATCAAATTAACTATTTCGAATTATTTATTATTCAAGGTCCTAATAAATGAGTGAACTTCCTCTAGTGAACTTCATATAGGTCATTAGTAATTAAAAAATAATATTAGAAAAAAAATCCGAGGGAAAAAAAAACTTCTTTGACTTGCATAGAGACTCTACATATAAGTCAAAGAAGATTTTTTTTCTGAACTTGTCTTCCTGAAGAATGTATTTTGTCCAGTAATATCGTGAAGCCCTCGCAGAGGCTTTACCGAGGCCTAAAGCTCCACGTAACACTCTTTCAATATGGCTGCTCTACATAATCATTTCATCTAATATGCACACAGCATTATACCACAGACATATCCGAATCCCAATACCATTCAATCGTTTGATCTTATCGAATCATTCAACAGTATTCGGAAAATCGATCGATACTTATCGATTGTTATTTTAATTATAATGTAATTGCTAATGAAAGTGCTGTCATTTCATTGAAGAAATATGTTGTAATTGCGATAAAGAAATGGGTTAAGTTCTCTGAATTGTTCACTCGATTTGGTTAAAGTATGTTAATTGTAGAGGACATTTATTTATTTATTTATTTATTTATTTTTATTATAGCACACAACACAGAATACAATCAATTTATGGCAATTACAAACAATAAGAGGTATTGAACTGGAATGTATTCCAATACATGTATGCCTATATGCATCTTAGTAAAAATATGTAAGTGATGTTCGCTAGAAGGTAAGTATTATGTTAAAATATATCCACGGTTTAAAAATAAAACAAATATTACAAAAAACAAAACTAAAACAGAATATTTTTTAATTGTCTCCGGAACTGACACAATGTTGTATTGAAAATATCGATGTCACTATTAGTTTCGAGGATCTCGTTGTATTGGCGACACATTCGAACAATAGGGTTATAGTAAGATGTATTGTTGGAAAACACCTGAAGGGCGAAGATATTGCAGTTACGATTACGAATCCTGAACCGAGTATTAAAGTTTAAGAGGGATAGAAGAGTAGGTGAATCTAACACAGAGTTTACTATTTTGAAAAGTAGGTTGATTTCAATATAATTACGTCGCACCGCAAGAGAGGTCACGTGGAAGTATTCCAACCGCTCTCTGTAGGAATTTAGTTTACGACCCATGCCGCATCTGAAACTGAGGATGTTCAGACATCGTTTCTGAACGCGTTCGATGCGATCGATGTGAACACTGTAGAAGGGAGACCAGATCGCTGAATTATACTCGAGAATACTACGAATGAGTGCGTTATATAGATAAATTAAGCTCTTAGGCTTACGAAAGTGTTTTGTAGACCTCGAGACAAACCCAAGCAATCGTGAACTACGCTCTATGATATGGTCATAGTGATGATGAAATGTAAGCTTATCATCAAAATATACCCCCAGATCTTTAGCAATATCCTTTCGTGTAAGAATATTTCCCTCGAGGGAATAATCGAATATGAACTTATTTATTTTCCTGGTAAAGCTTATAACGAAACACTTATTGACGTTGAGCTGCATGTAGTTTCGATCACACCAGACTGAGAGCGTGTTTAGGTCATTTTGTAAATTCAACATATCATTGGCATCCCTTACTGTAGTGAACACTTTCAGATCATCTGCATAAAGTAGACAGGGGCATGATAGAGAGTCAATCAGATCATTTATAAATATGATAAAAAATAAAGGGCCTAAATGACTACCTTGCGGTACCCCAGATGTGACTATTACTGGTTCGGAAAGGTGACCCTTTACGGTGACAAGTTGGCTCCTACGATTCAAGTATGACTGAATCCATCGAAACAGACTGCCATGGATGCCTAAACCTTCAAGTTTATTAAGAAGTACTATATGGTTCACCCTGTCAAATGCTTTCGCAAAATCCGTATATATGGAGTCAACCTGAAAGCGCTTGTTAAAAGCATTACACAAGTAGTTTTTGTACTCCAGAAGATTGGATGTGGTAGATTTACCAGACACAAATCCGTGTTGTTGCGGATGTAGAATGGGTTTGACATGACTATATAGTACATCATACACAACACTCTCAAACAGTTTTGCAAAACAAGACAATATGCTAATAGGTCTGTAATTTTCGCACTGACTTTTATCTCCGGATTTAAAGATAGGTATAACATGAGCTATCTTCCAAATAGTGGGGAACCGACCAGATCGAATCGACTTACTACATAATATTTTTAACGGTAAGCAAAGTTCTTTGGCGCAAATTTTAATGAAAATACATGCGATGGCATGAAAAGAAAGTGGTTTTATTTGTATTATGAGGTTTGTGTTCGATCGCAAACTCACTATGGTAAGTGAAGATGTAGCCGGAGGTGGTAAGCACACAATACCTAGAAGGGAAATGGCTCTCAAGTGTAGCTGCCGGAAATCCCGATAGGTGCTTGGCTTAAAATTTGAGGGTGGTAGCCAAGACATATAAAGAACATTCACATGTTTTTCTTCACTAGCTACACTAGCACTTTCTGCTAGCATTTTTTCATTCACAAATTAATTTTATTTTTTCTACAATAATCGCGATTAGAATATGGCGACATCTTATTTTAGAATACTATGTACATTGATATTCGATTGCGTTAGCCCCTTTGCACATTATAAGAAAAATTTCTTGTGTCTTATAAGACATTCAGTCGCTCTGGATGTTATATGAGACCATAGACATTACAAGAAATGTCTGATCAGACACGCCCATACATTTTAAATTGTCTTATGTGCAAAGGCGCTTATTCTGTAAGTGGGCGTTACTTTCCCAATCGAGCTGCTCTTTGTGCGAGCTGCGAATAAACGCTATGCTCTACCTCTCTCAAATAATAAATGCAAACGACCTAACGTTTTACGATAAATGCTCAATAAAAATAGCTGCATAATATATTTTGTTATTAGACCCCCGAGCGAGCAAAACGTGTTTTATTATCTGTGTTCCTGTCAATTAGCATCATAGAGAATCTGTTATGTTTTTTAAAGTGCATTTAGAGCGATTAAAGTGGAGTGGTGGAGGTTAATTAATAACTAAAATGATGATACAAGATATTTTATAAATACATATTTATCTAGCTCTAGATTTTAAAGTAAATAAACATCTCTTCAAAGCAATTTTAATAAAAATATTTCTTGAAAATAAATGATAAAACACTATCAAGTGTATAAA
Organism: Polyploca ridens; assembly: GCA_951394255.1. Classification (NCBI taxonomy): domain Eukaryota; kingdom Metazoa; phylum Arthropoda; class Insecta; order Lepidoptera; family Drepanidae; genus Polyploca; species Polyploca ridens. The sequence continues at coordinate 14,034,892 of OX596252.1, forward strand.
ACATCTAAAAATACACCGAAACTTGAAAAATATGCTGTTATTTTTTTTTTTACAAGTTTAATTAGAGTTTTTTTAAGAGTAAGATTTTTTTTAATCAGTTTACGCTGTCAAATTATGACGTCATCTGCCTGTATTTCATACAAACTCCTTAAATAAAGTTTTAACATTTAATTAAAAGTTGTCGATCTATTCTAAGCAAATTATACGCAGACAATATGAAATGGGTAAAACATAACATACAATTTAGTTTATGAAAATAAACAAGAATAAATTAATAAATATTTAATTATCCTTCCTATAGATAGGGAACAAAGTTCTAACTCCCTTTGAAAAAGATAAAATGGACGCCCGGATATTGCGGTTTCGATTCCCCAGACAACTTTATTACCAACTGCATTATAGCCTGGAACGCTGATGCTTGACAGATTACGACTTTGCCTGTAACCACGCAAGTATGTAATTAATTTGTAGGACACTAGGTGGAGGGACATTTAATCCATAGCCCTGTGAAGAGTACTTTGTGGTAGGTCTATTTCAATCATGAATCTATGGAAAATTTCAGTTGTTGTGTGTTTCATTTTGGCAACGCACGAGCGATACCAGGTTCAATTCTGTTGCAAGCGTCCATAGGCTACGGTAACCGCTTACCATCAGGCGGGCCGTAAGCTTGTTTCCTAGCTTAGATTTTTAACAGAGAAGATATTCGAAGAAAGAAAAGGACAGTCGTGTAATCATAACATATTTTTTTAACTAGTTTGGTTATAGAGTTAGGTACCTATACCTACATCGAACACAATTCCGTAAGTTCCGCAAAGCGAATTGTAATTCCGCAAAACGTTTACGTGTGTTCCCCTAACAAGCTTCAAATAAGAACAGCATTCCCTTCAATAAGGGGTGCCACTGCTGAAAATACGTTAATTTGTACATTTTAATAATTATAAAATAAATTAAAAAAACCTCCACAAATGTTTTTTTAATAGTGCTTTTTAATTGTATTATTTCATAATTCAATTTTTAAATGTTACTGGATTAAAATTAATAATTTTGTGTGATGCTCAAGTGAATTTGTCGAAAAAAACTTAAATTAAAAAAATACCCTAAAAAAATTATTCTACTATAATAGGTATATCCAAATAAATTGTAACTACAATAAAAACATAAAAATAAATATAGTATCGATAGTAGTATTTACCTAGAGAAGCATCCCTGATTGTTATTAAAATAATTGATACGCATTGTTATAATTCTTAGCATACCTAATTATCTTCGTCTGGCGCGCGCCCGCATCCGAAGCCCGACTCACACTCACTGCTCAAACGTACAAAAGCCGCGATTTCAAGTCAATTAGACAAATAAATAAACAAATTTAATTGTAGGTACGGCAAATTAACATTATGCAACGAGCCGAGATATTTATAAAGTGCTATTTTTAAACCACACAGGGCCGGTTTTGGGAAGTGGTTGTAGGGCAACTTTTATTGTTATGCTTATAAATCGTAAAAATTAGCATTGTAAATTTTGGAAATATGCAATTGACCAATAAATATATTATTGAAATATTCACATAAATATTTTTGCAAAGGAATAAATAAATTATAGCTCTGTAACTGAACTATCCATCCGTCCATCTTGCGGGGACAGTAGGCAAAGATTAAGTGCTAATTGGAACGTAGGGAGTGGGATACCAGCGTGAGATAGTTCAATTGCATTTTTATGCTAATCAAGTAAACTTGACAGAGATAAATAGAAATTACGATAAATAATCCCTCTGAAGACCGACATGTAAAGTAAACAGGTCATCATCATCAGCCTATAATGTCCCACTGCTGAGCACAGGCCTCCTTTCACAAATGAAGGTGAAAGGGAATGGGCAATACTCCACCACGCGTGCCCACTGCGGATCGGTGGAGGTAGGCTAGTGGTCAACCTACTGTTGGAATTTTTCAAGCCGCCTAGGAGGCATCCAACTAGCTTAACGACTATCACAATTAAGTGATAACCGGGACCAACGGCTTTACGTGCCTTCCGAAGCACGGAAACGCTCGATTTGAAATACCACTAGGCGGTCACCCATCCAGGTACCGACCACGACAGGCGTAGCTTAACTTTGCCGATCGATTAAGAACGGCTTATCATGCTACACCACGAGCGCTTCTAGTATAAAGTATACAGATATTTCTGTAAAAATACAACAATATGATTTCTAAAAAATATTTTTTTAATATATAATAAGTGAACTAATTTCCGTCTCGCCGTTTCGCCCGCGTTCTCGAGGGACCAATAGTTTTCCTATGTATTAATCCAGAACATATTCTATCTGAGTACCCAAATTTCATCTAATTCCATTCAGCCCAGATTGTATTGAGCTACTGTTGATATGTGATCATAGACCCGATAAACTGAACGCGCCCTAATGCTTGTGCTACCACCTACGGTGAACCGTGGTCCCTCTCTCTTCTTGTCTGTGCCCCTGCCCGCCTCGCACGTTCTAAATACTGTTTTATAATATTATAATATTCACTCGCAATAAACCTTATTCTTTCATTTGCATGAAATTCACACACACACTATCACTTATCACTTAAAAAAAGTAAACTTTGTACTTATAAAGTAATTACAAGGTATAGCGATTGTAATGAGTATCGACACCAAGTTAATTTCAAATCCCTGTTGCTGATTGGTTGTTCACACCGTGAGAATCGTTTGTAATACAAATACAAGTATGTAGATTTAATTTAATTTGCTGCACAATCTTGTTCGATTTCCGAACGCAAATAAGGGAGCTTGTTGCATGTTGGAAAACAGAGGTTTGTGATTATTTTCTTTGTTAATATTTATTGTATGTAAGTATGGTATCGTACACTCTTTATTAATTATATTTTTTTAATTATTTGTATGTATTTACAAACAAAAAGTAGTATATGTATTATATCAGTTATCTGGTTTCCATAGTACACACGGCAACACATCAAGCTATACATTTCCAGTATAAGCTGATCTCGCATTGTATAGGATTTCCGTACAATGAGAGGTCAGCTTATATTGGAAATGTATAGCTTGATCTGTAGCCGTGTGTACAAGCTCTGCTTAGTTTGGAATCAGATTACCGTGTGTGAGGAATGTCCCAGGATATTTTTAATTTTTATTTTAAATTACTTTATAATGAAGTTTTCCTATTTTCTCCCTACCTCTTTTCCATATTTATTTGATATGTTATACAATAGTCTTATCCATCATTTTTCAGATGATCTCTCTTGCCTACAGAGGGTACTTTTACAAAAACTTCGAGAATTAATTCCTCAACGTAATCACCTCTTGCTTCAGGCATTTTGAAAATGCGCTGTGTAATAAAACATTTCATCTGATTCTTGTAAAATGTAAGGAGATAAATTGCTAATTGGATTCAGCGCCAGGCGCCAGGTTCCAGGCACTTTTTTACTTTTAAAGCTATTTATACTTTACACGTCCTTAAGATTACATCTAAATAACAAGTTTTTATTTTTTTACAAAGTGATATACATACACACTTTTATGAAGTACTTAATACATACCTATGAATTATTGCTTTATTTGTCATACCAAAAGTCTTTACATATAAATTGAAAAAGGAAAGTTTAAAATCTTCTTATTATTACTTACTTATTACTTCGGGAAAAACTGTGTCTAGAAAATAGCACACATATTTTTTTTAATATCAACAACCTACCGCGGGATGTATCCCAAATTTAAATAATGTTTGCATTGCATGTATTGTTAATTACTGATGAAAATCTCTGTTATTTGTTAACATCGTTTCTTCCCCCAGACGAGTAATCGTGTGGCACACATTAAATAAAACATTTCAAATGATGCACGCGAACATTGCACGACGTAGATAGAATGCCGAGTGACAAAATAAACAAAAAAATTCAGACATGTACTTAGGTAAGTGGCCCATGGGGCATGAGGATTTTAATTGTTTAATTATTTGCGTTGTAGTTTAAAAATTTTGTGAAATCAGTTTTATTGTAAGTTATCTATTTTGTTTTTACCAGAGAATTATTTTGTTTTGCATCGATTATCAACAGGTTTTCATATAATACGTTATATTATAATTATATCATGGACTGGATGGAATTGGCGAAGGATAGAACACTGTGGAGAAAATTGGAGGAGGCCTTTACTCGTTGAGAGGTCCTTATTAACTTTTAATTACAAAAAAAAACATGTATATTATAAATTAATTAAATTTTGAATAAAGTATTAAAAAAAACCTGCATTTTAGTATTAAAAAGAACTTGTTATTAAAACTACATTAAGTAAATTTATAAAAGTAGCATCTTAGAAAATCTATTTGTTATTATTAAGGAATAAAGAAGGCTTTATTATTATTATTATTTTATTATTATATCACTCGGAATTCAATATAATAGTAGTAAGTTTATGTAGCAGTTTACGTAGTTTTCTGGCCTGATTCATAAAATTTTAGTTTCACAACGTTAGTTTTCATTCTCACCGAACGAACATTTAAATTAATAAACCTAAATTACATGTACAAGTAATAAGATAACATAATTTAACGTACGTAAGCTTTTGAAAACCGGATAATAAAGCCATTATACAAAGTCCCACCACTTAACCAAATTGCTAGTCTGTTATGTGACCCTAGTCCGTTCTCCTATTATTATGCTCTAAATATCGACTTAATGCGTTTAATTGTCAGTCTAATGCACTATTATTGCGTGCGACTTTGCGACGCGGTCGGCCATCTCTAATCGACCTAAAAACGTCGTCGTCGTCGTCATTCATTCAAGAACAAATTAACACAATGTTGTAAAAAGATCATGCGCAGCGTGACGCGGTGAAAAATCGAATGATTTATACCATCCTAATGGCTACGAATTATTCGTAGCATTTGAGAGCAAAAACGTAGTAAAGAAAATATTTACTGCGTGATAGATGAGACGAACAGTATTGGGCTTGGGCATTCAATTGAAATTGATCTAAAATACCCCTTCAAATACCCCTTGTATTTAAAGGACGGACGGTATTTAGGTATCATTATGACTAAATAATAAGTAAACAAACAAAATATTGGACCTTTGTTAACCTCTTATTTTAAAAAACAATGCAAATGTAGTTTTGCAAGCGTCTTTCTATAGGATTCGGTAACCACTTACCATCAGGCAGGCTGTAAGCTTGTGTGAAAACTATACTACACAAATTAAAGATAACATATCGACCTTAAAGTAGTAAAGATTAGTTTTACAGCACTTGAATGTCAATACATTTACTTTAACATCCGTTTCATGTCAGAAAAGCAATTCAATGCCTACCATAAAAGCGATTCCACTTATTTGTAGACGTAAATTTTATAATGGAGCACTCTTGGAGCTTGTAGATTTTCTAGGAAAATAATTGTACGATAATAATTACTTATTGTTTTGGCTTACTTAGGCCATAGCTTAGGCTGAGAGTTATTAATGTATTGTAATTTAGATTGCGAGTACACTGTTGAAATTTTTATGATTATTTTTTTATTCGACTAAGTCGGTAAACCATCGTACAGCCCACCTGATGGTAAACGGTTACTATTATTATCAGTGCAATTGTTCTAATGTAATTATCGAGTCTATTTTTAAAACTGTTCACTTAAGGAGCACTGATCACTGACTCTGGTAGTTTATTCCACGCACACACTGCACGGTTTGGCAAACTTGGGATTGCTTGTACAGGTATGCCTTACCATTTTCAACGAGTGCCCTCTCAGGTTTGTATTATTGTTTGGTTTGTAGAATGCGGTAGCTAAGTTAGGTACATTATAATAGTTGCTTAAATCTTGTAGGTCTGTCTCTATTAAGTCACCTCTTTGCCTACGTTTATTGTAGCCATTCTTTTAGTCATACATTACCATTATGACGCTAAAATCAAAGACGTTAGATTTATTATTGCCCCATGCCCATAAAATAACTATCTACATTAATCCGCACCTGTATTTTATATTTACAACCACTATCTCCGAAGTAATTAAGTGTTTTATTTCAAACCAAACAAATTCCTGGATACCACAAGAGCGCGATGTTACGCCAACAAAAAGACAGCAGTAAAGTAGGCAATCTAGAAAATTACGACAAATTCACATAGTTACGCTATTTATACTGCGAAGGGGATATAAGAATAGAGTAAATTAAGAACTTGCGGTCGCTGCTGGAACATTGACCGATGTGGTTAGAGAAAAAGTGTACAAACTTACATAATATAAAATCTCCTAGCTATACAAAACCAAAAAACGTAATGTTGCTATTTATATTTATTTATTACAACTTGAATAACGACTACATTTTTAGAAGTATTGGGCCCATAAATACTTACATATAACTCTATCTCGTTTCTTTTTGTTACTGGCCAGAAAAAAACATTTATTTTATTTAAATTCAGAACACTTATTGGACAAGAAAAAAACAAAGGATTTTGACAATCGCAATATTCAATAAACGAAGTTCGAATATAGAACAATAGACTCCGGAGACCTATTCTCAGACATTCTGAAGTTTTCCTTCGCTTTTGAAGCGAACGGTACGTGCGTGAGTAATCTCAGAGGTCCGTAGTAGGGTCGTAGCCAATCGTAGCGTGTGCACGAAGCATTCTTTACCTCCATAGCTGTATCATGTTATTGTTATTTACACTAAAGGATTAATCAAAATTACTGCACTTAACTCGGGAATGTCGTCAGGTGACCCGCCCGCTGTTGCCGCTGTTAAGAAAAATTGCAGCTGAAATTATGAATAATTACTATAATACGGCTTCTAAAGCTATTATATCTCTATTTATAGTCATTATTTATGATAAGTCATCTAGTTGCTTACTTCATGTGTTTTATTTTTATCCTACGATGCGTTTGGGATATGGGGTTCGTAATTTCATAGGCATTATACATAGTAAGCAACTTGCTCAAAGGAGTGGTGAATGTTCAGAAGAAGAAGAATTAGTAGGAAGATACACCCTGTATCTTCATGAAATAAGAATAGAGTTTCCTCCCAAAACATAAATATACCAATCCAATCATAACCACAAATTTAGCGATGACGAGGCCGAAAATGAGATACTGTACAGTACACACATCTCAATATACAAGAGTGAATCAAAAATCAAACGGACCGACGAAAAAGTGCAAGCCGAAAAATACCTCAATTATAAAGAGCGCGTCACAAAAGCATTCCAAACTCAAAATGGCAGTCGTCAAGCTTACGAAAGTGCAGGCGACAATGTGCATCGCGCACGCGCACTCAGTGCGTTGACCGCCGCATTCTGACCCGGGAGTCGAGGTCAAGCGGTCAGCGGTGTTAAGGCCCGCCCACACCGCGCTGCTGTACCCATACCCGCCGGCTAGGACCATAGACCACGGGGAAACTCGCGTGAGTTACTGTGGGAAACGATCGGCTACCAACGGTACTTTGTATTGAGTTAGATCGTAGAGTGCAGATGTTGCAAAATATTTCTGCTTATTCCTGGTTGGAGCTGGTTATGTTAGCTTTATTGAGATATTTAGAGATAATTTCCGCATTTAAATTGAGTGGTTAAACTGAATGCAATGTCTACGAAGTTTATTATTTAAAACTTGTTTCTGCTTTGAAGGCTTGCCGCCGCCTTTTCCAGTGGCATCAAATGTTTTCGCGGGATAAAAGTTCTAAAGCCCTTCTACTAAATAAAATATATTTACAACAAATTATGTACAACATACAAATTTAAATCCTATATTTAATTTCATGGAACTGTGTCGAACATTCAAATACACTTAGCCAATACAGCTTTATTGAGTAGGTACTAAACACTTCGAATCTACAAGCCATTACGTTAAATTATTGCACAAATATCTCCGGCATCTTACCGATAGCGTTAAATAATCTCTGCAGTCACTATGTAGTTAGAGCCGCCTAACCACTATCGCAGTCGCCCGCTGCGAAAAGGTCACGTGTAAACAAGCCTTAACTTCCCTAAAGACGCTTTGTTCTGTTTCCGTCACTGAAAATGCTGCTCATAAACAAATTTATTTTGGATTTGTTTCAGAATAAGGCCCCAACGATAATATATCTATGATCTATGTGAATTATATCATAATAAAGAACTCACAATCAATTCTTTATTCACTATTAATTAAATTCTATTGATTAAATTAAAAGTCGTGTATCTTGTTTTGTTAATCGTCCTTTTAAAAACACGTTTCTCTGGCAAAGTATATTTTAAGTTCTAGTCACTTTCACACACTCAAAATAAGTCACCCACCGCACCGTCCATAAGTCCGTACAAGTCAATCTAAGAACACATCTATGGAGCGAAGCTATTGAGAGATACGGGAAGCACTGGCTGTTTTCCTCGATATTCCCAAGACGCCGGGAGAATGTCCACCCAGAAGTTGTCGACATCCCTCGTATTTGGACAATGCATCGCTTCTTCATTTCTTATGCGACAGTAAAGGAATGGAACTCTTTTCCGGGGTCTATTTCCCGCCATCTATAACCTATATGCATGAAGGCCAGAATGAATAGGCATATTCTGGGTAAGCGTGCTACATTTTCGGCCTCATCATAACTCCTCATGTGGTCCATCGAAGGCAAGACCATTTGACATTAAAATTGTACGTGTTGATCTTTAATAGATAAAATACTGTATTGACTATCGCAATAAAACTAAAAAAATAAGGGGCTGCACATCTACGTCTGCGCAGGGCGTGAATGATTTCATAGTGGATCTATAGAAATCAAATACTCATTGGTAGCATTCTTTCATTCATTCATTCTTCTGTTTCCGACACAAGACACAAAAGTGACCACGTTTCTGCAGCGCCTAAATGAATCATTCAAATCTACCGCCAGTTTTATAAAAAAATATCTGCGTCATTTATTCATACGCCACAGTTACCTAATTTGGTTATTTTTTTAAGACGTCTAGTCATAGGAGTAAGGAAACATCTATAACCGTAAAACCACTATTTGACGTTCCCAGTTACTCGACCCATGCCTTGTTTGTTTGTTTAACTATGCGGTTTGACACATACATTCGTTAGCAGCTTTTCCTGACCGAATTCGGTCAAACCGCCATAGTGCTAACTAACCATTATTTAGAACTCGTATCAGTTTACTGTACATTTGAGTATCTACTAAAATATATTGTTTTGGAAATGGTTTAGCTGAGGCGTATCTTTGACAGTCGACGATTTACCGCGGGTTAGATAGAGGGCTTCTTTAAAATTCTCTTAAAAATCTCGTCGTAATTTTTCTGCCATCAACTCGCTCGTTCTAATAGTAGGTTACGTTGTTGACTTACCGAGAATACGGACACAGCGTTTTGCATCCTCATGTATAATGCGGACAGCAAGGAAGTGGAACTTGCTTCCGGCGTCTGTATTTCCTGACTCATACAATTTAGGGACTTTCAAGGCCAGAGTGAATAGGTTCCTTCTGGGTAAGCGTGTTCCATCTTAGGCTTCGTCTTCGTCCCTTATGGGCGGGTCAGTGGCCAAACGCAAGTCCATCTAAATTAAAAATAAAACCCTATTACGGTTCTCCGCTTCTCTACGTCTCGGGATTCATGTCAAAAAAGGCTTGACAGTGGCAACTATTGGCATCACCTTGGTATAATATTTCATAAATCCATAGATGGGTGAGCTAAGTATGGGGCTTATTACAAACCTTTTGAGACCAACGAAAGTCGCAAAGCGAGTAAAGTCTGAACTTCAATTACGTTTTTCCCATGATAGATAAAATCGCTCTAAATAAAAATGAAAAAGTTTTACCTTTGGGGTTTACCGTAAAACATAAACCTTATAAATGTGACAGTAAGTCCGCAATGTGATACCGGTAGCCTATTGCTCTATTTGGCCGACGGCGCTGGCGCAGCCGCAATGATATCCTACTGGTCATACATTAATCTACTTGCGACAGTCGTACACGTGATCTGTTTCTAGTTTATTTAACTGTTAACAGGCTAGTTTGTTGCCAAATACTTTAAGGGACGACTTACTCGTCAACTCATAAGCGATTTAAATATCAACCGAATCACTACAAAGTTTCCATCATACAATAGGGATGTTGCCTGGGTAAAAATATAATAATTCTAATTAGTCCGTCAGTTAGATTATCAAAAAATATTGTACACGTATTTTTTTCTTTGCCAAATCATTAACAATTGACGAAGATAAAGCGCGACTAAGTTCGGGACGTCACTTGTTCCTAAAAAGTGTACTACACCGTGACCACACGCGGAACTTCAACAAACGATATCTTCATATTTTTTTGTTTAATTGACAAAAGAAAAAATACGTGTCATATATTTTTTGATAATGTAAATGACGGACTAATTAGTTTTTTTCAGGAAAGTAGCCTATTTCGGGTAGTTACTTACATGTATGCTAGGATGCTTCCGCGATTGATTTGCGATAGGATAGTTAGAATTTGAAAAAAAAAACAATTAAAAATTAAAGGTTTAACGTATGTCCTTATATCTCACCAATCAATTAACCTAAAGAAGCGCAATTACGTTCTTCTTAATCCAAATTAGGACTTATTTCTGCCAGTGTCGAGTTATATTATAATTTCCAGTCACACACATAATAAATCACATGTGGTCCTCGGTCAGTCACCGTTCATAAAAGTAATCTTTTACTACAATGGTGGTAATTGTACATACTAACACTCTTTACGGACTTTTAGAGATAACTTAAAAAGTCACGATACACATAATTCATTTAATTTGACTTCACTGGTGCACATGAATTGATCTTTATTAGATAAAATACCAGCGATAATATGCAACAAAACTCATGATACACTAATTTATGAAAATAAAAGTAAAACGCATCGTCACTCTGCAAGTCCCGCCAAAAAGTCCGCAATGAATATATTCCGCCGATTTCCCACCAGCGACATGTGCTCTGATTGACTAAGTCAAGGACACACCATTTAGGTGCACTGATTCGGTTCAATTCAGTGAGTGAGTCGGTAATGTAATTAAAATTTAGGTATCAATACCAAAACCGCACGTTTATCCATGTAAAAAAGTAGTACATTTTACACGGAAAAGCGTGATAAATGCGGGTTTTTACACGCAGTCAGTGATATGTAAATATATATATAATGATATGTAAACACTGCGTGGTATTTACATATCACTGCACGCAGTGCTATAAACACTTATTAGTTGCGGAGTTGGATTGTCCGGTATAACTAATACTCCTCTAAAGGGACTCGATGTTATATTCCAACCCAAATGTGGTGAAACACCATTATGTATTCTAAGGCGAAGTATCCTGACTCCTGACTGTGGTATGAGTACTTACCACATTACATTTACGTAGTGCATGGAATTCTAAGATAAAGCTATGAATAGTAACAATGTCCCAAGGTTCACCGTCTCCCAGCCTCCATAATCCCAACACACATACAAACACAAACAGAACGACACATTGTCTGGAAGCTTCTAAGAAACGAACATTTCGCGAAAGCTAGCGAACTCGCTAAGTTATGCAGTTATGACAAACAAACTTACATTCTGAATGCACAGTGACATAAAGGCTAGTGGTACACTCACCCTATAGAGACGTTTTTTTTCTACTAAATTTAGAAATTGACTATGGTCGATGATTCGAATCCTTCTATGATTTAAAAAAAGCACAAACAAAAATTATGATAAAAGTAATCGCTTTGTTGAAACAATCAGACCGGTGGAAAGATCATCCTACACCTTCAATTCTTTCGAGAACTTAACAACCCTGCTCTGTATTAAATCTACATGATTAGGTAATATTATAGATTAATATCTTCTTTAAGTACCTACTTTATCATGATCATCATCAGCCTATAATGTCCCACTGCTGAGCACGGGCCTCCTTTCACAAATGAGGGTGAAAGGGAATGGGCAGATACTCCACCACGCGTACCCACGGTTTCATGTGCGGAATCCAATTACGGATTAACAATTTAATACCTTATCTTTTAATTAAAGTAAGGAAAAGAGAAAAGAGACCAGAATGTATCCGATGAGCAGAGTATTTAATTATATGCAGAGAAAACATATAAAATTTTACAATTAGATTGTGCATGAAATAATGGAGACTGTATGTGTGTGTGAGTATGTGAGTGTGGGTGGGGGTGTGCAAGTGTAGGGGGGTGTGTGTAAGTGAGTATGAATGTGGGGGTGTGTGTATGTGTGTGTGTGATAGCAATACTACTAGGCGGTCACCCATCCAGGTACCGGCCTCACCGGCGGTGTAGTTTAACTTTGCCGAACCACCACGAGCGCTTCATAAGAAGCACCTACCTATTTACGATAATCATATTCCTAACTATTTATGTAATACCTACTAACAGGAAACGTTCTAAGGTTAATTACAATTTGAAAGCCAATATTCAAAATACCGTTCCAAAGAAAACATATATGTATTGTAAGAAGCTTTCTCAGTGTACACAGTGCCTAATAGCCGTGCCTATGCTAATTGCTTTGAAATATCAGACAAGGGACTCAAGAGGCTGCATTTCAGTGCCAGAGCTTATTTGACTTTTAAGTTCCATTGCTAAACTTAGCAAACAAGTCAACGTACCTTTTCATTGTAGAAAGCTTACAAAGGTTCTAATTTGTATGACCATAGATGGAAAGATTTGGTTTTGTTTTGTTTTTAAGAATAATATTTTTTTTTTGTCTACCATCCATGTTGTAACACTGGCCATAAACTTAAAATACCACCTACTCAACGTAGCCATTTATCAAAACGAAAAATAAAAGAAAAATATTTAATGGTTTTCGGTGTTAACAGCCAGCATTTTCTTAGCCCATTATTTGACTGGTGATTTTCTGTTCTTAATTTACGATATTCCTAATTTGAATTGTTACAGGACGGCAGCGCTACTGCTCACCATCACAGCATCATTGTCCGCACCGGCGTCATCAGCCAATGACAACGACCTTACAAACGACAAAAAAGAACCGAGCACACACGAGCTCCTCAGCTCCCTCGGCTTGAAGAAACTTAGGATACCAGCCGCTCACCACAGGAAACGATTAGCCGAACAAGGCAGGCGGCATGCAACGGGAGATTCTAGAATGTACGTCATAAAACTGCCACCAAACACAAGTTACTACACTCACGCGGATCCCGCGCCAGCCGCGGCCCGTACCTTACCTCTACAGATGACCAGCAATGGAAAACCCGCTAGAGTTTACCACTGGAATATTCCCGTACTACAGAAACTCGCGAAGAATCGACCTCAGGCGAGGTTTGACGATGAAGTCGTTGATGTTGAAAGCACGCCAACTTGGCCTAAAGGTGTCAAGAATCACCCAAACTCTTTGGACGCGTTAGCGTACTACGTGCCAGCTAAGAAGACATCTTTCAGAAAATACTTCTCTGGCAATGGAAAGCCTAAATCTTTCTATGTTATTGAGAAAGATAAGAAGGCTACTCAGTACCACAGACTACTCCCATAATTTGAGATTAACCCTTCAGTGCAAATGTAAGAATAATTCGGACACTTCTTAAATTTAAGTGCAAGTTGAGAATAATCTCACATTTTATATCCTTTTTACACATTTCGATATATTATTTACCTACCTTACAATTGAATTATATAAAAAAACGTATACACAACATCTAACCCGTAAACAAGAGTTTTTACTGAAGAAACTCAGCAATGGTGAATTATATCGTGTTTATAGTCCATCTGTGAACCATCTGTTTGTATATTTTAATACTAATAGATTCCAACCAGGGGAACCAGTTCACCTGCCAGTTGCAGGAATGGAGACATAGATTAAAATTTCCATTTACTATCCATTGAGCTATTATTACTACGTATAGAGAAGCAAATGTCCCATTTTTTAGAGTCAACTAAAGTTCTCTTTAGCGCTGAAACAATAATTAGTCTTCTAAGCAGACAATAGAAACACGTAGCGCTATCAGAACGCTTTTAGCAATATTTTTCTCGCAAACACAGTGATTTTCACGGTACGCGTTTCGTTCTACGTTCTACAACAACAAGCGTAGCTGGATGGCCTCACTTGAACGGAACATAGTTGTGATGTGTGGCGTCTTCTCTATACGTAGTAATAATAGCTCAATGTTTACGTCCAGCTTTTTATACAAACGGCGCGTGCTGAAGTTTCCTACACTTACAATAACTCGATCAGTTTTTCACAGCAATTGTACCTTCAAACTTAAATCACGACTGCAAAAGTAATAAATCAAAATCCTTATTGAGAAAATTGACTGAAAATCAGTAGCAATATAATCTACTTACAATATCGACAGTCCAATCGATTTATTGTAGGGCCCTGCCGCTTTGTCGGGTGGTAACTTTACTAGCGATGCTATCGAGTTTAATTTATCGATACTAGAATTCGATAGCATCGTTTATTATTGTTTTGAAATGCAATCGATTATATCGCTTAATTAAATGATCGATAATTTTACGGCTCTATAATTGAATTACTTTATAATTTAGAGGTAACTATCCGCCTTTGAAAGTCATGTACGACATTGTTGATTGAATGTTTTCAATCATTATAATGTGAAATAAGTGACTGAACTCTTTATTCCATTTATAAATGACACATCACGCATTGTATACTTAATTCACGAATACAGTACGTGCAATAAAACAGTGTCGGAAAAACTGAGTTTTAGCTATAGCAAAGCTAGTAACTCAGCAATTTTTCAGCGGATACTTTAGACAACTTTATTTTGGTGACTGTACTTTTTGTTGACTGTACTTGCATTGTCTTCCTATATTACTAATGTATATCAAGTCAATCAGACCGCTGGAAGTGGGTGAAATTCGACTTGCAAGATTCCACCCGAACATCACACCACAGTTACATACATACATTGCAAGTTAAATAAAAGCTTGTAAAATACTATTTATCCCCTAACTTTTAATTAATTAATTAAAAAGGTCTGCCTATATTATGATTTAGTCTTGAATTAAATTGTAATTAGAGGCTAAGTACCCCATACATATCTTTTTGTATCCAATCTCTTGAATATACTTACTTACTTTGTATATAAATGTCTGCTTTACTCCTACATATAAAATTATAGCAATAAGTAATCGATAGGTGCTTATTTATGATATTAAGACTGCATAACGAATTTAAATTATTATCTAGATTTACTATTCAGCATTTAGATACAACGAGAAATATTTGTTGTATATTAAATAGGTTCTTTTTTAACATTTTTAAAATAACTCTATAGAGTTCTGTCTTGAAATATAAAAGATTAGTTTGAAAATGTTATGTCTTATTATAAAAACTATATTTATGTCTGCATTTATTACTGATTTACTTTGCTTACTTATTTATTTTTATTTTTACGTATACTTAGACTACTAATTTAAGATCCAATGTGACTTTGGCATTAGAAGTAATTTCTTTCACAGTTCTTATAGGCATTGTACCTAAGTCGTTATTTTAGCAGTAGGTATTTAAATATAAGTAGGTATGTTTTGTACAACATAAAATAAATTTATAATAAAGTAATAAATACTTTTCAAAAATTATTCTTTGTTCAGTTTTTTCTTCCCACCCAAAACCCCCTTTACCTAGAGTTGAAAAAAAAAACAATTCCATTAAATATAAAATAACGATTCTACTATCGCTTCGATGTTACGCTTTGCCTGTCTGAAGTTAGGAAGTGGAATTAGCGTTGCCAGGCGTCCGGATAAAAGCGGACATGGTTAGGCTTTTTAAATGGCTGCCCGGCTTTTTGACAAGTGAAATCAGATCAAAAGGAAATTTTCGCCCAGCAATCTCAGAAATGCTACAACTAATGCTACGCGCTAATAAGAAGGCTTACTTTAGTATTGGGGCTGTAACTATTTAGTAATCTGTGGCTGTGTGAACAAAATCTCACCTGCAGTGCTATTCTGTAAAGTTAATTTGCAATATCACTTCTGAATCCGCGATGAGATTAGAGTTTCATATTCTTAAAATGAGTGAGTTCGACACTAGCGCTACCGAGTGATGACGGAAGTGAGAAGAACTACGGTGAGTATTTTGACGTTTTTCAATAGGCTGAATCTCGAAACTCACTTCACTTCAGTTAGCCTTGATGTTATCTAGAGAATACCAAAACAATGACAAGCGAGATGACAATCGAAGTGCTGATAAGTGATGACGTGGCAGAAAATGGTGAGGACGCAAAGCCTAGAAGGAAACTAGATCTTTAGTGTAGCTTCGGGAACACACCGGTAGATATTTTATCAACTAAAACTCGAACTTCAAAGTCGGGTAACTACCAGGTACCACCGTGGTATTGATTTATCATCTAACGTCCGTCCATAATTTTCTGAAATTAAGGAAGGTCTGGCGGCCCTGGAATCTTCTAATATTTGTCTCATAGTTCATAGGGCGGCATGTTCGATGACTCAATTGGCGTGTTTGGTTAAGATTCCACCTATCATGCCGTAGGTCGTGGGTTCGATTCCCAGGACATGCATTTGTGTGATTGAATCATAATATTAGGTAGGTATTATGTATGTCTCCTTTAATAAAACATTTAAACGATAAGGTATCCGCAGGCATGACATGTCATTGACATGGTAATTGCTTGGTAATTGATATCAAATTAGAGACGTTTTTGTCCTTGGCAATCCTAATAATAAATGCGAAAGTGAGTTTGTTTGTTTGTTACGCCTTCACGCCTCAACTACAACGGATCATGAAATTTAGCATGCAGATATTATAGAGAAGGCTACGTGAGGGACAGCTAGTTTAGTAATAAGAGCGACTTGAACAAGGAATATCCAAGAGAAAAGTTACAAAAATCGTAGTAAGTGGCGCTACCTGTGAGTTGCAATACCAAACCGTTTCAATACTAGCTAGCTAGTTTTCTACATTGTAAACTTTCAGTACCCAGTAGTAAGTTAGTTTAAAAATTAAAACATAGATGGCGCTGAAAACATTACGTTTACTTTACCGACGGAGCACGTCACCACATGCGCGGCAGGCTGCGCGATTTATAAAAATCGTTCCAAATGCTATCCGACACAAATCCATAATCGCCGCCCGTAAAAAATGTCAGCTGCTCCTGAAAGCAGTTCGAAAAACATGAAAATTGTGGACGAAAACAAAAACTTCATAGAAAGGACGGTTGTAAGTGTAAATAAATGTTCAAGTGATGAAAATAAAAAGAGCGAATCCAACACAAATGGTAGCAGCACTATTATAAAAGTGAAAAGTGTTATTCCGAGGAAAAGGTGAGCTTTAATCTTATTATTTATTTTGTAACTCCTAGAAGGCTCCAATCTATCGTTTTAGATGTATGCGTTAGACGCATAACATTTTAATTTTGGCAATAAAAAAAAAAATGCGAGCGACCTAGCTCGCTCCAGTTTTCTGGATATAATTACCAAGCGTTGATCTAAAAATATCTAGATATCTCATTGAGTAGTAAATTGTAATAGTTTTAGGTAGTAATTAACACAAGCACTCAAGTGTAAGAATATTTCCCGCCAAATGCCTTTTCAAAAGTAAGTAGGGTCATTGCGCTGGTTTGCCGTCCAGTACCACTTTTCGTCCATTTGACTGAGGTACTACAAACACATGCGTAAAATTTGAATACAAACGTACCTTCCCGCGCAAGTTTGGACTTTTTGCAATCCATAATGTCTAGGCAACAGT
The DNA here is from genome assembly GCA_951394255.1 of Polyploca ridens. Taxonomy (NCBI): domain Eukaryota; kingdom Metazoa; phylum Arthropoda; class Insecta; order Lepidoptera; family Drepanidae; genus Polyploca; species Polyploca ridens. The sequence continues at coordinate 14,052,541 of OX596252.1, forward strand.
TCTATCAACATGAAAATGTGATTTGACGAGTAGTGACTTCAAAAATATTAACGTCAGTGACCGCTTCGCATCCCTGCCTTGCAGAAGTCAACGCGCCTAAAAAAAATTATACCGGTAGGAAAAGTTCATGGTAAGTTTAATAACTGTTTTAGCTAGTTTACGTAATGTTTTTGGCAAGTATGTCTATTTAACACCATATTTAACACAAATTTAAGTGTTTATTATAGTTTTTTTATGGAAATCTTAGTAAAATTGAGTGGACTAATACTAGCATACCAATTTAGCAAAATATTTGGTTTTCGTCCACGTGGACGGAAACCCAAATAGCTATGTGAATATTTGTAATGGTCATTTTACTTCAACGGACCTATAAAATAATGAATTATCTCCCAATAATGATCTTTATTGCAATGAGTTTAGACATTTTAGTTTCCGTCCACTCCTTTGTCAGTGTTGCGGGAATAAAAAATATTTATAGGACGTGGACGAAAACTAAAAAAAGCGTTTAATGTGGTGTTAGTTTTCGTCCATGAACGAGCACTCGGGTGGACGAAAATAAAAAAAAAGATATTCTTTTGCATTATTTTTCGTCCATAGACATATTATTTGTATACTAGCTGTTCCCCTGCGGTTTCACCCGCGTTCCCAGGATAAAAAGTAGCCTTGTCATTTTAAAAACTTACTTTAAAACTAGAAAGAAAACCGCCGCGTACACGGAAGATTCCTTAATAAAGGCTCTAACTGCAATTTGGGAAAATAAGGCGTACAAATGTAGCAAAAGCTTAGGGAAGATGGCAACTGTATTCCAAGCAGAAACATACGCCATAATAACCTGTGCTCAGGAGAATATAGATAGAGGAACCAAAGGTAAATCCATCTATATTCTCAGTGACAGTCAGGCTGCAATCAAAGCCATGGCATCCTACAAAGTGGACTCCAGACTTATTCTGGATGCTGTCCAAACCCTAAACAGGCTTGGGAAGCATAACAGGGTAAGACTGATGTGGGTCCCTGGGCACAAAGGAATCCATTGTAACGAAGTGGCAGATGAACTGGCAAGATAGGGCTCAGCAAATGACTTTGTGGGTCCAGAACCATGTGTAGGCATATCGACGTGTCTCGTAAAGGCCACATTTAGGGAGTTTGCAGATCAAAGACAACGAACACATTGGCTAATACTCTACCACCTTGCTCTAATACCGGTCTACAACACTCCAAGAAATTCCTAGGCTCTAATTTCAAAGCCCGGGAATGCATTTGGAATATGAGCAGGGGGCAAATCCGCTACCTGCTTGGGGCCTTTACTGGGCACTATGGAACCAACGACATGCTCATGAAGATGGGTCTAACCGCGACACCCATGTGCAGGTTGTGTGGGGAACATACGGAACGCATGGAGCACCTTCTGTGCATGCGATGCACTGGCTGGTAAGCGAATGAGTCTACTAGGGATCGGATATCCAAAACCAGAAGACTATAGGCTCATATCTCCTAGCCTAGTTGTAAAACTCATGAAAAGAGTTTTCAACGAGACTGGGGAGGAGTAAGGTATCTAGGGGACCACAATAGATCCCAATGGGTCGAAATGTCCGAGCTATTTCTCGGCCCCTCCATAAGATAAGATAAGATTGGGCTCCAGTGCCTACCCTCCTACTCTGTCATCAGTACCTGAAAATCATATATGGTCTAAGTTCATCTCAAGACAAGTCCAACATCCCCAAACACGGCTAGAATACGTTGCTACGCTATAGAGTCCCAGTTCCTACCCTCCTACTCCATCATCAGACCCTAAAAACCATATATGGTCAAAAATCACCATACAATTCCAACGACCCCATACACGGCCAGGATACGTTGCTCCACTATGGAGTTCCAGTGCCTATACTCTTACTCCATCATCAGACCCTGAAAACTATGCATGATTAATGTTCATATAACGACAATTTCAATGACTTCAAACACGGCTACGAAACGTTGTTCCACTATTGAGTTGCTGTGCTTGTGCTGTGGTTGTCATTGTAATACGCATGATTGATTTATTTTCTTAATTTCTTTAATTATAGCTAATAAAAGAAATTAAAAGAGAAAAATGACAATAAGGCTATTAAATAGTAGATATATTACGTTGTTGATTAAATAAAAGTATATTATAATTGCTTTTTAACTTGATAATTCACCTGCACTCCTTTTTCTACATAGTGGTCGAAATCTAGCTCACACTAGGACGAAAACCAATTTTTTTGGACGAAAACTAGCAAAAACCCTACTTTTGATAAAATATTTTTTTATAAAAAGATATGTGAAAATGATTTATTTTCTCTTAAAATTAACCTAAAGAAGACTAATTAAGCACACACAAAAAATATAATACATTTAAGTAAGTGTACTTCAAGATATTCATTTCGGATCACAAAGCTGGCAACTCCGATAATTGGACGAAAACCAGCGCAATGACCCTATAAGTTATCGTTTCAGTGCTCCTTTTTCCTTATCGTAAGTATGATTCATATTTTCGTAGGTTTGTTATCTTTATTGCCCTACATTATAAATAAGTAAATATAATATTAGTTTCCTATTTCTTGAGTAAGTAATTGATAAAAATTCGTTATTTTTATTTGAAAATTCGGGGTCTTAAGGCGGATGTGCCCGCATGTGGCGGGAAATTGAAAATTTCAAACATTTTATTGTTATTTTTATTGTTGTACTTACTCGTTCGAGATAAAAAGTTGTAGGTATAATGTCTTTACGTTGAAAATCAAGATAAAAAAATCTGTCACCTACCGTGTGTTCCGACAGTAGCATTTGAGAGCCAATATCTAGGTTTTGTGTGCTTACCACCTTCAGTCACAACTAGAGGCAGGCATCTCTCACTCCATGTACTTGCGCGCTATAATTGCCTACCGGCCGCCGGACCGTCACCAGTCCATTTCTCAGTTGACTGTCGACAGTCGCGTGGCGCGTTCGTACGCATATATTTCGCTCGAACTGTTTGTTGTTCTTTCTATGGAAGGTTTAAAGTACCTTTTTATAATCATGTAAAAGATCTAGAGGCCACATTTATTGTACTTTGATCAAAATATGAATCCCGGTTGCACGATATTTGAACTATGAAAATATTCCATTTAACTCCCCTTGTATGTACTTGTTTCCTTTTTTAAACTTTTTGTTCGATTCCGAGTATTCTCCACAATAAGGTTCAATAATTGTGAATTTCGACAAGCAATATTTTATTAATCTACATATAGGTACTATATTAATATAAGTAATAAAGCGGAAGAGTTAAGAGAAAAACATATTTTTGTATATGATAGCCAGATATAAAAAAAAATTAAAAATTAATTTATTTCCACCAGAACGCACAGAATAATAACAATAATAAAGAAAAATAAAACAGTAGCAACAATAATAATAATAAAAATCTGTGCGTCGCGGTGTAAAAAAAGGCCCCGACTCAGTATAAAGTTGTGGGAGCTACCCACAACACTGGTATTCTGTCGGCAGACGCGTGAGTCACGAACATCGGCGAGTAGGTACAAGAAATATAAAAAGCAAGAAACCAGAATATAAAAAGATATATATATATAGACAATATCTAATTTTACAAAAATAGGTATCCCTACGAAAACTTCCCAAGGTGTAAAAAAGAATACTTATAAAATTCCTAATATCGCGTGCGCTGCGAAAAAACCATTGATGTTAAAATGCAAAGAATTGCAGGTCTTCAATTTGTCTACAGAAAAGTCCGTGGTGGAATATACCTATCTCCTAAAAAATATTCATATTCAGAAGGTTATTTGCAAAGCTATTTTGACCAATATAGAATTGATCCTTATCCAGTTAAATATGTTCTTTACCTTATGTATTTAATGTAGATTAAATGTGCCCTTTACTTCTCTATTTCTTCTTCTATCCTTTTCTTTACACTCACCAAATAAGTTGTTCACGTGACGAGCAAAACTTACGATATACGGAATAGGGTACAACACCACGCAAACGAAATCGCGTCGATATGGCAGAACAACGTTTGTCGGGTCAGCTATCTATATAAAAATAAAACACTTGTAGGAATCTTCTTATTTTAAACAACTTGCTTTTTTTTTTTTTTTATACGACTAAGTCGGTAAACAAGCATACGGCCCGCCTGATGGTAAGCAGCTACCGTAGCCATATGGACGCTTGCAACACACGAAGCATCGCTTACAAAAAATTAAAAAAAAAAATTCAATTGCTGAAAAATTAAAAAGCATTTTACTTTTTGATTTCATAAAGTGTAAGTACTGTAAATTCCTACCTACTGAGATCTTTATCGACAGAGGCATCCCTGGCAATCCACGCTAACCACGCGGCGGCGAGTAGCTACAAAGCAAAACTCAGTTTACGCTCGTAAGCTTAGGTGCATTTTCGTTCGCAACGTCTAGCGACTCAAAAAAGTAGGCTATTATAACAGTAGGTATTGTAAATTTTGTATGGAGTGATTTATCTGTTACGTAGTAACTATTTAGTAATCTGTGCTAGAGGATTCGATCCTGGTAGATTTTTCTAATCCCGGGATTTCGGGATTATCTACACTACAGTTAATCTCGGGATCCCGGGATAGTCCCGGGATTGTATTGGTAGTGAAAAGTGGTAACAAAAAGACAGTAAAACATATCAAAATATTTTTTTTATTTATCTTATAGTTTTGAGAGGAGATAGAATATTTAAGTTTTAAATCTTCAAAAAGTTTCTTCTTATAAAATAAACAAACTAGGCACTATATAATTTATGAAACTAACAATAAACTTCAAAAATTACACTTTAGACTTATTTAGAGAAACTATAAAAAAATATTATATGCTAAAGCGATCAATGTTTATAGGTACTCATATTTTAAAATTAAATTGGCCAGAATCTTTATAAATTACTTAAATAAACCACGAAAATAAAATCTTAAGGAATAACAACGCATCCAACGTCTCATCTGCAAGCATACTTCCCAATTTGTTGCACAAATATGATGAGGCTGAAAAAGTGCGAAAAGGCTCGATGGAAGTTGGAGGAATCGTCAATAAATATTTTTTCTTCAGTCGTCTCCAAATTATAACCTCGAGTGGAACTAGCCTCACTTTTATTGACTTAAAAAAATGTATCAATCCCGAAAATCCCGGGATTCGTTAAATTTGATCCCGAAAATTTCGGGACTAAAATATGACCGGGATCCCGGTCGAATCCTCTAGTTACAACACAATTTCCTACCATGGTAAGATTGTAGTCAAACACAGGCATAGGTACTAAATGGTAAAAAAAACAGGAAAATCCCTCAGGAAAAAAAGAATTAGATCCTCGGAAACACTGGTAATCGAATCCTAAAACAAGCTTGAGGTTTCGGTGAAGGAAAACATCGATCGTGAGGAAACCATATACTTAGTACGAGGCTCCAAAGTTGAGAATCTTTGCCAAGGACCTACAGACCGGTGTGCTACGGCAGTTCCACTTGAGTCAGTCGCCAACATGGCGACGTATGCTACGTAGCCATGCCATCTTACTTATTCTACTAGTCCTATCGTTTTTGATTGTTTGTTTAAACGCGCTAATCTCTAGAACTACCTACTTACTTGTTTTTTAACTATTTACTTACTTTTTATCCCGGGCACGCGGGTGAAACCGCGGGGGACAGCTAGTTATTTTTTTTATGGATGGTTTCAGAATATTGTCACCATTAAGTTAGGTATAAATTATATGTCGCCGGCTATGTCTGATCCACTCCTCCTTTGAAGTTATATGTATCTTGGATCGATCGACCTTCTTTCGATGACATATGGACGACCCCTAACTACCTACTATGATCTACTTAGTTCTATACATATTGTTCGGTTAAATCGGTAGACTATTTTACTACCTTTCCTAAGTACCTAACCTACCTATACAATTCTGGTAAAATATGTAATACCTAACCTAACAGGTAAAAAAAATAAATCAAATTATTAAATGAAACAAAAAACCCGACACGTAATATAAAAGAGAAAAACAAGCTCTGTAATCTATAGAATTTTGAATATACATAGGTACCTTAAATTCTATAAGCTATTGAGGAAATGGAAGTATAGAGGCTGATACCTATTTAGAAAAAGAAGTTGGAATGCTTCTGTAGCCGCAACGCAATGCATATTCTACCGACCGATGAGATCGCCGCTTTTAGTTCTATTTTCAAAAATAAAATGTTCTTTTATAAACGAATTCAAAAATAAAAAAGTAAAGAGCCCGACGTATTCCATTGAAAATATTTCGCTGACTTCAAATCAGTGTCAGGTTAGTTATTTCATACTTTTTAGTGTTGTGTTTAGTGTGTTTGAAGTCGATATTTTTTTTTTAAATTACTTTTTTATTTATGAAACAGTAACAGTAATAAATCGAGTCTTTATTCATGATTATTTTACTTATAAATCAAGACTTTTCCGTTTCTGTATATTCTTTAGGTAACAGATATTTTTTTTAAATCAAAATTACTTTATCCCTCAGAGCAAAATATGTATGTATAAGCTATGTATTTTATCCCCGCTCGCTACAATGACGGACTTTTTGAGCAAGAGGAGTGATAACGTTTTTTCAGGTAAGCTGTTCTCAGTGTATCAGACATAAAGTTACATGACACAGATGTTTTACTATAGAGCTCGAATTCTTTCATTCACGTCCTCTCTCTGTTTATATCCAGAAATAGTTTGCGCGTATGTGCGCGAGCGCAATAATACAAAAACATATAGATGCCATCAAAATATCAATCTGCGTGCTTTGCTATGCCACTTCATTTTTAGAAGAAAATGTTCCGTACAACAAACTCACCATAGAGATTCATCATAGTTTCTTGCCAGTTCTTCTCAGTTAAAGGCCGACTTACGTACTGGTGGTAACTTCAGTAGCTTTGACCTTCATAAGTCAAAATTCAAAATTCAAAATTCAAAATCATTTATTCAAATAGACCTTCGCAGGCACTTATGAAAAGTCTGACTCTAATACTCTAATACCGGTTCGGAAGGTTGCATTTGCTGAGAAGAGCCGGCAATAAACTCAGCAATTACTCTTTTCAAAACAAGCTTAGATTCATTACATAATATTTACATTCTAATCGCACTGACAACAATTGCGTGCCCCGGCAAGTACCCTACTAGGGCCTAAATTGAACAATTTAAATTGGCCTCGGCTTTGACTTTACCTTGTAAAGTTTAGGAGATGGAGTGCAGAAAGAAAGCTAAATCTTATTTATTTATTCAAACAAAAAATACTATTACGGTATCCCACCTCCATACAGCCAAGAAAAGCGCAAGGTCCTTTTCTCAAAGTGCTTCGTCGTTTTTTTGAACCCCCATAACTTGGGTTTGGATTATACCAGACTAGCTGTCATCCGCGGTGTCATAGGCTATCTGCATGCCAATTTCATGAAGATCCGTTGAGTAGTTGAGGCGTGAAGGCGTAACAAACAAACAAACAAACTCACTTTCGCATTTATAATATTAATTAGGATTAGATATTTAGTTTAAATTGCATAGCTCTTATACATTAGATTTTATTGATATCTAAAATAATGCTAGCAAAAACATTTTCATGTAAAAAAGAAATGAACGTTTATTTGTCGCTGACTTAAAAATAACATGATAAAACAAAAGAAAAAAATAATTAAATAAAAGCAGAGACAAAAAGGTCTAGTGCTGTGGATAGGCATATCGCACAACCGCTGATATTCTGCACTAGCCTGACATTACATGACGTGTAGAGTTATAAGCTTGACTCTACATGAGATATGATAACTTTTTGACAGTGCGAGTCGCCATATGACTCCCACTGTCACATGTTTTACATGAAAATGTTTTTGGTGGGATTATATTATACGGTCGCAATTCTATCACTTTTTGGACCTCTTGGCGCTAGTATAGATTAATCAGTGATTAATTAAAAAGATGTTCGCATGTTTATAATAGTTGTTTGAAAATAGAGCTCAACAATGAACTTTATTTGAAAGGCTGAAGCGAATGCGTGTCTGAATGCTTGTCGATCAACTCGTACTACATTGTAGTACCTAACGTAAGTATATTTACATTTGAATCTGAGTCGACGGTCAGTTCTATTTAGATCTTGTATGAATTCACGATATATAGACAGGAGTATTGAAATAGGAGTAAACTACAAAGTCAAAAACCGGCCAAGTGTGAGGAGCACGCCCGATATAAGACATAACATATAGCATAAATCAAAATCAAAAAGTCATTTATTCAGTTTGGGCCCTAGTAAGGCACTTATGAACGTTAAATTGGTTCATACAGTTGAATTTACCACCGGTTCGAAATACACTTAAACTGAGAAGACTCCGGCAAGAAACTCAGCAAGGTTTTTTTTTGTGGAAGATCTTTTAATGATACAGCTTTTTTTTTCAAATACTTAACTTTATCGACCCCAACATTAATATACCCCGGTGTTGCAAGCGTCCATAGCGCTACCGATTACACCAAGAAAGCCATATAATCCCACCAAAAACATTATTATGTAAAATGTTGCCACCAAGACATATGGCTCGTACTGTCAAAAAGTGTAGAGTTTGTGAAGTTAGGGCTTATAGAGTAAGTGCATGTAGAGTTATAAGCTTAGCTCTACATGAGATCTGATAACTTTTTGACAGTACGAGCCATATGTCTTGGCGGCAACATTTTACATAAAAATGTTTTTGGTGGGATTTCACTTCTTTTTGTAAGTTGCTTATGTTTTTTTTTTGTTCGAAATTTCCAAGTTTTATATTTTTTTTGTTGTTTGTGTACTAATACAAGCTTACATACCAAATTTCAGCTTTCTAGGACTTCAGGAAGTACCCTATGAGTTTTGATGATCATCAGTGAGTCAGTGACGAAATCGGGGTTTTTTAGATATCAATAAAATCTAAAGTATAAGAGATATGTTATTGAAACTTAATATGTTTAATAAGTTTACTATTGACATCATGTCCTGAGAATTTTGTTTATTTGGTATAATCCAAACCCAAGTTATGAGGGTTCAAATAAACGACGAAGCGCTTCGAGAAAAGGTAGGTAGTGCCCTTTCGCTTCGCTTGGCTGTCTGACATCATGTCCTGAGAATTTTGTTTATTTGGTATAATCCATCCAAACCCAAGTTATGAGGGTTCAAATAAACGACGAAGCGCTTCGAGAAAAGGTAGGTAGTGCAGATTGTTTGCCGAAAACAATGGTCAAATGAAAATAGCTCTAATTACCTCTCGTCATCGACGGAGAGTCCAACCCTGCACATTGGAACCAAAATGTTCTTGCTCCTTTGAAACCTCACGCTTTCTACCGCGGACGCTTAGGTTGTGGAATGAGGTCCCACGACGTAGTTTTCCCAAGGGCGTACAGGATGGGGATCTTCAGGAAGGAGGTGAAAAAATTTTTGCAGGGTCGGCAACGCGCGAGTCATACTGGTGATACCACAGGGGGCCAAGTCTGCTAAAATGTCATACTGATACGATGCTGTTTCAATTCCATTATCATTGAGCCGATGGATGTGCGCAGTCTACTAATTCATAATAGTCTCAGGAATGAAAAGAATTTTAGCTGGTACAAAAACTGTCAAAACTGACAACAAAGATCATTGTGGCACATTTGTAGTTATAGTGGAAAATCATCGGAAAGCTATTTTAGACTACTAAAACTGTTACTGTAATATGTGACAATTTTGACACCACTGATAGTTCATTGGAACACAATTGTAATAGCAGACTTGGGCCCCTGGGTAACCCTGGTGTTGCGTCAATAAGCTACGGTGACCGCTTACCATCACGTGGCCTGTATGCTTATTTGCTACCGTAGTAGTATAAAGATATAATAAATTAATATTCGTTTTGGAGTTTAAGAGCTCATATATCAACATACACAGTGTATTGCAGGAAAAATATTAAAATAAAGTCTTATCTATGCATGCAATGTAGGGATAAACTGAAATTATTTAAAGTTATGTTATTAATAATTCATCAACATGGCTACTATCTAAACCTATAAGGCGCCGATCCCGCAGAAGAGTTCTAGAGTTCCGAGTTCTGAGTTCCGCGTTCACTGTAATCTATGCGGCGCCTTTGATCATTGCCCCCAGAGAACTCGTCTTTCAAGAGAACGTGAGTTCTGTCGGATACCATTCTCTAAAGCTGGCAATTGAGGTGACACGTCTGAGCTATCACTGTCTTATTTACTGAGTGACACAAGGCAGAAAAGACAATGGGCATTCTGGCCCATGAGTGGCCACTAATTAAACTTAAGTAAGGCCAATGAGACGAGATAAAGAATGTAAACAAACTTTTGCTTGCTGTATGTATATAATTACACCTTTTGGTACGGGATACTAATTACATTTAATGCGACTACCTTGCAATTTCATAATATGTACCTATCTCCAATTATTTATTAAATCTTTCATATTTTTTGTTGATATATTATTGCCTAATAGAAAACATAGAAATTATTGCTGGCCGCCAATGGGACAAGCTCCATACAAATTTGCCCACTTACCTTTAGAACTCTAGACTGCTCGGTCGCTGTGTGTACTGAGTGAACTCGGAACTCGGAACGCGGAACTCTAGAAATCTTCTCAGTGGGATCGGCGCCTATAATATAAGTCTAAGCTACTATCGCCGCGTTAACCCTTTAATTACCAATGTCACTTGTAGGCAGTTGTAGGTGACAGAAGCTTACTATTTTTTTTTACAAACACACGAGTTTTATTATTTATTTCTACCACTATTGGAGCAAAGTCAATTAGCACTTTTCTCATGATACCTATAGAAGTATCATGAGAAAAACGCTAACTGTCTACCTACCTATAACGTTACGGAAACCTAATTATACATTTCACTTTTTTTACCCCTTCTAAATTCAATTTCTCTTGTAGTTTCAAATAGATTAAAACAGCGTATGATATAACCGATAAGATAACGATTACTGACCGATATTAACACGTATGATTTTTACAAGATATAAAAAATACAATATAGGCCCCGGTATCTGATAACGATTATCATGCATAAACTCACAAAATGCGTTTGCATGAAGCTCGGCCTATATCTGTCAACTCAAGATTGTATCCAACTAGCTGTTCCCCGCGGTTACACTCGCGCTCCTGGGATAAATATAAGCCAAAAGAACCGAGAATTCCCGGTTCTGAAACTAAGTTAAGCCGACACCTAAATGGAACGTATCGGTATCTATCTATGAGTAGGTAATTTGTTATGTTACATATATTTATATAAAAAACAACTGGATTGTTAAAAGACTTGATTACATTTAGCTGTGATTCCGAAGTCACTGTTTGATTGTCATTCTACTTCATATAAAACAATTTTATTGTTAGTATTATACTACCTATAATATTTTTGAAGATAAATTAATAAAAAGAGCAAAAGTTTAAGTATATTAAATTAATAATGGAACCGAAAGAACCGGTTCTGGGTTGGAATGGGAACCGAAAGTACCGGTTCTGGGTTGGAATGGGAACCGAAAGTACCGGTTCTCAAAATACGGCCGGTTCTCGATGCCCTAGATAAATACTATAAAGGAACAGACGCTCCGACCACGACTAAATCGGAAGCGGTCAGCTCGCCAGGCGCATCCGACGTAGGTATTTGTTCGTGGTCGGCTTTCCGACGGTGATCGGCGTCACAGAATTCGGCGTCGCGTAGGTATATGGAAATCCTTCCAGGACTCCAATACATCTGAGGTCTTGGGTTTACGATCCTGCCAAATCGGAGGGTCTGTTCTGTTACTAGTATTACCCTGTGTCCCTCTGCTTACCATTGGCTATCTGCGTGTAAATTTCTTCGCAAACGGTTCAGACATTGTAAATGAGAACTTTTCGGCGACAAAGAGCCAGACACACAAAAAATATTATTTCCCACACTACTGCAATGTCTGCTACCCTCGAAACACTGCATGATGAAACTTATCATAAATTCATATTACAAAAAGCTATTGTCTCGATCAGTATCCGTGACTCAGTGTAATTCGTTTACGTACCTACTCTTATTTTACCTATATACTTTTATCTTACTTATTATAAAACACAACGTATTTCTGTCTATCCATTAGTTTTGTATTAGTATAACCCTGAGAGCCACTCCAGAAACACAGATATGATGCAGTTTTCACAGTTAAAGCATCAAGAAAAAAAAATTCGGTTCTACGACACCCGTCCTTGAGGAAGGTTTTCGGCTTTCACGCTGTGACTGAAAGGAACGCCTGCGCTGATCCCACAGCGAGCAGTCTCTATGACACTTTTTCATTTTGCACACAGCGACCGCAGCGGTCAAGGAGAACGCACGTAGAACTTCGATCGCAGAACTCTATACCGCTTGGCGCCTTTGAGTAACAAGTAATAAACATGCAAGTGGAGTCGCAGACATAGGCTAGCTAGCTAAATTATTGCCCAATATCTACGAACAAAAAAAAAAAAGAAAAAAAGGTCATTCGATATATTACAAGATGGACCTCGTAGAATCGTAGTGGATAAGCCATCTTTTTAAGAGATTCAGAAAGAAATTGTCAATCCCAGTTATATTTCTATACCGGTTCTTTTCTTTGTACCCAGACAAGATCTGCTGAAATGGTACGGATGGGGCTACAAGGACTCCATGTTCCTGCTCCAGAAGGAAACTGCGAGTTTCACAGGAGGCAGGTAAGAGTATATTCTAATTATAATTTGTCAATCCGTTAGTGTGCTAGCATCGGGAAAAAATCCAATTCCGCAACTAGTATGTGTTTTTGCACTGATAACAGTACCGACCAATCACTGCATCTAAATGTTTAGTGTGTCCTTCACTAAGCCAATCAGCCCCCCTAAAAAGGAAGCTAAAGCAATATTGCTAACGCAATTCATTTTTTATAATTTACGGCAGATCTTATGCAATTCATCAATTCCGAATCTTTTATTGATTTGAATTATATATAATGAGTGACTAGTATACCAAAAGATATTGAAATTACGTAGGATCTGCCGCGAATTCGAAAAAATGAATTGCGTTAGCAATATTGCTTTAGCTTCCTTTTTAGGGGGGCAGAGCGCATTGTTGGTGTTGGGGATTTGGTGGAATTTTGCTTCTTTCGGTTAATTGTTCGATGTGTGCTATATACTATAACTTGAGTACCACGCGGTTTTTGATGTGGCTTTCGCAGTTACCTATGGAGTTTCCAGAGCGAGCTGAGCATAAGACGCGAGCAGACCCATACAGCATGAAGCAATAATCACAGAAGGATATTTGCTTTATGCCCTTAACAAATGCGAATGCTTTTTTTTTTTTTTTTTTATACCACTAAGGTGGCAAACAAGCATACGGCCCGCCTGATGGTAAGCAGTTACCGTAGCCTATGGACGCTTGCAACACCAGGGGCATCACTCGCGCGTTGCCGACCCTGAAGAAATCTCTTCAGACCCTTTTTGAAGAACCCCATGCTGTACTCCAATGGGAAAACCACGGCGGGGAGCTCATTCCACAATCTGAGCGTCCGCGGAAGAAAACTCCTTTGAGCCCGCACAGTTCGAAACAATTCTGGTTTCAATATGTGAGGATGGACTCCCCGTCGATGGCGAGAGTTAATACTATTTAGGTGGCAAACAAGCATACGGACCGCCTGATGGTAAGCGGCTATGTTAGCCCTTAGGCGCTTGCAACACTAGAGGTATAACACGTATAACATTCTAACATTATAAATCCTGATAGGGTGGTCTTCGATCATATTCCAAGGTATGTTTTAATAAGCAAAAATTGCTCTGGCATTTCGCCATGTGTTCTTTCGTTTTTTTTTTTTGACAAGCAGGCAGACTGGCCTCCTGATGGTAAGTGGTCACCGCCGCCTATGAACATTTGCAATACCAAGGGGATTGCCGTTGTGTTGAAGACCTTGTAGAGCTCTATTTACGCCTTTTTTGAAGAACCCCATATCGTAGCGCTGAGGGAAAACCGTAACGTAACGTATTTAACAATATTCCTAAAGATATCGTTCGAGAGGTGACATTTCAAGGATTTAAATGTTAACCACATGTTAACCATATAAAGGGCTGAGTGAAAACTGTTTTTATTCCATTAGAGCAGTGTTTTTCAATCTGTGGGTCGCGACCCCCCTGGGGGGACCTTAGTCCGGGGTTCGCCGGCAGAAGGAAAAAGGTAAGGTAGACTTCGCACAAGCGGGCGTCCAACTTACCTCTTACTTAGTTGCAAACCTCTCGCGGTTTCTTGCAGACTAATAAGTAAAGGTATCAAAATAAACAAATAATTATCGTAGTCTTTTAATTTATAAATTCTTTGTTTGTCTGACAAGGGGGTCGCCAGAATTTTTCAACCTGTAAGGGGTTCGCGTAATCAATAAGATTGAAAAACACTGCATTAGAGAATATCTCGATTTTGTAAAAAAAAATACATATAATTTGAAATTTAAGACAGACATAAACAATAATTGGAAAATGTATCAATGATTTATGACCTTATTTATCTATTCCGTGGATTTATGATTGACATTACTAATAATAAATTAAAAGTTTTGATCTTGTAAATTGTATTGATTTTTTTTGACATTGTATACTTATTATATTTTTTTGGATTTAGTGATTCATATTATATTTTGCATACTAATTATTTGTAATAACAACACGTGTTGCTCTAATGTTTTTAAGACAGGGGTATCGTTCGTGACACATTGTGAGTATGTTTGTTGGTCCGTAATAGCTGAACGGAATTGTATGTGGTACAATATCAAATCCTGGGTGTCCAAAGTCATACCGCAGAAGCAAAGTAAATCATCGGGCAAAAGACATCCTTTAGTACCTTCTGCCTTAATTATTACCCTGATAAATTAAAGGCTGATTAGTATTTCACTTGTTTTACAGTTTATTTAAGTGATAATAACAATTTGTACAAAATATAGAAATATAAGAACGCAGTACAAGTTACCTAATGGCCCTGATTCTGTTGTTCACAACTAAACTAATTTTAATCTCACTATGTCTCTTTCTAACAAAGAACATAAGAAAAGGATGTAAGAAATTTAGTCCTGTCAAATTAGTCCAATGGTTGTTTTCAATATAAAGGGGTACGAACATTTTTGTATGGGAGCTGGCATAGCCACCCGCCGCCATTTTGATTTTTTTTCAATGTCGCGGCGCACGGTATAAGTGGTATATTTGGGTAGAGGACACTTATACAAACAAAAAATGTTAAGCAATATGGTGACCTAAAGTGTCACGTTTCCGAGATATTTGGAGGTAAAGATCGCCATATGAGAATTACGACAATCATTAAAAATGAACTTATTACGTGTTTATATGCATTAGATTGTATTCAAATAATAGTTCCCAAGTTGATTTAACTTTTTTATTAGAATATAGCAAAACAAAGAGCACGAATAAACAATATTCATTAATTAATTACCTACTAAACCGCATCGCAATATTCGCAATGAAACACAATGTTGTCAAGTAGCTCGGATCGTAGTGGTTAACTTGTTTTCCATGTCGCCGTTATTAACCAAAAATGACAATACTTGTCTTAAAATATCATGTTACCGAGATATTGGAATATCGATGTATATATAATATGAGACGAATGACAATAGTTTAAAGTTGATTAAGTACAATTTATGTTCTTGTTTTTAAGCAATAGTGGTCAAATAATATCACGGTTTTAAAAATATATTACAATACATAATAGAAACAACCTTTAAATAAAAGGTTTTTTTAAAACTACTTAGGTAGCAAACAAACATACGTCCCGCCTGTTTGTTAGGGAAGAAAGCTCCTTTGAGACCGCATAGTTTGAAACTATTTTGGTTCCAATGTGTGAGGATGGACTCCCCGTCAATGGCGAGACTTGCGATGGTAGAAGGTAGCTGTGGGCATCAGGTTAAACAATTCTATAGAACACTGTCCGTTGTACAAGCGGTAGAACACACATAAGGAGGCAAAGTCTCTCCTCAGATTGAGGGGCCCTAAGCTGCTTGTGAGCTCGGGATCGTGGACAATTCTAATGGCACGTCGCTGAACCGAGTCTAAAGGCCCAAACTGGTATCCAGGTAATAGCAGTACTCCATATAAGGCCGGACTTGCGACTTGTAAAGTTGCAGCCTTTGCCCCGATGTGAAGTACTGCTTCGCTCTGTTGAGCACTTCGGATTTTTTGGATGCTATCTTAACCTTGTCTTCTAGACGGCCTATTGAAGTCGTTAGAAATATCAATGCCGAGGATCCCAATGCTTTCACTGATGTCCGTGTTCTGGAATTGTGAAGCCACAGCAAATGGGGTTTTCTTAGCGGTGAACGCGCAGACTTGGGTCTTAGTGGGGTTGAAATGGAGTAGGTCTAGTCGACCGTAATCGGAGACATTAATTAGTGTGCTCTCGATTTCAGACACAAGCCGTTCACGGCTTTCATCCACCACGAAACGAGGAATATTTGCAATGAGCGTCCTGTGTACAATGAATGCCGTCAATAGACAGCATTTCATTGATATGCAGCAGGAACAGTGTTGGGGACAGTACAGACCCTTGCGGGACGCCAGCATTTATATCCCTCGAGAAGCCCATATGCTGGTTAGAAGACACCGGTGCCATTGTGTGCACGTGAGCAGTCTTCCACGAAGATGGGACTTTCATTTAGATGGAAGTTTTATTAGGTCGGGCCGGCCGCGGGACCGGGTTTTTTTTATTTATTTACCTCGCTATTGCAATTTTGGCCTAGGGAACATTACTTAGCGATCTTTAGTTCCAATTAACTTGGTAACATAGATTTTAGGACAAGTATTGTCATTTTTGTTTGTATAATAATGACAAGATGGAAAACAAGTCACGATCCGAGCTACTTTGACTACATTGTGATTCATAGCGAATATTACGACGATGCTGTTTAGTAGGTAAGTAATTAAAAATATTGTTTTTCGTGCTCCTAGTGTAACTCTATTCTAAAAAAATTATAAATCAACCTGGGAACTATTATTTGAATACAATCGAATGCATTTAAACACGTAATAAGTTAATTTTTAATGATTTTCATAATTCTCATATGGCGATCTTTACCTCCAAATATCTCGGAAACGTGACACTTTAGGCCATCATATTGATTAACATTTTTTGTTTGTATAAGTGTCCTCTACCCATATATACTAGTTACATCGTGCGCCGCGACATTGAAAAAAAACTAAAATGGCGGCGGCTAGCTATGCCACAAAGGTTCTATCCCCTTTAGTCGCCATCTATCGTGGTTACGCCTAAATACACGCAAAATGAGACGGCAAAGATTAATTTTACAACTTAAAATATGTTCTATCCTTTTTCAATAATGTTCGTAAGAAAGAGATGAGATGTGACTAAAATTAGTTTAGTGCGATTTACAACAGAATCGGCACCAATGTCTTCGTAGGTCAGGTAAATAGAAACAATTATAAAAGAATCAATGTCACGCATGACGCACCCAATTCGACCGAGTACACAGAGTACCGAATGACGCAAATGACCTAATACTTACAAAGGGACCGGAAATAACACTCAAAATTTAAATATATGCAAGATCGAGCAAAACATACCTGCCTATGTGTTAATATAATTTTATTAAATTCAATAAAATAATTGATTGTAGCTTTTGATCAAATAGAATCAATGTGTTGAGCAATGTTCACTTTATTGCAGTTGTCATAAAATATTATCTGGGGGCACGGAAGTGCTCCCGCCAAGACAGACAAGCGAAGTGAAAGGGCACTACCTACCTTTTCTCGAAGCGCTTCGTCTTTTTTTTGAACCCTCATAACTTGGGTTTGGATTATACCAGATAAACAGGATATAATGTCAATAGTGAACTTATTAAACATATTAAGTTTCAATAACATAGCTCTTATACTTTAGATTTTATTCATATCTAAAAAAGCCCGATTTCGTCACTGACTCACTGATGATCATCAAAACTCATAGGGTACTTCCTGAAGTCTGACTAAGGTGTAGAGTTTGTAAAGTAGGCTTGTAGAGTAAGGGCACGTAGAGTTATAAGCTTGGCTCTACATGAGATCTGATAACTTTTTGACAGTGCGAGCCATATGTCTTGGCAACATTTTACATAAAAATGTTTTTGGTGGGATAATAATTTTCTCTCCGATTCCGTCCCTCATAAAAATCCATATTTTCTAAGCCTTATTTAATCATCATCATCTGCCTGCCCTGTTCCCAATCATTTGTGGTCGGCGCAATATGTAAGCTTCTTCCATTCGTCTCTTCTATCCGTCACACCAGCATCCACTCCTTTCTTACCCATATCACCTTTCACACAATCCATCCATCTCTTTTTCGGTCTTCCTCTTCCCGTATATCCATCCACTTTAATATTCATAACTTTTTAGTGACGTGGCTTTCATTTCATTCTGTAAATATCAATAAAAATAACTCAAAAAGTTAGGTATAGTCTCCTAAGACCATATCGCGAGGCTTCAACCCTTAAGGTATTTGCCCTTACTGGTCCGTCTCAAACTTCCTCTATAGTCACTATTCCTATTATAATGAAAATAAGGGGTCACAGCAGTGGCTTAAAATAGTGATCTTATCCTTATTGTTAATAAATCCCTTCTTAATCTACAAAAGCATGCAAAACCTCAAAATTTATTAATTTTAACGAATTTGTGCGCAGTATGCATGAAATGAAATGAAATAATTTATTCATTCAAATGCTTTAAATAATATTGAAATATGTGCATAATGTGTGATATATCGTGATCTGTGGTGATATACTATTTTAAAGTTCACATGCACAATGTGTTTATTTAAATAAAATGTGTACTTTCCAAACATCTACATAATGCAGCAATTTGCAAATAACGACTTTGAAACTTTGCAAATAAAGATTATTAATATTTAGTTCAGTATAGTCAATATATTATAGAGCATTGTTTGATTAAAGCATTATCTTGACCTATCATCTGGAAAAACTTGTACGTCGTTAACAAGTTTCCTATCCATCATACAGCACGTTAAGTCCACTGCTATTATCATAACAAATTGTTATACCTACCTACCCAAACGTCCAAAATAAAATCCACGCTATACGTACCTATTAATCTTGTTCTATAGGTCCTGTGACTCCAATCGCAGTCAGTTGTCAGTAGAGAACATGGCTTCTACCAGATCAAAAAATATGCATCATAGTATAATAGGCTAAATGGCTGAAAATTCTATTTAGTCTGTCATTTAAATTATCAAAAAATATTAGACACGTTTTTTTTCTTTTGTAACTACGAAATTTCGAAAGACGAATAAAATACGAAAATATTGGGTTGAAGTTCTGCGTGACATCACGTTATTTTACAGTTTTTACTCTAGTGACGTCACGAGACTCACAAGCCCCCACTCCCGTGTCAATCTTTCAATCAATCAAATGGTTTCAAAGTTATTTGGAAGATAGGTTACAGTGTGTTGAAATCACGTGTAAACAAAACAATTGCAGACAGCAATATACATCTGCTTACCGCCACAATAAATACGGTGTACCCCAAGGAAGCATATTGGGGCCTCTTCTGTTTCTGCTATACATCAACGATTTGCCCGAAGTCACTAAACATAAGTGTATCCTATTTAATCGTCATTAAATGTAAAAATACAAATGAATTGGAAAATTAAATGAAATTGACATTGAATAACATTATAAACTGGCTTGACATAAATAATTTACAAATAAAGTGTCTAAATTGACATTGAATAACATTATAAACTGGCTTGACATAAATAATTTACAAATAAAGTGTCTAAATTGACATTGGCACTGATTCTGTTGTTCACAACTAAACTAATTTTAATCTCACTATGTCTCTTTCTAACAAAGAACATAAGAAAAGGATGTAAGAAATTTAGTCCTGTCAAATTAGTCCAATGCTTGTATTCAATATAAATTTAGTCGCCATCTATCGTGGTTACGCCTAAATACACGCAAAATAAGACGGCAAAGATTAATTTTACAACTTAAAATATGTTCTATCCTTTTTCAATAATATTCATAAGAAAGAGATGAGATGTGACTAAAATTGGTTTAGTGCGATTTACAACAGAATCGGCACCATTGAATAACATTATAAAATAGCTTGACATAAATAATTTACAATTTTTTATAAAATCTAAATTAATAGAATTTAGCACATATAAAACGAATGTTAACAAAAATGTCTCTTATAATAATATCAAAATAGAAAATGTTGATTTCACTCCTTTTTTAGGCTTAACTATTGATAAATGTTGTAATTGGAAGGTTCATATTGACATATTACGTGCAAAATTAGATAGGTTTGCTTATGTGCTTAGAAGAACCAGAGAAGTAGCTACACCCGAAGCATCAATATTAGCCTATCATGGCTATGTGTCGACACTGTGAAGAATTATTATTTGGGGTAACTCAGTCGATTTAATTATTGCGTTTAGAGCACAGAAGAAATGTATCCGGTCTGTATGTGGAGTGGGTCTTAGGTTATCTATGGTTATAGGGTTCGGTATCTAGGTTATATTATCAACTGCAGCGCCATCTGCCTTGCTGATTTGTGAATATAAACCATCCAGGGCGCCACCCAAACGCATACAAAAAAAAAACATTCAAATCGGTCCAGCCTTTTAGGAGGAATTCAGTGACATACACACGTGCAGTAGAATTTTATATATAAAGATTATCTGATAGCTTAAAAAATCTTCCCAAGGCCCGATTTCGGGGGAACTATTTGTATAATGTATAATGTAACGGACGAATTAGTTTCTTTTTACCCAGGAATCATCCCTATTATCAACTTTTAATTTCTTAAAAGCAGTATGTATTGCAATCCCACCGTCTTTTTTCTAATTGACATTGGCATCTTCTTTTATAAGGTCTTGAAGACTCAATTCCTTAGTTTCATTTAATCTGTATCGCAAAGAAAGTGGTGTAATCAAGCTATGACCAGTCTGGGCCAAGTGGTGCCTAGGTCGTGGGCGGCGTTGCTAAATTGCTACATCCCGTTAATTCGCGACAGCACGTGTCATCTGACACTTCAATTAGATCGAATGTGTTTGTACAATGTCATGCTTAGAACATTGATCATATTTTAGGATCAGTTTAGGCGCCGATCCCACAGAGACAGTTCTAGAGTTCCGAGTTCCGAGTTCTTCATTCCGTGTTGACTATTGTACACACAGCAAGAAGTCTAGAGTTCTGCAATATTCGCTACTGATCGCACATCATACACTTTTTTTACTTTCAAAGGCCCCACATAGCTTACAGTCAACGCGGAAGGCCGAACTCGGAACGAGGAATTCTAGAACTCTTCTCTGTGGGATCGGCGCCTTAGAAGTTGGTAAACTTGTTAAACACCAAAAACATTTTAATGTAAAATGTTGCCAAGACATATGGCGCGCACTGTCAAAAAGTTATAAGATCTCATGTAGAGCCAAGCTTATAACTCTACAAGCCGTAACTTCACAAACTCCACACCTTAGTCAAAATATGTGGCTTGGCCGTTTCACTTTTGTGTGTTGTGTGTGTTCTTGTAGTAAAGAACTATTGAATAACAAAAAAGTAATGAACAGTGAATACATTTTTCACCTTACTCCCATGTGACGGTAGCGAAACGGCCAAGCCACATATTTTGACTAAGATGTGGAGTTTGTGAAGTTAGGGCTTGTAGAGTAAGTGCATGTAGAGTTATAAGCTTGACTCTACATGAGATCTTATAACTTTTTGACAGTGCGAGCCACATGTATTGGCAACATTTTACATAAAAATGTTTTTGGTGGGATCCAGTACGCCTCTAGGGCCTTTACTCATAAACGCTATTTAATTAAATCTACTGAATAAATGGTCAAATAAATAACGTCACCTTGCTGTCATTGTCAAACAATTTGACGTTATTTAGGTGACCACTTAATCAGCTTATTAGTTAAATAACGTTTTATGAGTAAGGGGGTAATTGAATTGTATATTTATAATATTTCCGTACCGCTCATGACCAATTTTCACTTACTAAAGCAGATTTTCTCACACGTTTACGCTAAATGTGACATCATAATAATCTCATAGCTATAGTTCTTAGTTATTTCATGGTCGTAAATTATTGGAAGCGATTGGCGCGAGTCAATAATCATGGCGGAAATAAAATTATCACTGAGAATAGCATAGTTCGCGATGTGTGTCAATTGTGTGTAAGTAAACATAAGTCGTAAATGCGCTGTAAAGTTAATACGCTTGCAGAGACGTGTGGTCATTTGAGTCACGATGAATTATGCACAATATTTATAAAGAACAAGATATCTGCCCCGCGGTTTATTCCTGAATAGCCAAATCGACCGAACGGCTTTTTCCATATATTTTGTGCGGGGTCCAAATCGTTTCAGACATGCTGATCAAAAGGCTGATAATTTCATCAGTTTATGTGGATAAGAAAGGATACACTGATATTTAATATTTCTGCGCAGATTTATAATATTTGTATAAATTATTTTCTAGCTGCATTATTTTCAGTTTAAGTTTTAGGATTACGAACGATAGAGTTAGTTTTTAAGTGGCTTATTAGTACCTATAAATTAAATAAATTAGATTTGAATTCATGTTTAAGATTTTAGAATCTCATACATTTTGGAACCACCATTTTTTGGTAGGGGAACTATAATAGAATAGATGTAATTTTTGTAAAACCTCAGTTGGATTGGAATAGTCGTGCTTCTTTAATACTACAACTATGAACGAATATTGTTATTTATTATAGTCTGTACCCCGATTGTAAAGAATTGACGTAAGTAAACGCTTACTAATGCGTTTGCGTTTACGACACTCCTCTATAGGAATTGGCACAGCGCCTCTAGCGGAATTCTCATAGTACTAATTTCTTCCATACAAAATAGTTTACGCAAACACATTAGTAAGCGTATATTAAGACGGGTTCCTAGCTGCGAGGAATTTGAATAATAGATTTTTGGATTTTTGAAGGATTGCCGTCTCGCTATGCCGCTATGCTATGCGCTATGTGCGATAGGGACATCTGCAGCTCAGACCGATTTATTCACAAAAAAAAATTACGAAATCGACGTTTCGTCTTCCCCATTTTCCTCCTCGAAAACTGAGCCGATTCAATTATTTTTTACATTAACATTTTAAGTAAGGGTTTTAAGTTTTAAGTAAGTTAGCTAGCTTTCTTTTATGTTAAAATCTTTTGGAATTTGTCTGGTAGTCCTTTTAATCACGGCGGAAAAATAGGGCATTTATTGTAATGTTTGGAGGGCCATAATTTCTTTAATAATTAGTTGCTGAAAAAAAGGAAGTAACAGGAACGTGTCCAAAGCAGAACTTGATTATATTAAAAATAAATGATGGCTCTAGAGGCATTATTCAGGAAGAAAACAGGGGAATACATTTGTATGGAATAATCGCAGCCCGACTCCCGTCTTAACGTCAATTCTTTACACTCGGGGTACTGATATATACAATTCTTCGTAATACATAGGTATTCGCAACTGTTTTACCAGCAGCAGCTGGTATGTATTTACTTTTATGATTTTACCAATAATTCAAAACTAGAACCAAAAATACTGAATTGCACACTAAATACGCACAATTAAATTGAGTATCAGTTTTATGGTTTATGCATCGAAATATTAAAAGTCGCAAAATTGTTTGAACTGAATGATCATCGCGATATTGTCACAGTTCTAACCTAACCTAACCAACTGTATTTAGAGTGCCCCGAGTCGGGTCTGGGTGATAGACCATTTTGATGAATAGGTAGTTTAATTGTAGAACAGTAATTTTTCATAAGTCATAAGTAAATTAGAGTTGCAATAAGTGAATTAGAGGAGATTCTGTTCAATTAAAAATATCCCTTATTATTTTCTGCATCTCACACTTTGTGATCATCAAGTTATACAAGAGTATTAAAAGGGGGGCCTATAAATGATTAACAAATTAAGGTTAAGTAAATTAACAATATGTACTGGCTAAGTAAATCTTAGTGTGCGATTACGCCACAATAATGCCCTCTAGTCAATATTACATGTTCCTGTAAATCAAACAGTGACACCATACTAATGGATACACGAATTTGTGTCAATATTTGATCCTAGTCGTTAAATTGTTGCTTCCAAAAATACTTATAAGGTAATGGCGACGTTCTGCGACATCATCTAAATCCGGTAAAATTATTACAATTCGGAATGTGTTTGATTACCTTCCGTATTGTTATGTATAGTCTTGAGTTGCGTTTAATAGAAATATAACAACGCAACGCAACGCGCGACCGCGACTGATACCCTTGGTGTTGCAAGCGTCCATAGGCTACGGTAACCGCTTACCATCAGGCGGGCCGTATGCTTGTTTGCTAACTTAGTAGTATAAAAAAATATATAGGCAGATGATAAAATATGGTTTTCAAAACAAAAGTAATTTATTCAGTTTAGGCCCTGACATTGAAAATGTAACCCAAATAAGCGCAATGACGTTCATTTTGTTTGCCCCCACCACCGACATGCGCTCTAAATGGCTAAGTCAAGGAGCATGCGCTCTGATTGGCTTAGTAAAGCACACATTAAGGCGCCGATCCCACAGAGAGTTCTAGAGTTCCGAGTTCTGCATTCCGTGTTGACTACTGTGCACACAGCAAGCAGTCTAGAGTTCTAGAGTTCTGCAATATTCGCTACTGATCGCACATCATACACTTTTTTTACTTTCAAAGGCCCCACATAGCTTGCAGTCAACACGGAATGCAGAACTCGGAACGCGGAATTCTAGAACTCTTTTCTGTGGGATCGGCGCCTAAACATTTAGATGTAGTAATTATCGGTATAGTGGGATCAGTGCAAAAGCCCTTACTAAGCAGTTGCGGAATTGGATTGCTCAGTTCTAAAGGGATTTTTCTTCGATGGGCCCTGATAAAGGTTCGGAATACACTTAATCTGAGAAGACTCCGCGAATGCTAATTCATACAATTACCACTTAGCTTGGCGGATGCAAGTGCAGAGAGAAGCTACTACAACCATACATTATCTTTGTAATAAGCCACCTTATAGTAGGCATGGTCAAATAAACTCTGCTTTATAAATTCCTGTTCCTAATGCCGCCATAAAAATATGAAGCAATATTTGATATAACATGGTTCATTTCCAGAAATTGATTTGACCAGTATCTCAAGTAAAATCAATCCTAGTGGGCAGTTCTCAAATTTAAAATATATTAAAGTTTAGTTTTTCATGAGTACGGTCATGAAAAACTATGCACGAACTAAACATATATTTTGAAACTATGATATCTGAAAGAATCCAACTGTATTCTGATCGATCGTTGCTTAGTAAAAATCAAAGTCGATTGATACATGTTCCTTTATCTTGGTTTTACCCCTTTCAATAAGTTTACTAGGAATTAGGCAATTGGTCTGCCCATTGGACCCGTCTAGAGTACTCTATAGCCTTAGATCCCTGCTGTTTCAGTAAGATCCCTGTTGTTTCAGTCAGATCCCTGTTGTTTCAGTCGGATCCCAAGAGTTTCATAATCTTCGAACCATGATTCTAAAACAGTATACCAATCGGTGTCATGATGAAAGAAGACCTTAGGCAGGGCATAATGTGTGGATAAATACATTCTTTGTTTACATATTTGTCATTGGTAACCAATGGCTTGGAACGACGAGTACAAAGATGGATGTTTGATGTTACTGACTGTAAACATTTGCGTTGTTTGTTGTGCAAGTAATGAATAAATAAATACGATCAAATAGTTGTTTTGAACAATGATAGTGATTATGAAGAAACTTATTATTAAAAGGAAAAGCTGTGTCCGCAGAAAATAAAGCCTCGTAGAGTCCCATCCGTCGAATCCTCTTCGATAGTAGCAGAAAAAATACGCCCATGCATCATAAAAGCATTAAATTTATGCATGGAAATAGTACGAAGGTATTTGTAAATTTTCCGAGGCCCACGACTGAAAACAAGCGCAGCAAATGTTAGTTTTTTTACTGACCTAAGCGCAATGCCTTAGCATTGTGCTCCTCGACTCATCGAGACCTATTCCTGGCATCACGCAACATTACATTTTTGTTTAGTTTTTAATGGTTCTGTTTTTTTTGTATATTTTGTACTGTGCCATTACTGAAATGTTGTATTTTGTCCTGAAAACTTCTTTCTTATAAAAACTCTAAATAAGGGTCATGTGAAAGTTTCAACAATGTACTTAATCAGAAATACGTATTTCTTTCAGATATGCCATCGGTGGAAAAACACTGCCACACTTAGGCCAATGGGCCATCGACAACTTCGGCATAGATCCATCAAAATCTCCAAATATACCCGAGATCCCGACGAAGTTCCCCGAAAGCCGGTTGCCGAATACCATCAAGGAAGAATTGGAGAGGATAGCGTTGGTCAGCGTGGATGGTATGGACAGATTCATCAGAGCCCATGGACAAACATTGAAGGATATATCAAATGTTAGGGCGAATAGCTTCCCCAGAATTCCTGATGCTGTTATATGGCCAGAGAGTCATGAGCAGGTAATTATTATCCTTTGAAATTATCGAATCATTGTAATGGCTGCAAAGTGAAATGTACCTATGTGGAAGCATATATTATATGAATACATGCGCATAGTGCGATTACCTCCGATTTAGTTTACCAATTATAGTTTAAAATTATGTCGTTGATAGATAGAAGAATTATCTTTGATGGACTAATTGGTATAGGGATTTGAAACATCGATCCAGGATTGCCACGCCACCCATTAAGAGGAAAGGATGGCTGCAAGAAATTTGAAAAATAGGTTTTAAACATATCTATTGCAGTCGCGCTGTGCCCGAGGTATCCCAACCGAGGGCGATAGAGACGACTACAGCTTGGACCGATTATACCTATTTAAATTAGACGAATTCGCTATTTCGTAATCCCGGTTTTCTTCTCCAAAAATGGATCGATTTAAAAATAAAAACAAGAAACATTATAAGAAGGGCTTTGGCTTTGAAATGTCTGTCGGTTTTCCTTTGTTTTATTATATTCGTCAAATTTGTTAGCTGGACGTCTGATAATGGCGTTAAAAATGGTAAGTTTTTGTAATTTGAGAAGGCTACTTATTCTTATAATAATTAATTTATGGAGAAAAACACAACCGAGGGACATACAGTGGTACCTACAGATTGCATGGTAAAATAATCATTGCTCTAGTGTCATTATCCAGAGAGGAAACTGAGGATTACGTTTGTATGGAACAAACGCCACCAGCATTTCCTCCTAATGGTTGAGTCTGGGTGTAAAAATAAATTATAATAAGCTGCCTAGTTTACTAGCTAATGCTAGTGACGTATACAATCACACAAAGCTGTCCAATATATTCATTGTCATCTACAGAGCCTTGGTACAGCACGGCAACAATTTGAATAACCTCTATATATGTACTAGTAATAGCCAACACTAAATCTGTAAATAGTTTGTTTTTAGCATTAGCATCTTCACCGAAATATTTGTACATTTCAATGCTAATTTGACGGGTCAGTTGGCGTGGTTGGGTTCGATTCCCACCCAGGATCTGCAAATGGTGCACACATTGGTGTATGTATTTTAAGATTGTTGATAAAATTTAGGTGGAACAAATAGTCCAATGTGCGTCCCATCACAAATTCGTGATCATCCCGTTTGGAGGTGGTACTTCAGTGTCGGGAGCTGTCACTTGCCCCGCCAATGAACCGCGCCCGATCCTGGTTCTTGATACCAGCGATATGAACTCCATACTGTGGATTGATAAGGAACAGCTCTTAGCTAGAGTCCAGGTAAGTTTATGAAGCGACAATGTTTTTTTATCGTGTATATATTATTTATTTGACCGCAATCTCATCATATTAAGCGATGATGTGGCCAACATACAAAGCCTAGAAGGAACTGGCTCTCAAGTGCAGCTGTCGGTAGGTGCTTAGCGGCAGATTTTCAACTCGAGGGTGGCTTATCCTTGGATATCAGGATTCTTAACTAAGTATTGTTTTGCCAAATACTCCCTGAAAATAATCCAGGACAAACATTTATGTTATTAGCAGGAACGTGTCTGTTTGCACATGTTGTATTCACAAGTAGTATGTCTAGTATTATTAGTTATCTAGTTTCCACAGTACAGCGAACTTTAATATTACATAATAATGTTCTAAGAATACTCATAAAATGGAATAAGGTCGAAATCTCCGCATCAATAATAGTAATATTCGATATCTGAGAGCCCCTAGTACATAACGTAAGAGCACATGCGCTGTCAATACTAATATTACTAACTTCCATGCTTAAATAGTTTGCAGTGCAATATTTAACCTTAAGGGTTAGATCACACCTGTGATTTACTATACCAAAAATGTAGACTTCGGTGTAAGAAATCGAATACGCTTTGCGGTGTCGGGAGTCACTTGTCACGACTTCTCCCACTGAAATGTGTACCTTTTGTGCAGTAAATAAAGTACCGCGTCTTGGTGCGAACTGATCCTTAGGCTCAATTTACATTGCTGCGGAATGGCATGGAAGCGAATTTTTGCAACGACATTGTAACACAGCATAATGAACTTTATGGTAATTGTATATAACATACAAACTAAATACGAGCCAAAAAGGGTTTGCGCTACGGGAATCCTGTGTGAATTGTCGACAATGTGTCCCAAATGAAAGTGTTATTATAATGTCAGGCGGGTATAATCGGGCAAGACCTGGAGCGCGAGATGCGGGCCCGCGGGCTGACGGTGGGCCACGAGCCCGACTCGTACGAGTTCTCGACGCTGGGCGGCTGGGTCGCCACGCGCGCCAGCGGCATGAAGAAGAACACCTACGGCAATATTGAGGACATCGTTGTGCAGACTAAGGTACGTGGCGCACTTACAGGATTAGCAAATGATTTTCGGCCCAAAAAGTTCGTGCAGTAGATACCTACTCTATTCATTCCGATTTTTGTGTACTATTGTTTTTGTTGTTTATCTTTTATAAACAACTAGCTGTCCCACGCGGTTTACAATAACAGTTTGGTACAACATTCCCCATATTTTTGTGATAAAATATGCTTATATTTCATATTTATTTATTTATTTATATACAAATATAATGTCGTTTGCAGGTGGTGACCCCTCGCGGAGTAATAGAGAAGAGTTGCCGCGTGCCGCGCATCTCGTGCGGGCCCGAGTGGGAACATGTCGTCATGGGCTCCGAGGGGTGCTTCGGAGTTGTCACTGAGGTACATAACACACATATACAATACTACTGATAGAGTTGCCGCGTGCCGCGCATCTCGTGCGGGCCCGAGTGGGAACATGTCGTCATGGGCTCCGAGGGGTGCTTCGGAGTTGTCACTGAGGTACATAACACACATATACAATACTACTGATAGAGTTGCCGCGTGCCGCGCATCTCGTGCGGGCCCGAGTGGGAACATGTCGTCATGGGCTCCGAGGGGTGCTTCGGAGTTGTCACTGAGGTACATAACACACATATACAATACTACTGATAGAGTTGCCGCGTGCCGCGCATCTCGTGCGGGCCCGAGTGGGAACATGTCGTCATGGGCTCCGAGGGGTGCTTCGGAGTTGTCACTGAGGTAATGAAATGAAATGAAATGAAATAATGAAATGAAATAATTTATTCATTCAAATAGGCCTTCACAGGCACTTATGAATAGTCAAACTCTAATACTCTAATGCACTAATGCACGGTTCGGAAGGTTGATTTTGCTGAGAAGAGCCGGCAATAAACACACATATACAATACTACTGATAGAGTTGCCGCGTGCCGCGCATCTCGTGCGGGCCCGAGTGGGAACATGTCGTCATGGGCTCCGAGGGGTGCTTCGGAGTTGTCACTGAGGACATAACACACATATACAATACTACTGATAGAGTTGCCGCGTGCCGCGCATCTCGTGCGGGCCCGAGTGGGAACATGTCGTCATGGGCTCCGAGGGGTGCTTCGGAGTTGTCACTGAGGTACATAACACACATATACAATACTAATGATAGAGTTGCCGCGTGCCGCGCATCTCGTGCGGGCCCGAGTGGGAACATGTCGTCATGGGCTCCAAGGGGTGCTTCGGAGTTGTCACTGAGGTACATAACACACATATACAATACTAATGATAGAGTTGCCGCGTGCCGCGCATCTCGTGCGGGCCCGAGTGGGAACATGTCGTCATGGGCTCCAAGGGGTGCTTCGGAGTTGTCACTGAGGTACATAACACACATATACAATACTACTGATAGAGTTGCCGCGTGCCGCGCATCTCGTGTGGGCCCGAGTGGGAACATGTCGTCATGGGCTCCGAGGGGTGCTTCGGAGTTGTCACTGAGGTACATAACACACATATACAATACTACTGATAGAGTTGCCGCGTGCCGCGCATCTCGTGCGGGCCCGAGTGGGAACATGTCGTCATGGGCTCCGAGGGGTGCTTCGGAATTGTCACTGAGGTAATGAAATGAAATGAAATGAAATAATGAAATGAAATAATTTATTCATTCAAATAGGCCTTCACAGGCACTTATGAATAGTCAAACTCTAATACTCTAATGCACTAATGCACGGTTCGGAAGGTTGATTTTGCTGAGAAGAGCCGGCAATAAACACACATATACAATACTACTGATAGAGTTGCCGCGTGCCGCGCATCTCGTGCGGGCCCGAGTGGGAACATGTCGTCATGGGCTCCGAGGGGTGCTTCGGAGTTGTCACTGAGGACATAACACACATATACAATACTACTGATAGAGTTGCCGCGTGCCGCGCATCTCGTGCGGGCCCGAGTGGGAACATGTCGTCATGGGCTCCGAGGGGTGCTTCGGAGTTGTCACTGAGGTACATAACACACATATACAATACTAATGATAGAGTTGCCGCGTGCCGCGCATCTCGTGCGGGCCCGAGTGGGAACATGTCGTCATGGGCTCCAAGGGGTGCTTCGGAGTTGTCACTGAGGTACATAACACACATATACAATACTAATGATAGAGTTGCCGCGTGCCGCGCATCTCGTGCGGGCCCGAGTGGGAACATGTCGTCATGGGCTCCAAGGGGTGCTTCGGAGTTGTCACTGAGGTACATAACACACATATACAATACTACTGATAGAGTTGCCGCGTGCCGCGCATCTCGTGTGGGCCCGAGTGGGAACATGTCGTCATGGGCTCCGAGGGGTGCTTCGGAGTTGTCACTGAGGTACATAACACACATATACAATACTACTGATAGAGTTGCCGCGTGCCGCGCATCTCGTGCGGGCCCGAGTGGGAACATGTCGTCATGGGCTCCGAGGGGTGCTTCGGAGTTGTCACTGAGGTAATGAAATGAAATGAAATGAAATGAAATAATGAAATGAAATAATTTATTCATTCAAATAGGCCTTCACAGGCACTTATGAATAGTCAAACTCTAATACTCTAATGCACTAATGCACGGTTCGGAAGGTTGATTTTGCTTAGAAGAGCCGGCAATAAACACACATATACAATACTACTGATAGAGTTGCCGCGTGCCGCGCATCTCGTGCGGGCCCGAGTGGGAACATGTCGTCATGGGCTCCGAGGGGTGCTTCGGAGTTGTCACTGAGGACATAACACACATATACAATACTACTGATAGAGTTGCCGCGTGCCGCGCATCTCGTGCGGGCCCGAGTGGGAACATGTCGTCATGGGCTCCGAGGGGTGCTTCGGAGTTGTCACTGAGGTACATAACACACATATACAATACTACTGATAGAGTTGCCGCGTGCCGCGCATCTCGTGCGGGCCGAGTGGGAACATGTCGTCATGGGCTCCGAGGGGTGCTTCGGAGTTGTCACTGAGGTACATAACACACATATACAATACTACTGATAGAGTTGCCGCGTGCCGCGCATCTCGTGCGGGCCGAGTGGGAACATGTCGTCATGGGCTCCGAGGGGTGCTTCGGAGTTGTCACTGAGGTACATAACACACATATACAATACTACTGATAGAGTTGCCGCGTGCCGCGCATCTCGTGCGGGCCCGAGTGGGAACATGTCGTCATGGGCTCCGAGGGGTGCTTCGGAGTTGTCACTGAGGTACATAACACACATATACAATACTACTGATAGAGTTGCCGCGTGCCGCGCATCTCGTGCGGGCCCGAGTGGGAACATGTCGTCATGGGCTCCGAGGGGTGCTTCGGAGTTGTCACTGAGGTACATAACACACATATACAATACTACTGATAGTACCCCGCAGTGTTGCAAAGCGCTTTGTAGATGGCACCACCTTCACAGCGTAAACAGAGAAGCAAAACAAAATAATTATCACAACCTTTTGTTGAATGCAAATAATGCATGCCATTTATATCATGTCATTTGATTGACACATATTTTATCGTTCAATGTCCTGTAATTGTCACGTTGAAATCCGATTCTTAGACGCTAATTAGCATGTGCTGCTATGAGGCCAAAATATTTACTGGTTCTGCCAGAGGAGAAACAGTCTTCTTGCCGCGTATTCCATTGATCCCAAATCACCTTCCGGTTGAATTTAAAAGATAACAGTTCCTAATTAAGGTTTGTAGTCACAGGAAAAAACTCTGAAATTTGCTAGAGTTGATTTGCGGCAGAACTGTTTCAGTTTTATGTGGCATCCTCGCATATGAGCTCTTAATCTACCTGAACTTTTGTCAATATAACACGTAGTGGCGGACAATAGCCATGAACTCTATATTGTTACAATGATTCATATCTAGAAAAAAGAAATAATCTACGCGGACGAAGTCGCGGGCTATAAAGCTAGTGTATAGATAAAGCGGAACAGTTTTTTATTTGATTAAAAATCTTTCACTAATAGGAAGCGATTTCAAAGGAGCTTCTTACCACGGACGGTCAGGTTGTGGAATGAGCTCCCCGCCGCGGTTTTCTCAATGGAGTACAGCATGGGGTTCTTCAAAAAGGGTGTTAAGAGATTTCTGCAGGGTCGGCAACGCGCGATTTGTTGACAACCCCTGTAGTTGCAAGCGTCAATAGGCTACAGCGACTGCTTACCATTAAGTTCGCGCCAGATGGCCGTTTATTTTATTCTAGTATTATGATACCTAATACTTACGTGAAGCAAAAACTTTCGCTCTTTTTTAGCCTATTGCGCGCACGTAGGAGTGTGAGATTAGTTTATATGAGGAAGAAGTGCACAAAGCTAATATTTTGATATAATAATGCATTTTAAATACATTATTTAACTAAAAAAAACGTTACACACTACAATACGAAACATTACATACACTACCATGCGTTTGATACACCACACACATATACTCTTTTCTTCTACTTCTTCTTAGTTTTAAGTTTGGCAACCAAATCCAAATTAGGACGTATTTCTGCCAGTGTCGAGTTATATTATAATTTCCAGTCACAGTAAATCACTTTCATATATAGTCCTCAGTCAGACACCGTCCATAAAAGTCATGTATTAATGGTGGTAATTGTACTAAAACTCTTGACTTTTGAGACAACTTGAAAGGTCACGAAACACATCATTCATTTCACTTCACTGGTGCATATGGATTGATCTTTATTGGATAAAATACCACCGATAATATGCAATAAAACTCAAAATACACGAAAACGCAACGTCACTCTGCAAGTTTTCGCCAAAATGTACACATATACTCTTTTATTTATCTTCTTCTTCTTAGTTTTGTAGTATGACAACCAAATTCTTTTTCGGACTTATTTTTGCCAGTGTCAAGCCATATTATTAGTTTATTAAAAAAATATAGTTGAATTTCTACTCATGGGCGATCTCTAATATGACTAAACTTGTGTTTACAATGTGCAGGTGACAATAAAGGTCCGTCCACTGCCGGCGGTGACTGTGTACGGGTCGCTGGTGTTCCCCGACTGGGAGGCGGGGTTCCACTTCGAGCGAGAAGTGGCCCGCAGGCGCATGCAGCCCTCCAGCATCAGACTCATGGATAATGAACAGGTAACTAGCCTTACTAACTTTTTACTTATGACAAGACAGGCGGGCCCCCTGATGGTAAGTGGTTACCGTAGCCCTATGGATGCTTGCAACACACGAGGAATCATTCACGCGTTACCGACCCTTTCCCCTCCCCGTTGAGTTCTGTCGAACTTAGGGTCAGTGCCCACCATAGAGTTAGATCTATGGTCCCCACCGAAACCCGACGCGGCGCGCACTTATTAAGATAGCGATACAATACACTTTATTTAGTAAACAAAAAGGTACACATTCAGTCAGTAAGCACGAATTCTCACTGAAATGTGTACCTTTTTGTGTAGTACCTACATAATGTTCGTCGCGTCTCGGTGTGAAATGACCCTTACTCACGAACAAGAACATAACACAAAGTTATTTGGCTGCGGTATTCTGTAAGGTGGAGGTTACCCAGCCGAGCTGCTCTTTGAGCGAATAAACGCTATCCTCTACCTCTTTTAAAATATACGGGGTGGATACGACAATACGACATTAAATGAAAAGTTGATCGTATTTATGAGTACTTTAAGTGGTTTCATTTATTGTCGTATCCCCGTATATCATAGTCAACTATATAAATATCTTTACTAAAACAAATGATTCAGCCTAAAGCATCTCTTCTGATAAATATGTAACTTACCTCCTCTTCCACAGTTCCGCTTCGGGCAAGCCCTAAAGGTCCGCAACAGCTGGGGCGGCGTTCTCCTAGAGAACTTGAAGCGTATATACATAACTCGCATCAAGGGGTTCGACCCACACAAGCTGTGTGTCGTGACGCTACTGATCGAGGGCGACTCGCAGGAAACCGCGCGGGCCGAGCGCGACCTTAACGCCCTCGCTAGTACGTACGGAGGAGTTCCCGCTGGACCTGGTAATGGAGAGACTGGGTACACGCTCACCTTTGTCATCGCTTATCTAAGGGTGAGTGAAATGATATAATGTGTAACGAGCGCGGTTATGCAACTAGTGCACGTGCTAGACAGTGAGGTGCGAATACTGGATATACGCTCACTTATGTCATTGTCATCGAGGAAAAATCCCTTAAGGGTCAGCTCACACTGAGATGTGACGTGCGTGACGTCCGACGGATCAGAAGAATATCAAGAATTCTCTCACTGAAATGTTCACCTTTTTGTGTAGTAAATAAAGTTCTATATTCTATTGCAATCTAAGCTTGCCGCGTCGCGTCGCGTCTCGGTGTGAACAAAATCTCACCATGGTCAGTGATAATGTGGTCGAAGGTGGTAAGCACACAAAACCTGCACGTGTCACTATTAATGGGGACAGCGGGACTTGAATAAAATAATCAATTGTTCCCGGTCCCGATCCGATTTCCACTGCATCAATGGGGACAACGGGAGCAAGGTCCCGTTGTCACTATTGATGGGGACAACGGGGACAATTTTTAATAATTTTCAAGTCCTGCTGTCCCCATACGGGCGGTGGGAACAGTTGGAACACCACAAATACAAAGTTAAAGGTGGTCTGACACTAAAAAAATCCCCCTAACGGCTAATAAAATGTGTGTTGTTATGTTAGGACGTGGCGATGGAATACTCGGTGGTGGCGGAGTCGTTCGAGACGTCGGTGCCGTGGGACCGCGCGCTGCCGCTCTGCGCCAACGTGAAGCGGCGCGTGCGCGCCGAGTGCGCCCGCCGGGGGATCACACACTACCTCATCTCCTGCAGGCTCACGCAGACGTAATATACATAGTATTGCCCGGGCCAGTTGTGGCGAACCTTTATTAGTTAATAACGTGGCCGTGACGTGCCGTCAAATAATCTTGACTTGGACAAAAATTGCATAAGTACTCATCAAGCCCTATAATTTTTTTTTCAATTGGCGTCGCACTATAAAAATTTTCATTGAAATGCTAAAGTTTGAGAAAAATTTGGTTTTTGTGTCCCTATTAATTAATACAAGGTTTGGAGATAGTTTTTTTTATTATATGATTTTTTGATCTTAATTTCAGTATCCTAATGGAAGGAAAACACGTTTGATTATGAACATTTTGATAGAAATTTGAGTTAAATTCCAAGAAAAATGAAAATCTTTTTTAGAGGCTACACAGAATGTGTATTTCTATTGCCGCTATAACAACAAGTAATAAAAATGAAAATTAAAGGCCCACGTACAAATAGGATTTTTTTGCATTTTTTTTTTTTTTTGCGCCTACTATTAATTTCATAGCAACTTAACTTTAAGAGTCCGAATCGAACTTGGCCGTTTTTTTTAATGGTTTTAATACCTGTGCCAACACATTATAAAAATGAATTTTGTTTTTCAGTTACGACGCCGGTTGCTGCATTTACTTCTATTTTGCTCACAATACGGCAAAATGCAAAGACCCCGTTGCGACATACGAAGAAATAGAAGAGGCTGCGCGGGACGAAATCATCGCTTCCGGTGGTAAGTTGATGAGATGACGTCGCATCCGGCAACAATATTTGAATGAACATTCTATTTTACGATGAACGAATGATTTTTCTTGGTTGGTTGGTACTTCAATATAAACGCGATGGTAATACCTCGATATTATTATTATTTCCGCATGATTTCCTAAGGAATAAAAACAGTTTCATTTCAAATCCAGCAAAGATTAAAATTATTTAGGTACCTAAAAAAGTAATTTAAAAAAAATTAATCTACTTCAGATAATCTGAAAAGTATTAAATAACTCTAATCTGACACTGTTGAAATACGTCGTGCTCTTTCGCTGACTTCAAATCAGTGTCAGATTAGAGTTATTTAATACTTTTCAGATTATCTGAAGTCGATTAAATTTTTTTAAATTACTTTTTTATATCGTCATTTTTAGTTTTTCTTAAATGTACTAGAATTTGACCAAGATTTTGAGATGTTTTTCCTTTGACACCACATTCGTAGCTCGTATCAATAAGCCAGGCCGTCACACTTATTTGTCCATATCTTGAAAATGACTGAATCATTGTTAGTTTTTCTTAAATGCACTATAATTTGACCAAGGTTTTGAGATGTTTTTCCTTTGACAACACACCCGTAGCTCGTATCAATATGCGAGGCCGTCACACATATTTGTCCATATATTAAAAACTACTGAACCGATTTCGATGAAACTTGCACTGTTCCCTAAGTTGAAGTAAATATAAACCAATAAAAAAAGAATGGTTACAATCCGATCAATATCTTCGGAGATATGCGTGGACAAACATACATACATACAAACATACATACACCTATGAAATTTTGCATATTTGGTTGGAAGTCCTAATAGATCATCATATGTGAATATATTGCAGTTCCAATAATATTACATACATACGTGTCGAATTGATAATCTCTTTTTTTTTAATCTCTTTTTTTTTAAGTCGATTAATAAAAAACATTTGGTCGCACTATATTATACTATAAATGCGAAAGTAACTCTGTCTGTACGTCTGTCTGTTTGCTACCTTTACGCCACCTCAATCGATCGCAATTTTGAATTTTGAATTTGAAGACTTTATTTTTACACCGGGACAGCGCGGAGGAAAGCTAGTAAAATAGAATAATGTTATTAGATGTATTAAGTTTTACAAATATTTTTTTCACTAGGATCAATATCACATCACCACGGTGTTGGTAAACTCCGCAAGAAATGGTACACAGACACAGTAAGCGAAGCCGGCAAGCGCCTCCTCTTTGCAGCTAAACAGGCAATAGACCCCGACAACATATTCGCACTTGGCAACATGGCGTTCGATGAACTAAACAACGAGGACACTACACTTAAAAGTAAATTATAAAAATTATGTAATTGGTTTGGTTTAATGAATAATATAATTAATAAATCAATTTCATCATAAGATTCGATTGGATAATACCTCAGTACCTGTATAACGTGATTTGTCGACCAAATTAAACTTAGGTATCTTGTGAAGTTGACTAAGAAAGAACTCTATCAAAACAAAACTGTTTTACTTTACGTGTCAGAATTGTGCTTAAATTATTAAACTATTTTAAGGTGGCACTAAAACTTTACTGATCATGGACACATTTTAATTAAATTATTTAATTTATTGACATAAGCGTGTTTGTCTTAAGCAGTGCCTTCAAGCATGCTTGTTTTTATACAAATTAGGTAATTAGTGAAAGATTGTGCGTGATAGATATTTTAAGTATTTCTTCGAAATTAAATCTGATAATATGAAAAATAATATTTTCCTGCTTTAATTTTTCGTAACCAAATATTTAATATAAATTATTATTGTTATTCGTTCGCATTTTTGTACCTTTATGACTTATACTTCATTTAATTATTCATTAAAGAAAAATAATGATCCTTTAGTAATTTTCACTAATTGAAATGTTACAGAATCTGCTTTACATCTTAACACCTAAGTATTATAGTAATGTTGGCTTTTATATGTTCCCTAGTCGATATAGGATGGTGCGCGTGTCACATGGTGTTTTAAAAGATTTCTCTCTCTGGTGAATTATCATTTCTTCAAATGAGGGATAATGAAATATTTTGTGTGGTATATCAGAGTAATCGGGTGAAATTTAACAAGATATGGGTTAAAAACCTTGCATTGCATATATATATAAACAACAAGTAGTATATGTATTATATCAGTTATCTGGTTTCCATAGTACAAGCTCTGCTTAGTTTGGGATCAGATGACAGTGTGTGAGGAATGTCCCAGGATTTTTATTTATATTTATTATTATTGCTACGCGACATCCTACTTCGAATATAATATAACTTGTAATTTAAATTTAATAATTGGTTCACTGTATTTCTTAAATTAAATATTTTGGGTTGAAGGTAGAATATAGGTTGCTCAATTTATTTTTAAGGTGTGATGAATAAAAAAAAAATAGCTGATATCTATGTAACGTAGTGTTATGTATTTATTATTGGCTTATGTTTAACGAACCACTAGATAAAATCACTTTATATTGCCAAAAATAGTAAATGATCTCCAAAATTAGTAAATGATCACACAAAAATTTTACAACTTGCAATCCTACTTAAAGCAACCAACTCCAAATCATGATTGTTTAATTCAAAAATAGTTAATGAGCACCAACAATTTACACAAAGCACAAACTTGGATCTAGCGCTCACTCGGCTCGCGGCGCACGGTATTGTCACAGTTCTAACCTAACCTAACCAACTGTATTTGGAGTGCCCCGAGTCGATTTTGGGTGGAATAAACACTTCCCGTAACATATGTATCATATTTGGTAGTATAGCAACATTTTATGGCAATCAAACTGTGTATTAGTTAGAAATAGCGCAACTATTTTCTCATAAAAATTTGGTGATCATTTACGAAATTTGGTTTCATAATACAATTTTAGGTAATAGACCTCTGTTTATCTCTGGTAATTATATTTATACCCTCTATTATTTACTTAAGTCAACTTTAACATTCCTCTAAGTATTGGAATCGATTTAAGTTGTAACTAATCAGACAAGAGTAGGTATGGTATTTGTGATGATAATTTAACTAAACCTAACAAAGTGGAAGTTACCAAAAATTCCAATAAAAAGTGTGTTACCAAAACCTGGTTTTATTTAATACCTATTTGAAACATAGAAAATAATGATAAAAAGTTGCTACCAATTTTTTCAATTTGACTTCTAGTATCCAAATTAAAACTTTCAAAGTACTGAATCTATGTTGCATTACGCTGAAATGTTTCAAATCTTTGACATATGATTCATTCACTCGATCAAGCTTGGTCAATGTCAATGAATCTTTGTTGTGTCAACTGGGTTGCAATATCCACACTATGTTTAGATGGTACCTAGCACAAACTAAGGATTCTCAAAAAAAGAACAACGAAATACAATAAAATGTTTTATAAATTAAATTAGGTATGAAACAATCATAGGGTAAGAGCCCGGGTTTTGGCCAGTACCCCGGTTGCAATTTTGAAGGTCAATAAATAAACCGTTGAAATCTGACTCGTTTATTGTCTATAGTAAATAAAATCTTATATGATGATCGCTTTTGACGAGCAATTGTAGTGGCGCCCTAAGCCCTTTTGCACATTATAAGAAAAAAATCTTGTCTCTTATAAGAAATTCAGTCGCCATGTTATATGAGACCGTACATATTATAAGAAATGTCTGATCAGACACGCCCATACATTTTATGTTGATGTTTTTTTATAAAGTGCAAAGGCCTAACCCCCTTATTCATAATAAAGTTATCAAACGTTGATTAGCTTAAATTCCGAAGTCTTCATCTGACACGTGACATTTGGTGATCAAAAGAGTGAGACGGAGGACACTATTACACTGATTTTGTTAAAAAGCGATTATGAATAAGGGGGTTAGATTATAGGAACTTTTTTGTGACACTGTTTGTAAAAGCAAAAATAATAATTTCTGGAGAGACCAATGGTAAATAAATATCTTGCTCAATTTTTTATTTGTTGCGTTGATTAGTAGTATTCCGTATATATTCAGTAGTGATTTTTACACCTTAAAATAAAACTACCATTTAAAAACTAATAATAAAAAAATATTTGTCTCTCGATACACACTTCTACAAAACCTAAAAGATAAATAAATAAACATTTGTTAATTAAAGGCGAATTTATTATATAAAAAATCCTTAAAATGGCCAAAACTTATAAATAAAATATATGATCTTCCAAATAACATAAAAATATAAAGCAATGAAAATATAGTTAGCAATTCTTAAATATCGTTGTTTCTTTCGACCATAGGCACTATCCTTTAGGCCATCTTTCAAAATATATTTTCTTAGTCCAATATACCATGCTTTTATCATTTCAGCCTTATCAATAGACGGCATATCAAAGTTGTATATCAGTTTGTCCGTTGGTGACAATCTCATGAACAGATCCTTACAATTCTCGTCTTTGAAGTCCCATTCGTTTTCCAAAAAGAATGATAATAATTTCGTTATAGAGTAGATTCTTGTGTAGATATTTACCA
Source organism: Polyploca ridens (assembly GCA_951394255.1). Lineage (NCBI taxonomy): Eukaryota > Metazoa > Arthropoda > Insecta > Lepidoptera > Drepanidae > Polyploca > Polyploca ridens. Next base: position 14,093,423 of record OX596252.1, read on the forward strand.
GCCTGGAAAATAGTAATATCGGTCAGTTAGTAGTCTGCAACTATACCTATGTATTTATTTATTTATTAGACACACCAACAGTTTACATATTACACATTCATTAACCAAATAATACACAATTTAAATCATGATATCGCACAAATATTACAATTACCGCTGCAGTCGGTATCTAGGTTATATTATCGCCTGCAGCGCCATCTGACGAGCTGTTTTGTGAATCTGAACCATCCAGGGCGCCGCCCAAACGCATACAAAAAAAATCATTCAAATCGGTTGGCTGGACCGATTTGAATGATTTTTTTAGGAGGATTTCAGTGACATACACACGTGCAGCAGAATTTTATATATAAAGAAGATGTATTAAATATGTAAAGATAATAAATAAAACAAATAATAATAATGGAGGTAACTAGGACCCTGTTCCCAATACCAGTTGGATGCTGTTTTTTATACTTATTGTTTCTTTTTTTATATATTTAAAAATGTAAAAAATAAGTAAAAACTTAATAAATGCAATATTAATAATAGATATCCAAGGACATTCCTCAGACACGGTTATCTGATCCCAATCTTAGCATAGCTTGTACTATGGAAACCAGATAACTGATATAATACATATACTACTTTTTGTTTGTAAATACCCTACATAATTAAACCCAGAATCAGGACATACAGACATGTAAATGCACACAAATGCATGTCCTGAGTAGGAATCGAACCCACGACCTGCGGCCCGAAAGGTGGAGACTTAAGGTGAACGCACACTTATCCGAGCCGAACGCGTCGAACGCATCAAACGAAACGATTTTTAGAATTCTGTATACGAAATCTTAAGCCCTTCACAGACTTAGCTATAATATATATTAATATAAATCATAGCAAGGCATATTACGATATATTTTCAATACTAAGCGTGACCGCACACGCAGCTATGATATATATTTGTGTTTCTTCGCCAACCTGTACTGTATTTATATTATAGCTGGGCATATTAATACATATATATTATAGCTACGTCTGTGATGGGCTTTATGAAAGCTCGCACACTCGTCCGCATCGAATCGTCCGAATCTGGATAAGATTTCCGTTTCGTTCGATGCGTTCGGCTCGAATAAGTGTGCGTTCACCTTTAAACCGCGTCAACTGGTCCGTCTATATTAATACGGCCTTACTAAAAAATTACCTACCTAGTACCAAAAATTTATACTTACGAAGGAATACCCTCCAGTTTGATCCCCAAAATGAAACATACTCCATCTATGATATATGCAGGTATGTAATGTAGGAGCCACGTTAATAACCAATACATGGACTGACTCCCTGTCAGGACTGTGTAGTAACACCATACCGCTTTAGGAGTTACGATTTCATAAATCTCTTTCGTGTACAAAATTTTGCTGATTGTACCTAAAATTAAAAATATATCATAGGACCATCTCACACACAGTACTACTTTTAGGGTTCCGAACTTAGAGTTAGAATATTATAGGGTGAAGTCGATTTACAGTCAGACAAAATATCGATATGGATACCTTGTATTTTCTTGTTAAAAGTATCGATAAAAAACGAGAAATTGGTATTCATTACACGTATTTTAGTCGTTCAAACTATGAACGCGCACTTCGTTTCAAGGCATTTAGATCGTACCCGTGCTCACAGACCGTACTCTCGTACAGTCACTCTATAATTTTCTAACTCTGGTTCCGAACAAATGGTTGATGATCAAATAAATAAAATCAGTTATTGTCATGTTGTTGCTGAAATATATCGATGTGACAAACGGACAGACAGTCGGATGGAGCTGAACCATAAGGGAGCATATTTCCAATCAAGTTATATTCAAAATTATTTTTAGCTTTTCAGTTTTTTCGGTGGTTTAATTTTTTTGTTAAAAAGTTTTTATTTTTAAAAAAAATGTGGCTATAATCTACTAATTACTACATACTTAATTTTTGATTTCTTTTGATCTAATACACAACTCGGCATTAAAATCACCTCTAAATCACCCCTATTTTCCCACCCTTAGGGTAGGTTTTTTGAATCCACGTTTAAAGCAAATAAATAATATTCTATTCTATTCTATTCCAAATTTATATGGGACCAACTTTGATACAATAACAAAAATAATTAAATATAATATAATAATTTAATTAATGATTAATCTGAAATAAGTCACGTTTCTAGTAGTGGATGTTAACTAAGTAGGTACTCACTCACCTATCGTTATTTCATGACACACGCTGCTGAAGGTATATATAGGTATCTCTGTCTCTCCATTGTTCCACCTCATCGCCACGTCCCAGCCTGCGGCTATCACTGCATTGTTTACGTAGTCTACTGGGGCACAGTTGAGGTTTACATTCCCGTTTAGGTAGACGTGTGTTGTACCTGTGATGGCTCCTAATATTATCTGGCAACGAAACATTATCACAAATCATTTGACGGGCCAGCTGGCGCGGTTGTTTAAGACACGGTTAAGACTGGTTAAGATTCCACCTATCGCGCCGCAGGTCGTGGGTTCGATTCCCACACAGGACATGCATTTGTGTGCATGAAGATGTCTGTATGTCCTGAGTCTGGGTGTAATTATGTACCTATATTAAGTATGTATTTACAAACAAAAAGTAGTATATGTATTATATCAGTTATTTGGTTTCCATAGTACAAGTTCTGCTTAGTTTGGGATCAGATGACCGTGTGTGAGGAATGTCCCAGGATATTTATTAATTTTATTTATTTTTATGTACAAATCAGAGCTCGTTCACACCGACTATGCAGGACCGTTTTTAACGGATCTGTCGGGTCGATGTCTGTCTAGCGATCTCGATCAGGGGCCCAAGTCTGCTATTACAATTTGTGTTCCAATGAACTTTCAGTGGTGTCAAAATTGTGACATTTTACAGTTTTGGTAGTCTACTAACATCAAAACGTCATTATGGCGGCATATTGGAGTCATTATGGCGTGTCAGTCATTCTATAAGCGTATTGTAGCATTCGGAATGCTGTCGTGTATTTGAACTCGCTCATACAAGTACAGGCGCCTTTGCAAAAATAATAACGGATCCGCTGCGTGAACGGGCTCTGTATGTTGGTGAACAAGCATACGGCCCGCCTGGTGGTAAGCGGTTTTCGTAGAAGTATTTCCGTTAGAGAACCTAATTTTAAGAACAAAAATACAAAACCACCAAAGATATAGCAAAAGCTTGAAGGAGCTTCCTCTAAAACTTCTAACAAAATTATTAAAAAAAAAGTCTGATAGGTACATATATTTCATAAAATAAGTTGGAGGTATTGAAGACAGCTCCTTCAAGCTTTTGTTATCGCCATCATCTTGTCTCATCTCTGTATTGTAGGTATTCAAATAAGCAACTTACTCCCATCGCTCCAGAGACAGCGCTCTTGTCAACCCAGCCTGGTGTGGGTTCGTAGTAAGAACTCATTACTGAAATTAATAAATAAACACACCTAAAGAAGTAAATACATAATTACTATGTACATTTTTAGAACTGAGTCTTTAATGTATTACCCGAGATAAGTAAGTACAGAGAGAAGCTACTTCTATACATCCTTAAAATTAATAGAAATGAAATTAATTTATTTGCGAGACTAAGGGTGACAAAAATAGTGATGGTAAAAATTATGGAGTTCCAAGCTTACTCCACCGAGCTTCGGTCACAGATTACTAATTAGTTACTACGTAACTCTCGGCTTCCTTATCGCGTTCGCCTGCGGCTCACGCACTCGTCTGTAATTACCAACTTTTCACACATGTATCATAATCTACACTAATAATAAAGAGAGAAGATTTGGATTATTGTATTATTGTTTGTCTTATCTTACTAATATTATAAAGAGGAAAGATTTGATTGTTTGTTTGTTTGTTTGTTTCATTGAATAGGCTCCGAATCTACTGAACCGATTTGAAAAATTCTTTCACTGTTGGGAAGCTACACTAACCGCGGTTGACATAGGCTACTTTTTATGACGGGAACGCGAGTGAAACCGCAGGGCGGAAGCTAGTAATGAATAAACTCAATAACTCAGTAGGTATTGAGTTTAAAAATTTGGCTTCACGGCATCCAGGTCAACCACTGATGCTATACAGACAATCAGGATCATGATGGAAAAGTACAGAATAAACAAAAAAGAATCTAACATTTATTGACCTCGAAAAAGCTTTCGATCGAGTACCCCGTAAGCTAGTGTGGCAGGCTCTCCGTGCTCGAAATGTACCAGAATATTATATAGAACTTGTACGAGACATGTATAACAATGTCAGCACGAAAGTCCGAAGCTTAGCTGGCGTTAGTGAGGCATTCGAAGTCAAAGTGGGCGTCCATCAGGGATATGTACTCAGTCCGCTACTATTTAACCTGGTCATGGATTACCTTACTAGGGATATACCGTCTCCACTGCCCTGGACTATGCTGTACGCGGACGATATAGTTCTGGCTGCCGATACCGCATGTAACTTGCAGGAACTCTTAAATACGTGGACGCACGCGCTAGAAAAGTACGGCCTGAAGGTTAGCAGGAGCAAAACCGAATATCTGAAATGCCCTTTCAGCGGAAACGGTACATCTGAAACCATCTACATAGGGTCGACTCTTATTCCCACCGTAGAGAAGTTCAAATACCTTGGCTCCATGCTTACACCAGATGCTAATGTCGACGCTGATGTGACCCATAGAATCAACGTTGCGTGGCAAAAATGGCGATCACTCACAGGTGTGCTGTGCGATCCACGTATTCCAATAAAAACAAAGGGTAAAGTGTATAAAACGGCAGTCCGACCGGCGCTACTGTATGGATCCGAATGCTGGACTACTAAGAAGACGCATGAACAAAAGGTCCACACCAACGAAATGAAGATGCTCAGATGGGCGGGAGGTGTAACTCGGCTGGACAGAGTCCGAAATGAATATAAAAGAGGAAGCTTCAAAGTTGCGCCAATCCCGGACAAAGTTACTGAAAACTGTCTCCGATGGTACGGACATGTCAAAAGACGCAGCGAAGACCATGTGGTACAAATCGCATTAAACCTACCGGAACAAAAGAGAGGTAGAGGCCGCCCGCCATTGACCTGGTGGTCTAACATAGAAGAAAGCCCAATTGCCCGAACCGACAACCCAAGATCGTCTGACTTGGCGCAGAAATGTGAGGAGACCCGACCCCAAATAACGGGACCATGGGTAGGAAGAAGAAGAAGACAAATAAAAAAATATTACAAATCACTTTTAAATTGCACTAAAGGTCTTTGAGACTAGAAGGCATGTGATTGAAAATGCGAATCGCCATGCAATAATATTTCTATAAATATTAAGCCTCTGAATTGAACATACAACCGGTTTTTGTATCTTGCCACTTTTGTTTGTAACTTCTTTAAGACGGGAGTCGGGCTGCTTTTATTCCATACAAATGTATTCCCCTGTTTTTTTTCCTGAATAATGCCTCTAGAGTCATATTTTTTTTTCATATAATCAAGTTCTGCTTTGTACACGTCCCTGTTACTTCCTTTTTTTCAGCAACTAATTATTAAAGAAATTATGGCCCTCCAAAAATTACAATAAATGCCCTATTTTTCCGCCGTGATTAAAAGGACTACCAGACAAATTCGAAAAGATTTTAACATAAAAGAAAGTAATAGAGACCTAGATAACCCCTTACTTAAAATTTTAATGTAAAAAATAATTGAATCGGCTCAGTTTTCGAGGAGGAAAATGGGGAAAACGAAACGTCAATTTATTCATTTTTTTTGTGAATAAATCGGTCTGAGCTGCAGATGTCCTTATCACACATAGCGCATAGCATAGCGGCATAGCGCGATAGCAATAGTTTCTTCAAATACCAATTTTTCAAATTCCTCGCAGCTAGGAACCCCTCTTAAGTATTTGTTTTAAAGTGGTGTTACAAACATCCCATTATGTTCCTTAATAAATAAACATATCTCAAATATATACGGAAGTGGCAGTATGTTCAAGGACTTGAACAATTGAAGTAAATACGCACTACCGCCACAGAGGATTGTATATAGTAAAGTAATCTGTGGTACCGCGCTCTCGGATCTACACACACATGCGTGTATAGAGATAGATGGACGAATAGTCGCACCCTTCCTGGAAGAATGTTGTAAGTGAAAAGTGACAACTTTTCAGGAGCGTAAAAAAACTGTCCTAAAAATTTATCAACATTATTAAAAATATGTAGTATACATCAAATGATAGCTAAAACTACCTGTGATGGGCCTACGTGTTTATATTTTAAATTTACTCAATATGTATTGAGAAAAACCTAAAAAGGAGCGTTGCGTAATTATTCTTCGAAACATATTAAACACTTGATGGAGTAATTATGAATATTGCATTGTTGACATGTTATGGAAGTCTCGCTGTTCGGTATTATTGCAGATAACTCTTTATTTGAATTCTGATTTAGTAGTGCATTTAATGTGTAAGTGTCGTTTACATAGGTTTTCCTCGAGCTACTCGTTTGTGTAAATAACGTATGAATTGTTATATAATATAACTAGCTTCTGCTCGCGGCTTCGCCCGCGGTGCCTACAGGAATCAAATGACATATTTTTCTACAACAATAAAACAAAACAAAACAATCCCGCTTCGAGGGTGGAATTATTAAAAACGCTGAGACACGTATACATTAATTTTCAATCTTCAGCCTAAACACAAAATTTGAAGATCCTAACTTCGAAACTTTCGAAAAACCCTTTCTTAGTGGATAACTACTCTTGACAAAGAATATACCTTCTGAATTTCATGTCTCTAGGACCAGTGGTTTAGGCTGTGCGTTGATATATCAGTCAGTCAGTCAGTCAGGACTTTGAATTTTATATATATAGATGTGGATAAAAGTTTCGTGGATAAAGTAAGCAACTAGACGTGCACTACGATACCCACCAAATAAATTCGTTCAAAATGTATGTAAGTATGAATATGCTATTAGTCATATGGAACTTTAGTGAATAATTAAGTGCAAATATATTAACTTCGTTTTTATGATGGAAATATAAATATTTTAATGTTGCAATATTTTACATATTTGTATTTTATTCCTTCATTTTCAAGATAAAAATTATGAAAAAAATTGACAATATGTATTAGTTTTTTCTTGATTTTTTAGAGCAATAAAAAAAAATCACGCAAGTCGAGTTGCATCATTGTTCCAGGGGGGGTGCGGTATGACCATTGAATTATTACGCTAATTCAATGAGTATGACACAATTTTCATAGCATGTTCGAAACGAAGTTATTACACTCCTGTGAACTCATGCAATACCTTATAAAATTCAGGTTCAGGTATTCAAAATTGTATAGATTAAAGAGCTTGTTTTTCTCTTTTCAGTTATTTTTTGTTTTACGCAGTCGAGTTTTTTTTAGAACGTAGTCTATAATCACATTGAAAATTTCGAACAATGAAATACTTAAAAGGGAGCTACAAAAATTCGAAAATTCAATTTTCGAATTTTGAATCCCAGGATTCTCGCAATTTTACACTGTTTCTTGCGGAAAAAAAACGTGATTTTGCCGAGATATTGCTCATATCATAAAATCATTCGCAGAATTTTTGACATACCTATAGGAGGCCTGACGATACAAACAGGAAGGTCACCAGCCATCACCCTGACTGCTTCTTCACCAACAGCTTTTGTGAAAACATATGTATTCGGATAGTCTTTTAAGAACCTGAAAATAAGAGATTCCTTAATTTGTGTGAATAGCACCTTCAGCCAAATAATTGATTATGACTCATGTTGATGTGTTTGATAGATATTCGGCAGTACGGTGGGAGCCAAAATGGCGTTAAAATACTGTGGGTTGTAATTGACCGCAGAGCATTGCTTTATTGTTATTTCTTTATAAGTCACAATGGATAGCTGTTAGCGCCTTTGCACATTATAAGAAAATTTCTTGTGTCTGATCAGACATGTCTTATAAGACATTCAGTCGCACTGGTTCTTATATGAGACCGTGCACATTACAAGAAATTTTTTCTTATGTCTGATCAGACACGCGTCGTCGTCGGCTGCATATTCGACGTCGCGCCTACGCAAGACGTCTTGCTTAGACACGACATCTACTCATATATGGAAACTAGTTCGCGCGTGCACATTTGTCGTGGCTGCGTCAGCCAAAACAACTATAGTGTCCACGCTTTTATTTCGTGTTTAGAATGTTAATTTATTTATTTTATTTAAATCAGCTCAATTTTAATTTTAATACAATAACTTTTATTTTTATTACTGTTTCATTTTTCATGTAACCCAGTTATGTTATTTTTGAAAAGTTAAGAAGTGGATTAATGTTGTTTGAATAAAATGAATAGTAATTTTTATTTTTTACGTTAATTAAACTTTTATCAAACATGTAATGTTACATGAGTAAAATAAAAATGAATATATTGAACATTTAAGCTCTATAGTCTCATTGATTCTTGTCATATTTAATGGATGTATCCAATAATGCCTACAACTACGGCCGTTTTCTATGTCTATGGTACAAGTCAATCACTGTAAACTCTGTCGTCTGTCCATTTGGTACGCGTGTATTGTCCGTCCGTGAAATATGGTTACAGACAGCGGATAAGACGTCGTGCATGAATGTGTACGATGAACCAGACAAGAAATTTGTCTTGTCGAACGGTCGTGTCTGATAATGTGCAAAGGCGCTTAGCGCCTTTGCACATTATAAGAAAATTTCTTGTGTCAGACATGTCTTATAAGACATTCAGTCGCACTGGTTCTTATATGAGACCGTGCACATTACAAGAAATTTTTTCTTATGTCTGATCAGACACGCGTCGTCGTCGGCTGCATATTCGACGTCGCGCCTACACAAGACGTCTTGCTTAGACACGACATCTACTCATATATGGAAACTAGTTCGCGCGTGCACATTCGTCGTGGCTGCGTCAGCCAAAACAACTATAGTGTCCACGCTTTTATTTCGTGTTTAGTATTTTAATTTATTTATTTTATTTAACTCAGCTCAATTTTAATTTTAATACAATAACTTTTATTTTTATTACTGTTTTATTTTTCATGTAACCCAGTTATGTTATTTTTGTAAAGTTAAGAAGTGGATTAATGTTGTTTGAATAAAATGAATAGTAATTTTTATTTTACACGTTAATTAAACTTTTATCAAACATGTAATGTTACATGAGTAAAATAAAAATGAATATATTGAACATTTAAGCTCTATAGTCTCATTGATTCTTGTCATATTTAATGGATGTATCCAATAATGCCTACAACTACGGCCGTTTTCTATGTGTATGGTACAAGTCAATCACTGTAAACTCTGTCGTCTGTCCATTTGGTACGCGTGTATTGTCCGTCCGTGAAATATGGTTACAGACAGCGGATAAGATATCTTGCATGAATGTGTACGATGAACCAGACAAGAAATTTGTCTTGTCGAACGGTCGTGTCTGATAATGTGCAAAGGCGCTTACCCAGGAGCAGCATCTTCAAGCCTATCATCCACCTGCTCAGCCAGGTCTATTAGAGTCTGCGGAGGCACAGGGCTCGGGTAGAACTGCTCAAGCACCTCCTTGTTGACACGACTTTCTGTTGCCGGAGTATACACAGTTGACACGTGGACAAGAGATCTGTTTACAAAAAAGTATTTAAGGCCTTACCCTACCTCAAAACTGCTCCACCTCTCACGTTTGGTCCTGCATATCAATGAAAGTATTGAATCAATAATTTTGAAAAAAATATATAGTAAAGTTGAGGATATATACTGAGTCCTATATGATGTGAAAACATGAATCCTAAACATTTTCTCGATAGAAAAAAATCACAAACTTCCCTCTGAATTTTACAAAAAAAACCGCATTAGTCAATTAATACTTTACCCTTACGTTCTTACGTTCGATGAAAAAATGCCCGCGGACGAATTTTAAGTACCTAGCCCACAAGCAAGCAAGCCTACTAGACTTTGTCTATCTCACCTGAGGTTTTGACACTCTTTTGCCAGTCGGATTACCTCTCTGGTAGCACGTACGTTAGTGATCGTAGCGATCCGCAGCGTCTCGTTAAACTTGGTGGTAGCTGCAATGTGCACTATCACATTGGTCTGTAATGTGACGTTGATAACGTGTCCAATTGAATATGGTATTATCAAAATATGATAGATCCCTGATTAATACTTGTAGCATATTGAAATATTTATTTACATCAAATATGTACAAATTATCTACGAGTATACAGAAAAAATCCTCGTGTCTGCCAGGTTCCCAGCAGGCTAGCAGGATTTCCTCTTTGGATAGCCAAGCTGATGCGTTGTCGGAAAAAGCTCCCCGCCCCTAGGCGGGGGAGCTTGATCGAGGCCTCCGGACTCCTATGTCCGGAGGCCTCGATCAATTTTGATGACAAAGTGCGAGCAAAATAATAATACCTAAACCTCAATCAGTTTTTGGTCTCGTCTTGACCGTAATCTTAAATAAATGCTCACCGAGGACCAATACCTATTCCCTATCATCATTAAAACTTTATCCCCCTTATTACAAAACATGGCTTAAAGCAAAACCAGGTTTTACTGTCATTCGGTCACTTTCTAACGTCATATAATAAAATGAGACGAGGCTATTTTAAAACCTGGTTTTACTTTAAACCATGTTTTGTAATAAGGTGGTTTTTGTTGAAACAATCATTGTTCAAAACGTTTATCATCGTCTAATCATAAGTGAACTTATTAATTTTGGTGTCTTATTAATTTTATTGCTTCTGTAGATTGTAAGTGATTAGATACGTCATGTGTTTGTTTGAATTTCTTAAATATGTATCTAAAGTTCATACCTCAGAAGTGATGGTTTTCCAATCATCATTACAAATTCCAAGTCCTATTTCATCTATATTCCCTTCCACTGCGACTATCTTTTCAGTGAAGTCTGGTCGATTTTTGCGAAGACTATCATATACCTGAATAAAAAGGTTTTTATGAAGAGCGCATCCGAATGAACGTCTCGTACAAAAAAAAAACGAGTGATAATTAATAATATATGAATTATGGAATGAATTATGCCTGTGCTCAGCAGTGGGAACTGGGAAGTTCCCCAGTGGGATTTTATTATAGAATCAAAAGTCAAAAGTCAAAGCCATTTATTCAATTTAGGCCCCAGAAGGGCACTTATGAATCGAACGCAATTCCCGAGAAAAGACTTATTAGCTTTCGATAACCTGAATCTAGGTGTCACAATTTTATCTTTATTTCTTGTATTGAAGTTATGACGGCTACTATTAATTTCAAATAAATTTAAATTCGTAGTATGGCTTTATGTACCTTCCAAAGTACGGAAATCGCTCGAGTTGTAATACCACTAGGCGATCACCCATCCAGGTACCCACCGGCCTCACCAGTGGAAGCTTAATTTTGTCGATCGTTTAAGAACGACTAATCATGCTACACCATTAGCGCTTTAAGCACACCCGGTTCGGAATACACTTAAACTGAGAAGACTCCAGCAAGAAAATCAGTACTAAATAAAGATGCTATGTATTTTTAGAGAGAAAAAACGGGAAGGTACAGCAACGCGCGACTGATACCCCTGGTTGCAAGCGTCCATAGGCTACGGTAACTGCCTACCATTAGGCGGGCCGTATGCTTGTTTGCCACCTTAGTGGTATAAAAAAAAGTCTACTAACGTGTCAAATTCAAAAGTTACATTATGCAGCAGGCATAATGATGAACTGGCTTGACTGACTCACCACTGGCTTTTCAAAATAGTGAAAAAAATTATAGTTATTATGCATATGAAACTTCAGATGGTCTCATCAATCCACACTCGGCCCATATGGTGGCCTCTATCTCTAATCTCCCTCGTAGGTAGGGGAAGCTCTTGCTCATTTAGTGAGTCTGAGGACTCATGAAGTCTTGACATGTTGTACTTACAGGGTCTTTTAATAAATAAGTGAGTCGTTCTTGCATCGTCTTCCCTCTTTTCGGTCGCAGCAACAAGTACAATGTTTTGATATCACATGATCTAAAATAGAAAATAAATTAAGTAAGTACATAACAGTGTAAGTTATTGAGATGGGAGATGTTTTAAAATCTACAAAATATTATATGAAAAGGTTGAAAGAATCCTTACTTATAGTTCACATTATAAACGCGAAAGTTTGTATGTTTGTTACTCTTTCACGCAAAAACAACTGAATGGATTTTAATGAAATTTAATGGCATGCTGATAGAATATGTTCTGGAATTCTGGATTGATGATGAACACATAGGGTACTTTTTATCCCGGGAAAGCAATATCTCCCCGGGGTACTACCGCTGGGCACAACTAGTTATTAATAATCAAAAACTTGATCTAAAATTATAGATTAAAAAAACTAAAACCATGCTTTAAAAAGTCCTGTAATTAGGTACCACTAACAGTTAGGAACGATGGCAAAGAGGATTGTAACGATGGTACTAAATTATTGTATTGTCATCGGTCCTTGATATGTGTGCAAAGTTCAGTTTAATCCAAGAAGCTTATATATTATTTACTGATGTTTTGAAGTCGATGAAAATTACGTTTGAAGATTCCATTTCATACATACTTACAGGTGAAGCCTGGGTGAAGCTGATAATAAAAGAGTCTTAAAATCATATCAATTCACTTAGTAAAGCCAGCAATCTTACTATTGCTTTGATAGGTACTATTGACTTTTCACTAATCGATATTCGCAAATGTATTTGTATGAGGCTTGGACCACGGCCCGTACTAATCAGGACCCTAACATCTCTGAAGCGAAACGCAAATTTAACGCTGTCTCGAGATCCAGTAAGCGAATTGCCAGGGCTAAGTTCGATTTCGTCGGCAGAATTGGTGAGAGGCTAACTAGCCTTCCCTCTGGGAGTCGCGGTTTTTGGTCTCTTCCCAAAGCTGCTGAAGGGAACTTTTGCCAGTCGTCCTTGCCACCACTACGTAAGCCGGGCGGAAACTTGGCCCATAGTGCTAAGGAGAAAGCTGATGTTTTAGGCTCTCTCTTTGCCTCGAACTCGACTTTGAATGATGGGGGCGCCACACCGCCTAACATCCCGCGGTGTGCCAGCTCCATGCCGGAGATAAGCATTACCCAACGGGAGGTCCGGCGGGAATTGCTTTCTCTGGACATCCATAAGCCGAGTGGGCCAGACGGCATACCGGCAGTGGTGCTGAAGCGGTGTGCTCCTGAATTGTGTCCAGTATTGACACGTCTTTTCGCACTTTCCTACACGAAAAAGGAAGTCCCGTCTTCGTGGAAGACTGCCCACGTGCACCCAGTAACCAAAAAGGGCGACAGATCAGACCCGACGAATAACAGGCCTATCGCCGTCACATCCCTTCTCTCCAAAGTCATGGAGCGTGTGATCAACACGCAGCTGTTGAGATACCTACGAGTTGTTGAGCAACTGACAATATGGCTTCCGCCATAGTCGCTCAGCTGGTGACCTCCTTGTGTATCTCACGTTCCGAGGTGGAGGAAAGCCGCGAACGGCTGGTGTCTGAAATCGAGAGTACACTAACTTGTGTCTCCGATTGGGGTCGACTAAACCTAGTCCATTTCAACCCCACCAAGGCTCAAGCCTGCGCGTTCACCGCTAAGAAAACCCCATGGTCGGTGGCTCCACAATTCAAAACACTTCCCTGAACATCAGTCAAAGCATCTGTATCCTTGGCGTCGACATCTCCAGCGACGTTATGTTCCGAAGTCATTTGGAGGACAAGGTTAAGCTGGCATCCAAAAAGCTTGGAGTGCTCAACAGAGCGAGGCAGTACTTCATGTCGGGGCAAAGGCTGCAACTTTATAAGTCGCAGGTCCGGCCGCATATGGAGTACAGCTGTCATTTATGAGCAGGAGCTCCTGGTTACCAGCTTGGCCCTTTAGACTCGGTTCAGCGACGTGCTGCTAGAATTGTTGACGATCCCGAGCTCACAAGCGGTTTAGAGCCCCTCAATCTGAGGAGAGACTTTGCCTCCTTATGTGTGTTCTACCACTTCTACCGCTTGTACAACGGAGCTCACAAGCGGTTTAGAGCACCTCAGTCTGAGGAGAGACTTTGCCTCCTTATGTGTGTTCTACCACTTCTACCGCTTGTACAACGGAGCTCACAAGCCGTTTAGAGCACCTCAGTCTGAGGAGAGACTTTGCCTCCTTATGTGTGTTCTACCACTTCTACCGCTTGTACAACGGAGCTCACAAGCGGTTTAGAGCACCTCAGTCTGAGGAGAGACTTTGCCTCCTTATGTGTGTTCTACCACTTCTACCGCTTGTACAACGGAGAGTGTTCTAAGGAATTGTTCGACTCGGCTACCTTTCACCATCGCAACTTTCGCCATCGACGGGGAATCCATTCACACACATTGAAACCAGAATCGTTTCGAACTGTGCGTGCTAAAAGGAATTTTCTTCCGCGGACGCTCAGACTGTGGAATGAGCTCCCCGCCGTGGTTTTCCCAATGGAGTACAGCATGGGGTTCTTCAAAAAGGGTGTGAAGCGGTTTCTTCAGGGTCGGCAACGCGCGAATGATACCCCTGGTGTTGCAAGCGTCCATAGGCTACGGTAACTGCTTACCATCAGGCGGGCCGTATGCTTCTTTGCCATAAAGTTTAACTTAGTGGTATAAAAGAAATGTGTTAGAAGTTGTTTTTTTAGTTTACCTTAGTAGTTTTTCTACGAACTGCTTTCCAAGGAAACCTGAAGCTCCGGTCACAAACACCACAGAGTTCTTGTAGAACTGCTGTATATCGGAGTCTCCCTTCTCTATAGCATCATTTGCAGGCTTCTGTCGTAAAATGAGAGAAGACTCGAACTCCTGGGCTACGTCCATTGCTGAAATTAAAGCATGGTTAAAATGTTAAAACTACAGATTGGCTGATCGGATTGACATGAAACCTTTACTATCAAATAGTTAAAAGTTAAATTATTAAAAGAAACAAAAAACCAGACTGCGTAAAACATAAAATAACTGAAAAGATAAAAACAAGCTCTGTTTGAGCCCATCTGTTATTATATTAGTTTTAAGACCGTGCGTTTGCTAGCATAATTGATCAGGCGCTTATATTATTTTTTATGCCAACGTCATGCCTAGGTACCTACATATATTCATTACTTTTAACTTACTCTTTGAAATTACACGAGTTTACTGCGTTAACGGGAATCTTATTTTTATCATCCCCAAAATTACCTGATTAATCCTCAACGTCGCCCACATGGTCCTTCGAGCCGGATATAACCATTGAAATTACCAACGCAAGTGGAGTTAATTACAGACATCATCAGAGGAAAAAATTTTATATGAAGGAGTGGTGGATATGAGTACATGGAGTCAAGATTTGAAATCACCAATATATAAGGAAAGTGGCTTATGGACTTTAGAGTGATTATTAATTAAAATAAAGTGTATAATTAATCATTTATTACATTGCACCCAACATTCTTTATGTAACACTTCAGGTAATGTTAATCCTTTAGGTACTTACAAAGGTTATATGAAGGTTAGTACAACTTAAATGACTATATTTTACTGTAATTAAAGGTTAAAAAGTTATCTACATAATTTAATAGGTATTATATACATTGTATTCGGTTAAATTATATAAATCATTATCATAAAGTACAATAGTTAGCCGTGCTTAATACTACAGTACAGTAACAGTAAAGTTACCTTAGTTATCTATTGTATTAACATTTAATTTAACCATTATCATCACATTGCATTGTATTTTATTAAAATCCTGCCTATAAAGATGCATATGTTCATCTTTGTGTAGATAGATTCAAACAGTAAAATTATCAAGTACTAATTACCTTTTAAATTATACAGTTAAGATTATTTCTTTCAAATTATTATATACATTGCCAATCTTAAACTAGTATTGTACCTAATTTATCTAAATAAGTAACGCAAATCATTATAAACTACTATCTACCTATGTACATTAAAACTTAAACGAATATTTGTAAAATTAAAAGCTCAAATCAGTACTTAACCTATACACATTAGTCAATTTTATTATTGTAAATTTCCAGGTCTACGGCACTCGTTTCTCATAATGACCGATTCTAAGGATTACGAGGAACTAAAGAGGAAGCGTGGCAGTTGTAAAGGGAGATTAACAACATTTGGAAGTTATCTTACATCTTTCAAAACTGAACCAACTGCTTGTCAGGTAATGGAGTTACAACTGCGTATTGACAAAATAGAGAGCTTATACGATGAATTTCATGATCTTCAATTACAATTAGAATGCCTTTCTGACAATTCAGAAACCGAGACACTCGAAAGAACTAATTTTGAATCACGATTCTTTAGTTTCTTAGCTAAGGCATCAGGCAGGCCATATGCTTGTTTGCCACCTAAGTGGTATAAAAAAAAAAAAAAAAAAAAAATAAGGGTAAGGATATGATCAATACATTTACTCAAGATGACAACAAATCTGATCACAGTAGTTCTAATCACAGTAAATCTAATCACAGTAGTTCTAAACGTCAATTAGTTAAATTGCCTACTATTAATTTACCTAAATTCTCTGGTTCATATGATAACTGGCTCGAATTTCGCGACACCTTTACCAGTCTCATTCATGACGATGACGATATTGACGAAATTAACAAGTTTCATTATTTGAGATCGTCCTTGGAAGGGTCGGCTGCTGTTGTTATACAATCAATTGAGTTTTCATCAAAAAATTACATCTTGGCATGGCAGCTCTTATGTGAGAGGTTCGATAATAAACGTCTACTTCTACAAAATCACGTTACAGCGATATTCAATCTCGGACCGATTACAAAAGAGTCCTCATTATTATTAAAACGTATGATAGATCCACAGACAAACCGGACGGCATTCTCGCTATCATAAAACTGAGGAACAGTAATGGCGGCGACTATTTATGTGTGATTATATTTAGGGTTGCCATGTTAGACTAAATTTACCCACTCTTTTATTATGTTATTCCACTATTATACTCAGACAAATATGTAACGGTAGACAAGTTTAAATGAAAATTAAGTGTAAATGTAGGCAGAATTATACCGTATCATTTTAAAATGTTAATGGTGGCCAAATCTCGCTATGAAAATATCCTAACTAATATTATACACATCTGAAAGTGAGTTTGTTTGTTAATTTTATTTTTGTTCTGCTTTCATGCTTCAACTATCAACCGATCGCTAAAAAAGGGTCGAAGATTTTTGTTCAGTCTGGCATATTGATCAGGCGCCGTTTTTTTTTTTAAAGGCGGCTTTCGATTTAACCTTTATACATCGATTGAGGACACTCGAGCACTCATACGAATATAAAAATAATGGAGTGCCTATGTCAATAACGTTAAAGAGTTCTTTGCAAAAAAATATCGATTATTGACATCTTCAATAACCATGAAAATTTAGTCATTAAATGTTTTTTCAACAAACTCGCTCGTAAAGTGACGTTTTTAGTATCTTAAAGTAGCTTATTACTTTACATTACCGCACAGTTTTATGATAGGTATAATCCCGATTATGATACGTTTGTACCTCACTGCCAGTGATATGTGTGTAGACGAAGCATTCTTAATTTAAACGGGTAAAATTATTTGACAGCGCATCGCCGAAACAAAAAAAGAACCTGCGCGCCATGTTTGTTGACGTTCTCATTTGTGGTTAATCAAAAAATCTATTTAAAAAAACTGCTTTTTCCTCGTAAGTGTGTTGAATAACGACGTATGACACGCGTGTGCATTGATCATTATACTCTCGGCTTCCAAATCGCGTTCGCCTACGGCTCACGCGCTTAATACCGCCGCGTCTGTAATGATCAACTTTGCACACATCTATCACAATGTACTATTGCGCATTCTACGGTGCTAGAATAGCTATATTGATTTATTCCTACAAGTATTGAATTTACTGACATATCAGCATAACATAATGTACAGCTGATATCTGTAATACTATTACATTAATAAATAAATATACTGGGACATTCCTCACACGCAACCATCTGAATACAAACTAAGGAGAGCTTGTACTATGGAAACCAGCTATAACTGATAAAATACATTATACTACTTTTTGTTAGCAAATACGTACTTAATACACATAATTATACCCAGACTCAGAACTTACAGACATGTTCATGCACACAAATGCATGTCCGTTGTGGGAATCAAACCCACGACCGGCGGCGCCATAGGTATAATCTTAACCAACTGCGCCAACTATCCCGAAAAATATAAAGCAATTAACATAAATCAGCCATACACAAAGCATACTCCGCGGAGCCCTAAATCCTCTGTGGGGGCTTTGCGATATTATGGCCAAAATACATTACAATGTATACCGGGTGATTCCCGAATCACGCGGTATACAGGAAGACAAGTTCAAAAAATAAATTCAATTAAATAAATAATTCGAAATAGTTAATTTGATTACGATAGTCCAATAATTTCATTAATTTTAAATACAATAAGTACCTATATTTTACAACCTATGCGGTAAAATAAAGAATACCTACACATAAACTATTCTTTGATTATTTTAGGGCTCCATCAAATAATTCGCTTTCTAAAACGGGTCCGTTCGCCAAAAAAGATTGAGTACCACTGATATAAAGTATGTGTATATGTCACGAAAATTTAAAATCAATTTATAATAAAATACATAGTATTAATAATAACCATAAAATATAACATTCCCATATTTCGGGTAATTTACACAAGTGAATATTGGCAACACTGGCTTTGTGACAGATTATTTTGTTCTGGTGAATGAATATTTGTTTTGATGTATAAAATCAAAACTAAGTGATTGAATTATTAATTTACCTGTGAAACGTGATTCCTGGTATTTTTTTCCTCCGGTCAGTACGGTTTTTACACCATTTCATTACACAAGACATGCTGTATTTTAATATTTTACGGCACTGCAGACGTATTGACTCTGTTGACGTTTATCCGCGTAATGGCCGACTAATGTGTGAATGTGTGCGTGCCGGCATGTACGTACAGCGAGGTGGCCGACTCTGAGCGACACAGTTTTTTGTTAGCGAGAATACATCCGCCTTTTTTAAATATCTGTGGATAGATCAAGTAAATAAAAATATTCGTGCATTAAGTAGGTACATTAGGTGAACCTGTTCACAGCTGGGATACACTATTAATTTATATAATTAGTCATAAATTAGACACAAAAACTTTCCGTGAGTGGGAGGAGTGTAAAGGACACTTTGATAAAGGTAGCTCTGTTTCTTTTGTCCAATTCATGGATTTTTTGCGTAATCATGCTGATCTGATTGAAACATTGGAACTATCTCGTCAGTCTACCACAAGTAATAACCATTCAAACAGTTCATGTACGCAGGGTTCCAAACTTAAGTCTTTAGTTTCATTGGATAAAACGAATTCACCCGCTTATAGGTAATTGTCCGAAGTGTAACGGCTCAGAGTATATAAATACTACGTACAAGTAACGGTGATCATAACCTTAACACTTGCCCACAATTCTTAGCATTAAGTCTGAACGAGAGAATGACATCACTTGCAAGTTATAAGGTGTGTTTCAATTGCTTTCGTCGCGGTCACTATCCTAATCGATGCAAACAATCTGGTTGTAAAATATGTAAACGTAAACATCACGCACTTATTCACAACTCCGATTATAAACCGAATGCAAATAAAACATCGAGCGCGACAAGCAACAATAATGAACGGGTCGATCAGGCGATGACGTCATCCACCGCCTGCACCGGCACAACCACATCTACTCAAGCTGCATTCTCAGCTAGCGTTAGCGCGCCGTCACATTCGTGTAGCTCAGGCGAGATCCTGTTGTCAACTGCACTAATTAGGTGCTACGATGTTAATAATAAGGAACACATCGCACGCGCATTGCTTGATTCTGGGAGTACGTCGTGTCTAATGACGGAGAAATTATTTAATGCTCTAAACTTACCCACAATTAACACAGATAGTTTTATACAGGGAATTAATAATTCAATTACGTCCGTACAAAAAATGTGCCGAGTACACATTGAGTCCTTGTATGATTCCTTTTCAGATAATGTTTTATGTTTCGTGCTACCTACGATAACAGATAATGTTCCCGCTAGACAGGTACATTTAAATATCCCGTCTAATTTACATTTAGCAGATCCCTACTTTAACACGCCAGCACCCATTGATATGATTATAGGAGCTGACGTATTTTGGAATTTATTAGGGTCAGAACGGATTGTATTAGGTGATCAAAAACCAACACTTCATCAAACCAGGCTTGGCTGGCTGGTTTGTGGTCCAATAAACGGCGGCCATACAGTGTATTCACAATCTTTTCATAATAATATTAAATGTAACTTTTCAAATTTAAATAAAGTTGATGTAGATATTATACAAAACCAATTAACGCGTTTTTGGCAGATTGAAGAAGTTTCTTGTCAATCTTCTATCTACTCAGCTGAAGAAAAGTTATGCGAAGATCACTTTATAAAAAGTACCTCACGCTTAGAGGATGGCCGATTTTGTGTCAGGATACCATTAAAGGAATCCATAGACAACTTGGGTTATTCATATAATCGCGCCAAGCGATGTTTTCTATCCTTAGAGCGTCGAAATCAGAATCAACCTCCACTCGATAAAATGTATAAAGATTTCATGTCAGAGTACATATCATTAGGTCACATATCTGAATGTCATATCGATGGAGATTTCAGGTCATACTTTTTACCTCACCATGGCGTGATGCGTGAGAGTAGTTCAACTACCAAATTACGAGTAGTATTTAATGCTAGTGCACCTACCACCTCTGGCGTATCTTTCAATCAAATCCAGATGGTAGGGCCTACTGTTCAAGATGATTTAACATCTATTTTTCTTAGGTTTAGGATGTACAAATATGTGCTTTCCGCAGATGTCGAGAAGATGTACCGACAGATATTAGTACATCCATCAGACAGACATCTACAGAAAATTATCTGGCGTGACGATGTTTCTAATCCGATTAAGGTTTATAACTTAAACACAGTTACGTATGGTTACTGCTAGTGCTCCTTTCCTCGCCACTAGATGTCTCAAACAGGTTGGTCTTGAGTGTAACGATCAAAAAGTCGCGAATGTCATCATTCACGACTTCTATGTTGATGATCTTTTGACAGGTGGAGACCAAATCGAGGAGGTTCACATGTTGCGCCATTGCGTAACTGATGCTCTTGCTTCCGCTTCAATGCATCTGCGGAAGTGGAAGTCCAACGAGCCCACCTTAATTTCGGAACAGCCCGATCAGACTCCCTTCGATTTAAATATGGAAGGTCCTGAATAAAACGTTAGGATTGAGCTGGCACACGCAAACAGATAATCTATGCTTTCCAATAATGGTTCCTGAGAAGATAGAAAACACAAAGCGTGAAATGCTAGGGGTTATTGCTAGGATTTTCGATTCCTTAGGTTTATTGGCACCGTGCGTTATACGCATGAAGATGCTGCTTCAAAAGCTTTAGCTCGATAAGTTGACTTGGGATGAGCAGTTGTCAACTGAAGTCAGCGAAGCATGTGTCAATCTGATTCGAATGTGACCAGCACTTAATGATTTAATTATCCCTCGCCGCGTGTTTATACATTCATAATGAATGTTTCCGTTCATGTTAATCACCGTGATAGCACAATGTTAATAGACTTTGACGTTTTTCTTTAAAGAGGTTGCAGCGTACTATTTGTTACGTATTTCGTTTCATTAATTTATGTCAAAAACGCCCTGTGAACTCCTCGCATTTTATTATACTACAGACGAATTAAACCATTCATTAAATTTTATTATTATTCAGTCGCAAAAGCAATCTTTTCCTGAATACAATTTATTACTAACTGATAAAAAATTACCACATAAAAATAGACTCTTAAAATTAAATGTATTTTTAGATATAAATAAAATCATGCGAGTTGGTGGTAGATTAGATAACTCAGAATATTCATTTGATAAGAAACATCCAATTGTTTTACAGTCCACTCATCATTTTGCTAAACTTTTATTTAAATATGAGCATTTGAAGTTAATGCATGCTGGTCCACAGCTATTGCTAGCCACTATACGTGAGACATTTTGGCCTTTAGGCGGCCGCAACTTAGCTAGAGCTTGTTATCGGCAGTGCGTTCGCTGCCAGCGTCTGAAAGGACAGACTGTCGTCCCGCAAATGGGTCACTTGCCATCGAGCAGACTCTCACCAGCAGACTACCCTTTCCAGAACGTAGGCGTTGATTACGCAGGCCCTATTACCTCAGTCAGTCGTCAAGGTCTGGGATGTAGATTGGTAAAGGTTTACATTGTTATCTTTGTATGTTTCACGACCAAAGCATTACATATAGAATTAGTAGGCGATTTGACTTAGTAATAATTACATTCAAGCTTTACGTAGGTTCATGTCTCGAAGAGGAAAACCTCTCAATATTTATTCCGATAATGGAACATCATTTGTAGGAGCCTATAATGAAATTTCTAAATTTTTAAAGAGCAGTTGTGACTCCATATCTGAAAGCGTGGCGAATGACGGAATTAAGTTCCATTTTATACCTGCCTACGCTCCGCACTTTGGTGGTCTTTGGGAAGCGGGTGTTAAGTCGACCAAACATCATTTAATTAGAGTGTTGGGCAATTGTCACTTAACGTATGAAGAGCTTAACTCAACCCTCATACAAATTGAGGCTATTTTAAATTCACGGCCACTTACTCCTTTGTCATCGAACGCAGAAGATCTTCTACCTCTCACTCCGGGTCACTTTTAATCGGAAGACCACTCACTTCTCTGCCAGTTAAGGACCTTCGTGAACACTCCACATCTCACCTCTCTAGGCATCAGCGAATTGAGCAGCTGCGACAACACTTTTGGGAGAGGTGGAATAAAGAATATGTTTCCGAGCTCCAGCAGAGGGTCAAATGGCATGACAATAAGGACTCGTTAAAACTGAACTCCCTCGTTGTTATTAAGGAGGACAACCTGCCGCCGTTGAAATGGAGGATGGGAAGGATTATAGCTCTTCACCCTGGCAAGGATCAAATATGCAGAGTTGCTGATATCAGAACAGCCACGGGAATAATCAGACGAGATTTTTCAAGAATTTGTCCACTTATTGAAGACTGTTGAAAGGCAATCTTTCAACGGCCGGGGGCATGTTTGAGCCCATCTGTTATTATATTAGTTTTAAGACCGTGCCTTTGCTAGCATAATTGATCAGGCGCTTATATTATTTTTTATGCCAACGTCATGCCTAGGTACCTACATATATTCATTACTTTTAACTTACTCTTTGAAATTACACGAGTTATTGCGTTAACGGGAATCTTATTTTTATCATCCCCAAAATTACCTGATTAATCCTCAACGTTGCCCACAAGCTCTTTAATCTATAGAGTTTTGAATATAACTTGAATTTTATAAGGTATTGCAGTTGAGGACAAACCAATAACCTAAGTAGGTACCTATGTATTGTTTTGTAATATTTATTTATCTCCGACTGAGTTGTATTGTATGTATTAGCACAGTAGAAACATATAGTATTAGTTAGTAAGAAAATGAGCGGTACTGGCTAACAACCACCGGAACTTTGAGAGTTACATACGGTAACCGCTCAGACCTACTGTCCTTGCATTAAACGTGTTTTTTTGCAGTTTACGTCAAAATGGTAGCATAAAAGTATTACAATATATAAATATATGGAATGGAGTTCACAAGCTTTCGTTTGATACCCATATTTTTATAATAACGAATTTTTTGTTTTTAATACCCCCCTCTTTTTTATTCGTAGACGCCATATAAAAATAATATACCCTATGACACTTTAAGACGAATCTAACGACACCTCATATACTTATATGCAGAGCATGCTAAAGAAATAGACATACATACATACACTCGAAAAACATAACCCTCCTCCCGGGTCAGTCGGTTAAAAAAGAAGAGAAATCTGTGTATCCCTTTCTAAGCCTATCACGTGCACGGAGGAGTATAAGATTTGGCAAAGTTAAAGTAGTGCAGAAATAAAACAAAACAATTACCGTAGAGTATTTCGACCCTTGGCCGTCCACTAGTAGGTATATGGAAATCACTCGCCCAATACTTACTTTTTAAATATTAAATGAGTATTAATTATACACGTTTAAAGTTTGCAGACTTGAAGTTTAGACTGTTTTAAAACTAATATACGTCAGGCATTATTATACGTTAGTAGGTACCACAGATTACTATAACCAAAGTACGCACGCTATACATTTCCAATATAAGCTGACCTCATTGTACGGAAATCGTATATAATGCGAGATCAGCTTATACTGGAAATTGATGTGTAGCCGTGTGTACAGTAAAAAACAAACGGCCAAGAGTGAGTTGGGCTCACGCAATTTTGGTTTTATTTGTACCAAAGAGTTTATATGTATATGTTACTGTAAAAGACCGATTACCGGTGGATCCTAGGCTTTACGAGTGCATCTTAAGATTTACCAACATGAACTGGTAAATGTAAGGTTTGATATGAAATGTCCAAGGTCACATTATAGTAGGCTTGATGTAAATCTTAAAAGGAAACGTCGGCATGAAATTTGAAAAATAGGTATTTAACAAATCTATTGCTGTCGCGCTGTTGCTGGGATATAAATGTATGAGGGACGATAGAGACAACTGCAGCTTGGATCGATTATACCTATTTAAAATAGACGAATCGCTATTATAATCCCCAGTTTCCTCCTCCAATACTGGATCGTTTATTTTTATTTTTTCAAGAATATAATAAGGGCTTTAGCTATGTCTGTCGGTTTTCCTTTTATTTTATATATTCGTCAAATTTGTTTGCTGGACGTCTGATAAGGGCAGTAAAAATGGTTAGTTTTTGTCATTTTAGAAGGCTCCTAATTCTTATAATAATTAATTTATGGAGAAAAACACAACCGAGAGACATACAGTGGTACCTACTGATTGCATGGTAAAATAATCATTGCTCTAGTGTCATTATCCAGAGAGGAAACTGAGGATTACGTTTGTATGGAACAAACGCCACCAGCGGCGTAAAGTAGGTATACACACCCTGACAGCAGTCTATAAAACCATACAACGAATCTAATATCTCGGTTAAATTAGGGAGAGGGAATTTGTCGTCTTCGATACTAAGTATTATTGACTTTACGGTAGTGGATAACTTATCTAAGTTTTTCCTTCCACTAACATCTAACTTTTTAGGTTCTAACAAAATAGGGCTAGACCAATCGCTTGTAATGGTTCGTTATAGTATTACCTACCGTACAGTCTGTGGTACAGTATTACCCAACTGATATGGCGCGTCGTGAATCTTCGTTCGCACAGAAATGAAAGTATGGCCCCGAAGATTAACGGAAGAATGCTTAAAACTTACAATCAACCTTAGATCACTACTTTAAGGTTCATAATACACTGCAGCTCTTAGTTCCTTCTCACTCGCAAGTCACGCCCCTCCGCACGGCGCGCGCTAACATGGCGGCAGCTGCCGACCAATAGCGGTTTTTTTTTTTTTTTATACCACTAAGGTGGCAAACAAGCATACGGCCCGCCTAATGGTAAGCAGTTACCGTAGCCTATGGACGCTTGCAACACCAGGGGCATCACTTGCGCGTTGCCGACCCTGAAGAAATCTCTTCACGCCCTTTTTGAAGAACCCCATGCTGTACTCCATTGGGAAAACCACGGCGGGGAGCTCATTCCACAATCTGACCGTCCGCGGAAGAAAGCTCCTTTGAGCCCGCACAGTTCGAAACAATTCTGGTTTCAATATGTGAGGATGGACTCCCCGTCGATGGCGAGAGTTGCGATGGTAGAAGGTAGCAGTGGGCAACAAGTCGAACAATTCTTTAGAACACTCTCCGTTGTACAAGCGGTAGAACACACATAAGGAGGCAAAGTCTCTCCTCAGACTAAGGGGCTCTAAACCGCTTGTGAGCTCGGGATCGTCAACAATTCTGATGGCACGTCGCTGAACCGAGTCTAAAGGCCCAAGCTGGTATCCAGGTGCTCCCGCCCATAGGTGACAGCAGTACTCCATATGAGGCCGGACTTGTGACTTATAAAGTTGTAGCCTTTGCCCCGATGTGAAGTACTGCCTCGCTCTGTTGAGCACTCCGAGCTTTTTGGATGCCAGCTTAACCTTGTCTTCCAAGTGACTTCGGAACAAAACGTCGCTAGAAATGTCGACGCCAAGGATCCCGATGCTTTGACTGATGTTCAAGGAGGTGTTCTGGAATTGTGGAGTCACAGACCATGGGGTTTTCTTAGCGGTGAACGCGCAGGCTTGAGTCTTGGTGGGGTTGAAATGGACTAGGTTTAGTCGACCCCAATCGGAGACTCTCGATTTCAGACATCAGCCGTTCGCGGCTTTCCTCCACCTCGGAACGAGGGATATTTGCACGGCCCGTGTAATAAGCGTCCCCTGTGCTGTCGTCCGCATAGCAATGAATGCCGTCAATAGGCAGCATATCATTGATATGCAGTAGGAACAGTGTTGGGGACAACACAGAGCCTTGCGGGACGCCAGCATTTATGTCCATGCTATCGGAGCAGCTACCATCGACGACGGCTCTTATGCATCTGCTGGACAGAAAGCTGGCGATCCACTTGCATAATCCCTCGGGAAGCCCGTATGCTGGTAACTTCGTAAGAAGACCCCTGTGCCAGACCCGATCGAACGCCTTCGCCACATCTAGGCTCACTGCCAAAGCCTCACCTTGGCTCTCGATGGCGAGTCACCAACGGTGCGTGAGATACACAAGGAGGTCACCAGCTGAGCGACTGTGGCGGAAGCCATATTGTCGGTCGCTCAACAACTCGTGATCCTCCAGGTATCTCAGAAGCTGCGTGTTGATCACACGCTCCATGACTTTTGAAAGAAGGGAGGTGATGGCGATAGGCCTGTAATTCGTCGGGTCTGATCTGTCGCCCTTTTTGGGCACTGGGTGCACGTGGGCAGTCTTCCACGAAGACGGGACTTCTTTTTTGGTGTAGGAAAGTGCGAAAAGACGCGTCAATACTGGACACAATTCAGGAGCACACCGCTTCAGAACCACTGCCGGTATGCCGTCTGGCCCACTCGACTTATGGATGTCCAGAGAAAGCACTTCCCGCCGGACCTCCCGTTGGGTAATGCTTATCTCCGGCATGGAGCTAGCACACTGCGCGATGGTAGGCGGTGTGGCGCCCCCGTCATCCAAAGTCGAGTTCGAGGCAAAGAGAGAGCCCAAAAGGTCAGCTTTCTCCTTTGCACTATGGGCCAAGTTTCCGTCCGGCTTACGGAGTGGTGGCAAGGACGACTGGCAAAAGTTTCCTTCAGCAGCTTTGGTAAGAGACCAGAAAGCGCGACTTCCAGATGGAAGGCTAGTCAGCCTCTCACCAAACCTACCGACGAAATCGAACTTAGCCCTAGCAGTCATTCGCTTACTGAACCTCGAGGCAGCGTTAAATTTGCGTTTCGCATCAGAGATGTTGGGGTCCTGATTAGTTCGGGCCGTGGTCCAAGCCTCATACAAAGTCTGCTTATTTTGTCTAGCATCTTTGCAGGGCCGGTTAAACCACGGTCGTTTCTTCACCCCTGCAGCCACTAGCGGGTTTGGGATATAACATTCCATTCCCGCCAGTATCGTCTCAGCGACGGCAGCTGCACAGGTGTCAGGATCATCTGATGCGAAGCAAAGCTGCCGCAATCCATCCCAGTCTGCTGACTTATAGTGCCACACGCGACGACGCACGGGTGACCGGAGCGAAACTGGCCGCGCACAAGGCACCTGCGTCCGGATGAGACAGTGGTCCGATGAGCCAAGTGGCGCATCCACTGTCACTGCATAGTTTTCCGGTCGCGTAGTCAGCAGAAGGTCCAGTAAGGAACTTGTATGGCTCTCAATATCTGGGATTCTCGTAGGAGAAAGAACCAGTTGTGAGAAGCCATAGGCCAGGGCAAAGTCGTGAGCAGTCCTCCTCGCAAAGTCAGTGGACCGAGAACTAAGCCACTCAACGTGGTGAGCGTTGAAGTCTCCTAATAACACTAACTCCGCGGAGGTGTACTGCTCCAGTACTTTGTCAGTCGTCGATTGCAGGTGTTCAAATAACCGGATTGTGTCCGCGTCACCGCTGTGGGACCTGTAAAGGCACGCGTAAACTTTGGTGTGGCCACCGTGATCTACGCGCGCCCACAAAATCGACAGGTCCCGGTCTTCTAGGCCATGGAGACGGTGACAGCAAATATCCTCCCTGACGTACATACATACCCCGGCACGGCGCACAAAATTGTGCTCCAACTTGTACCCGGGGTAGTGTAAATACGATGTATCATCAGGGCAGGATATTTGCGTCTCCGTTAGAAATAGCAGGGTCGGCTGTGCAGTCTCGAGATGTTGGTGGACTGCATTTATATTAGCGTGAAGTCCCCTGATGTTGCAAAAATCCATCGAAAGTGTGGACGGGGAGGCCGCTGAGGAACTATTTTTCCCGCGCTTTGTTCAGGCGATGATAGCTCAGTGGTAGTCACGTCGGATACCGAGACGAAGGTCCCGGGTTCGAATCCTACAATGAGCTTGAGCTTTCGGTGAAGGAAAACATCGTGAGGAAACCATAGCACGGTGGTAGGATACTTTGTAGTACCCGCCTGGCTGGCTACCACCCTCAAGTTGAAAATCTGTCGTCAAGTACCTATCGGTGTGTTCCGACAGCTGCACTTGAGAGCCAGTTCCTTCTAGGCTTTGTGTGCTTACCACCTTCGGCCTTACCATGGTGAGATTGCGGTCAAACACAAGGCCTATAAATAGTAAAAAAAAAAAAAAAAATGTAAATTCAAATGTAAACATATCTTTGACCTCGACTGTACACGGCTTTATCAATGTATTGGCGCGCGGCATTCTGGAGGATAGTCTCGACTCCACTTCGAGCTCTCTTAATATGGACACCTGTGATGGACACGTTGGTGCGGAATGCAGTCCAGAGAATTTTCAGCATCTTAACAGGAATAACATATAGGATTCTTTTTATACTGGAAAATTATTAGATTCCTCGGGAACGAAGTTGAAACCGCGCGGCGAACACTAGTTATTTATTAAGTTATAATGTATTTCGTAAATTTGTTCTAAATATATTTAGGTAATTAAAAATAACTAAACATTAATTTACCTGTTTTTAATACAATGGAAAATGAGGTGGCTAGAGTTCACCCCGGAAAACAAAAAAATATAATTATATACAATGATTATATACTGAATTAATATAGGATGTTCGACCGAGTATCCGAAATCGAGCGGTAGTACAAAACATACATTTTTCAAAAATGGACTTAAGTCATCGAACAATTAACCCAAAGAAGCGTAATGACGTATATTTTGGTTTGATTTTGGTTGAATTATATTCCGCCGACAATGCACTCTGATTGGTCAAGTCAAAAACACACGATGCAATGATTGGTCCTAACTGTTCAAAATCAGTGACAAATCACTGACTAGTTGTGGAATTTGATTGTTCGGTATTACTATTCTATAGGGATTTTTCCTCGATGACTTAAGTCCAGCGACGAGCGACCCAGGAGCGGAAGTACAAAAATTTTTTTTTTCAAAAATGGACTCAATTTCATGAAATATGTGATTCCATAAACTATGTGATTACGTCACTGACGCATATCTGTCACATTGAGTTGACGGTTTTGAAGGTCTGTCAGTGTCGGCGTGCTGAAGTATTCCCATTTGTGCACCGATTTTTTGGGCACCGATTTTTTGAGCACCGATCCTATTCCCTTTTCAGCACCGATGCATATTTTCGATGGGTGCTCAAATGGGAACAAAAATTAAATTCGAAATCATTCCCTTTTGAGCACCAACGGTTTTGTAGCTTCTAGTGTTGTGGTGTTTAATAAAACGTATCGATAAAAAATAACAGTTTTATTATAAAAAGTTAAAAGTATTATCGTTAGAGCACCCAATTTTAGAGCAGCTGTCTCCCGCAGTTTCACTCGCGTTTCCAGATTAAAAAGTCCATGTCTTTATCCATACCATAGGTCACCATATCTGCATGCCAAATTTCATCGCGATCGGTTTAGCCGTTAAGGCGTGAGCCTGTGACGCAATTTTATGACATCCTGAATAATTTGATAAATTGTACCTAAAACTAAAATATTTCGGAATAAATATCCACCGTGGTATACTAAACCATTGATAAAAATTGGTTTAGAAAAATATTATTTAAAATTAAACGTATAAAAATCAGTCCGATTTTATAACGTTTAGGTTACTCAGACAGCGATTTTAAAATCTTGAATGTAAATGCTATCAAGATTATATTACTAATAACTAATACTTGTACGTAGTATTTATATACTCTGAGCTAATACTGAGGCATTCTGAGTAACCCTAAAGTCTTCTGGTCCTATATTAAAGGTAAATGTAAATCTAGTACCCTGCCCTCTTGCATGCATCTCAATGATGCTATTGGTGAATCTGGTGAAACCATCAGTGAGATGTTTGCTGAATACTTTTATTCAACATTCTTGGATGTGAGTACTGCTGCTGTCCCACTTGTAGGCAATTTCGATGTCATTGATGAGTGCAAGGTTCCATGTTTCCTAAGCGATATCTCCATATTCCCCAATTACCTATGTGGACAAAGTTTTGTCAACTCTCGACATAAGTAAAACCGCAGGGCCTGATGGCAATCCTCCGTTGTTTATAGTCAAGTGCTCACGAGAATTAGCAAACCCCCTTAACTGTACTGTTTAGACGAGGTCTAAGGGAAGGTACTATGCCAAACATATGGAAATCGGCATTTGTAAGTCCCATACACAAAAAAGGGTCTAAAAACCATGTTGATAACTATAGGCCAATCTCAAATTAAGATTGTAAAATCCGTGGTAAAGTTAAGATTCATTTTCTAGTTTGTTTTTTGGCCCTAAGTAACTGTGTCCATTTGTACTTTAACAAAACTATTTATCATTATATCGCGTAATTCTAATTTTTCTTTTGTGGTAAATTAAGTACATGGTTCTTGTGAATTTAGATTTTAAGTTATTTTTTTGTTTTGTAATTTTCTTACTTTGCACCCTTGCTAGCAAGTTCTAAATTAATTAAGTTAACCTTGCTATCTGTGGAAACTTTTAAATGGCTTATGTATGACTATGTATCTTATTATTAGCTGTAAGTTTTCCTTAAAAATCATAAAATAAATAAATAAATTGCTCTGAGACACCGCCTTTTGGTGTCTGAGGTGCCATTGAAAATTAAAACGTAGATGGTGCTGAAAATCCTGACGTTTGCTTTACCGACCGACGGAGCACGTCACCAAATGCGCGCGCGCGGCAGTCTGCGCGATTTATAAAAATCGTTCCAAATGCTATCTTTCCGACACAAATCCATAACAGCCGCCCGTAAAAATGTCAGCTGCTCCTGAAACCAGTTCGGAAAATATGAAAAATGTGAGCGAGAACGAAAATTTTATAGAAAGGAGTGTTGTAAGCGTAAATAAATGTGATGAAAATAAAAAGAGCGAATCTAACACAAATGGTAACAGCACTATTATAAAAGTGAAAAGTGTTGTGCCTAGGAAACGGTGAGCTTTTATCTTATTATTTATTTTGTAATTTCTAGAATTACTTACTAATTTCTTGTTTTAGCGTAAGTAACGTGAACGTGACCAATTCACTCAAAACGGGACATTGCACTTTTTGGCTTTGAATTTAAGTGTCGCAAATTAAAAAATTCTGAGTATTATCCAAAGAAATTGTATGTACTACAAGAAAAACATAGCCAGGTATAAGACGAGAAGAAAATGAATGTTAGGGATTTGTTTGGGAAAAATTAAAACTAGTCTTGAGTTGCATACTTATATTTTTAGATATAGATAAATGGATATACTGTTGTAAATCTTATTTTGGAGCCGATTAACGCTTATAAGTATATTGTGATAAAATATAGTTGAAAACTTACACATTCCAAAAATTAAAAAACTGGCCAATTGCGATTCTGACTCGCACACGGACGGAGGGTTCCGTACAATATTACCTACCTCAACATTGCTATGAAACAAAAAAATAAAAAAAATATGAAGCCAAATAAGACGTTTCTTTTATGGGGTTCCCCTTTAATTTTTAATTATATCTCATTTTTATACATAGAAATACACATTCTCTGAAAGTTTCAGCTGTCTACCTATTACCGTTCATTAGATACAGCCCACTAACAGATAGACGGACGGACGGATAGCGGAGTCTTTGTAATACCATGGGTGCCAAACGGGACCCCCGTTTGGCACCCTTCAGGTACGGACGGAACCCTAAAAAGAACATACAATTACACCAACGGAGAATGAATTAATCGATGAATCATAAAATCTAGCAGTTATGTTCGATGACCACTTACACTGGTGGACTTGTATGCTCTTTTCTACCCCCAGAACATGCAAAAACACGCGTAAAACTAGAAATCTTCGCTCGAATTATAATTTTATTTTTTTATTTTTTTTATACGACTAAATCGGTAAACAAGCTTACGGCCCGCCTGATGGTAAGCAGTTACCGTAGCCTATGGACGCTTGCAACACACGAAGCATCGCTCGAACCGACCTCGAATTGGGAAAACGGGAAAATTGGGAAAACTATTATTTTGCAATAGTTTCAAATTCAACAGGATCACAACTGCCCCGTGGAGTAGGCCTACTGCGGAAACGTGTGCATATTATGAGGATAACAACTTTTAGAACTTTTTGAATCGTTTTATCTCAAAAACGGTAGCTCGTAGGAAAAAAGTATTAGTACATTTTTACAGATAATTTTATGATCTACAATTTATGTCTGAGGTACTTTTATGATAAAACTTACCGTTTTGCTGAAAATCGAGTGCCTCGAGTAAATTTTTTACCATACTCGGGAATGATGGGGAACTTAATTTTTTATTTATAATTATGTTTTGAACAATTTTATTGATTTTCAGCTTGTGATTTTATGCACCTTCGAATGTCTAGATTTACCGGACTATAGGTATTATTGATTTATTTTCTAGTTCTTTTTTGTCTGTTGGTACCTATGCTTAGGTATATGTTTTTCATTGTTATATTTGGAAGAAAAAAGCCAAACATAGTCAGATTGTACAAAAAAACATATTAAAAAAATGTAACCTTGCTGAGTTTCTTGCCTGTTCTTCTCATTTGTATGCCGACTTACGAACTGGTGGTAACTTTATTTTTTATTTATTTATTTACCTACTTACATCTACTTTTACAGGGATACCCTAATACAGTAGTGTCGAACTTACTTCAAAACTTATAATAACATTTATAATATTTCCATATAACATAAAATTTCAATTGCTATCCTTGTGAATTCACTCACAGTACATTGGAATATGTCGGTTTCCTCAGCAATGAGATTGAGGGTGCGAAGAGCGCGCGTCAGCGGCGCCTATTTCAGTAGGTTGGTACGCGCTCGGGGCACTGCAACCAGCTGCGGTCGCCGTCGCCGCCACACGAACTTGTCCGGGACACATAATCCTATCTGCCCTAATATGTCACCGTTATCTATTCTGCCTATCAATACCTTAAATAGATATGACACGAGTGCCAGGTCCCTCCTAACCCTTAATTCGTTGTATCCGACCATACCCAAAATGAATAAGGTCGGGTACATAAGTGGATAAAACGGGTATACACCATACTGTCTCATGTATAAAAATCTAACAAATTTATTTTGTACCCTCTCCAGCATGAGACTATATTTAGTCTCATGTGGGGCCCAAATGGCTGCGTTACCTTCGAGTTGACTCCTAACTAGCGCATTGTATAACGTTATAATTGCTCTAATATTTGTAAAGCCTTGAACAGTACGGAGAAGAAATCCCAGGTTTCTAAAAGCTTTTCTACATATTTTAATAATGTGATCACGAAAAGTCAGCCCAGAGCTAAGAGTAACGCCTAAATTTCTGACAGATGTGACTGGTCATTGGTTGCCCCTCAACTGTATAGTTACATAGAATTGGCGCGTGTGAACGAGAGAAAGTGATGGTTACACACTTCGAGACGTTGAATTCTAAGCGGTATTGTTTACACCATCTCGCCACTCTATTTATGTCCTGCTGCAGCAGTAGTTAGTTAGTAGTTTAGTAGCTTTGTGACTAGTGACTAAATTGAATAATTTTATTGAATATTGAATTTTAAGAGAGGTAGAGCATCGCGTTTATTCGCTCATAGAGCAGCTCGACTGGGGAAGTACCTCCACCTTACAGAATACCGCAGCCAAATAACTTTATGTTGTGTAAAGTTGTGTTCCTGCGCGTGAGTAAGGTCGCCAGAGCTCATTGGGGAGGGGGGAAAGGTCGGTAACGCGTGAGCGACGCTTCGTGTGTTGCAAGCGTCCATATGGCTACGGTAACCGCTTACCATCAGGCGGGCCGTATGCTTGTTTACCGACTTAGTAGTAGTATAAAAAAAAAAAAAAAAAAAAAAAAAAAAAAAAAAATTGAATAAATGGCTTTGACTTTAACTTTTGTACCCAGACAAGATCTGCTGAAATGGTACGGATGGGGCTACAAGGACTCCATGTTCCTGCTCCAGAAGGAAACTATGACCTTCACAGGAAGCAGGTAAGAGTATATCCTCATAATAATTTATCTATCTGTTAGTTTGCACTATACTTGCGTAGGTACCTACTTAGGTACCACACGGATTTTGATGTGGCTTTCGCAGTTACCTATGGAGTATCCAGAGGGAAGCATTTCACGCGAGCAGAGCCTCGAATAAAGGCTACTTTAAATGCGATTGCTTTTTTAGTACCACTTAGATGGCAAACAAGCATACGGACCGCCTGATGGTAAGCGGTTAGCTTAGCATATAGGCGCTTGCAACACCAGGGGGTTCACACGAAACACAGGGGTATCGTTTGTGGGTATTATTTTTTGGTCCGTAATCATCATATCAGCCCATTCGATGTCCACTGCTGAACATAGGCCTCCCCCATTGATTTCCACTTCGAACGGTTCCGGGCCGCTTGCATCCAGCGGCGCCCAGCGACTCTGACCAGGTCGCCGGTCCACCTGATGGGAGGCCGCCCCGCTCTGCGCCTTCCAGTACGTGGTCGCCACTCGAGAACCTTTCTTCCCCAGCGGTTATCGGCTCTTCGAGCGATGTGGCCTGCCCATTGCCACTTCAGCTTACTAACTCTACGAGCTATGTCGGTCGTTTTTTTGGTCCGTAATAGCTGAACGGAATTGGATGAAATTTGGTGCTTAAAGAGCTATACTGTGAGCCACACTCTCCACATCTCCGTAACACTATGGATTGGCTATACATGACGAACGAACGCTAACAGGCTGCCAATCCAGAGTATAAACATACCAGTGGGATAATAAATAATAATTGTACACGTAGGTCATTTACCATTTACCATGGTGAGATAGTGGTCACGAAGCGCTCGTGGTGTAGCATGATTAGCCGTTCTTAATCGATCGGCAAAGTTAAGCTACGCCTGTCGTGGTCGGTACCTGGATGGGTGACCGCCTAGTGGTATTTCAAATCGAGCGTCTCCGTGCTTCGGAAGGCACGTAAAACCGTTGGTCCCGGTGATAGTCGTTAAGCTAGTTGGATGCCTCCTAGGCGGTTGAATAATTCCAACAGTAGGTTGACCACTAGCCTACCTCTACCGATCCGCAGTGGGCACGCGTGGTGGAGTATTGCCCATTCCCTTTCACCTTCATTTGTGAAAGGAGGCCTGTGCTCAGCAGTGGGACATTATAGGCTACACATCATGTACACTGAAGTTATACTAATGTAATCAGCTGTTAGTTTTCCGAATAAATAAAATAAAAATAAAAATAAATATAATGATGATCATCATATGATGATGATGATGATGATGATGATGATAATGGTCACACAGGCCTAACTATAAACCGTAAAAAACCCAGCCAACTGCGAGTAGGTACGGAGGGTTTCATACAATAATAATAATAATATTAATTTTGCTATGAAATAAATAGTAAACAAAAAAAAAACAAAAAAGACGTTTCTTGTATATCTCATCTATTTTTTATACGACTAAGTCGGTAAACTAGCGTACGGCTCTCCTGATGGTAAGCGGTTACTGCAGCTATATGGACGCTTGCAACGAACGCAGCATCACTCACGCGTTACCGACCTTTCCCCCCTCCCCAATGAGCTCTGGCGACCTTAAGCACTTATTACACCTTCCTATTTTTAGGATCCTAACTAGGAAATAGGAACGTGTAATCGCAGAAAGAACGGTTAGTGTCCTAAGTAGTGAGATAGGAAGGTCCCAACCGCTCTGCTTCCTTAAACAGGAAAGTGTAATCGCGTCGCTCCGATTTAGGACGTTTAGGGATGTAACATTGTTCTTCAAAACATCGATGTTTTGAAATAATTATATAAGGCTTCTAAAGTCTTGGCGTATATTTTGAGGGATGAATGTATAGGTCATTAGTAATCAAAAAACAATAATAGAATAATAATCCGTACAATATATAATTATTTCAAAACATCGATGTTTTGAAATAATTATATAAGGCCCTTCTAAAGTCTTGGCGTATATTTTGAGGGATGAATGTATAGGTCATGAGTAATCAATAAACAATAATAGAAAAATAATCCGTACATTGAAAGTACTACATTATTTATAAATTAATACTTGGTACTTACTTACATAAAGTTCAATTTTGTTTTATTTTAACATAAAGGAGCTCATTTGTATTCATTTAAATTTTAATTTGTGTGATCGGTTTGAGAGAATAATAAACTTAAAACATCGGAAGAACATCGATGTAAGTATAGTTATATATTTTTTAAATCGACCTTTGTTACATCCCTACGAGTCGTCCGTCCCGCTTTAAGTATAGTTGCTATACTCTTTGCCGCGTCCTAGTTAGAAAGCAAGATAGTGTAGTGTAATAAGTAGCTTCCTGCTTCCTTGTTAGAACCATCCTAGTTAGGATCCTAAATATAGGAACGTGTAATAAGCCCTTTACTCACGCGCTGGAACACAACTTTACACAACATAAAGTATATTGGTGGGTTTTTGCGTGCAAATATCAATATGGAAAACGAGGAGCCTCCTAGGATAAAGGTAAGGACTTACCAGGAACTCCTATGGCAATCCACTGCACACAGCAACTATCACCACTATCTCACATCAAAATCACAAGTCACTGAGTTTCACTGAGTTCAATTTACAAATTAACGCCTCCCGGTCGGCAGCGGTTTTCGTACTGTTTATTTATAAATCACAAATTTAGATGTTTCCCTGACGGTAGCGGATCTCGTACTGCCTTTTTGCGGCGTTGCGGGGCGCGCGCCTTACGTTTTGTGATGCGTCGATGAGAGGAATCGGGAAGTAGAGGCTCGTCATTGATACTCAATATGAGTAGGTTTTACTATAGATATTATTATAGGTATTTTGGCCTAAACATCCTCCGCCGCCTTGAGAATACGTAGTGTTCTCAAAAGAAAGAAAAAATAATTAATTATAAGAACTAATTACAGATTATAATAATTACTAAAATACTGAATATAAGATGCGGTATGATTAATTTTTATTGTGAGGGTAATGGACATAACTTGACAATGGGTTTTTTGAATGATCCATTTGAAGTTTTTACTAAAGCGACGCGGATATTTCCATCCTTGCCAGGATAAACTTGTGATATTATGCCCAACGGCCAACGTAAAGGGGGAATATCATCTTGATGTATAAGAACCACAGTACCAATCTTAATGTTATCTTTATCAATGAGCCATTTCTGTCTAACTTGAAGATTATGTAAATATTCTATACGCCATCTTTTCCAATAGCTACACACCATCTGATCTAATAATTGTTTCCGACAACGTAAAGATATGGTTTCCTCGGACACATTCTGAAGCGGCAATGAAGTCAATGGTGAAGCCATTATAAAGTGAGCGGGAGTAAGAGGCTCCGGGTAGGGATCCTCAGATAAAATGCAAAGCGGTCTAGAATTTAAGACTGTTTCAATTTGGGTAAGAACAGTGAGGAGCTCTTCATATGTGAGGAGCTGCGAACCGATAACACGGTATAAATGAGTTTTAATCGATTTTATATTAGATTCCCACAATCCTCCGAAATGTGGGGCGCGGGGTGGAATCATTTTCCATTCAATGCGGTACTGATCGGTAAGTAGTTCTTGTAATTGAGCTTTAGCTCCGACAAAGTTAGTTCCGTTATCGGAGTAAAGAAAAGAAACAGGTCCTCGACGGGAAATGAATCGCTTAAAAGCGGAAATAAAAGTATCTGATGACACATCAGTTGCCAATTCGATGTGTACAGCTTTGGTTACTAAGCATATAAACAAACAAATATATGCCTTTTGGCTCTTTTGACCTCTGCGTCTACATAATGTTACTTTAATGGGTCCAGCATAGTCAACGCCCGTATGCACAAACGCTTTGGTCTCCTGAACGCGGCAAGAGGGTAAATCAGCCATTTTTGGGCTGAGAAATGAAGGGGAATTTTTAAAACAAAAGTTACATGAATGTACTCTGTGTCTAATGACACTTCTAGCGGACAGTATCCAATATTTCTGGCGCAACAGTGAGCTCAGAAGATTGGCACCAGTATGGCAATGAGCACGGTGAAAATAGTCTATAATAAGATGAGTAACGTGGTCATGTTTAGGTAAAAGAGCGGGATGCTGAGCTTCATACGGAAGATTTGCATTTGAAAGTCTACCTCCAATTCTAATAATTTTATCTTGATCTATAAAGAGGTCAAGTTTTTTAAGCGGGGAAGATACTTTAACGTTTTGAATATTATTAAATAAATTTTGAAAATGAACTTGTTGTACAGAGCGTATTAAATAGACTTCAGCTTTATTTAGCTCAGAAGCTGTGATGCGGCTGTGACCTTGATCACGAGAAAGAATGCGGGAAAATCTAAGTATGTATACTATTATGCGTAATATTTTATTCCATGATGAGTATTTTAGAGCAAGCTCGTAAATTAAATTAGGCTCAACAGAAGCGGACGCGGTACAAGTAACAAGCGTTTTACTATTAAATTCAGGTAGGTCCTCACAGCATTCGGGACTAAATGGAGTGATAGACCATTCTGAAACTGGATCTTTTAACCATTTCGGGCCGTGCCACCATAAGTGATGTGACACTAGCTGCTCAGGTAAAATACCTCTAGAGAGACAGTCGCTAGGATTTTCTATACCACTAACGTGGTAGAAATGTTTTGGGTCAAGATTTTCTTGACATTTAGCAATGCGGTTACTAACGAAAACATTCCATCTATGTGGAGATGAATGTATCCATGACAGAGTAATTTTAGAATCGGAGAATGCGAATATATTATCAATAGCGGTTCGAGCACTATAAGTCTCATTATAACTAGCGCGTAGCTGTGGATCGCGTAGCTTGGTACGCTCCAAAGCAAGTAAACGCCGGTGAGCAACGGAACGGGAATCACCTAACACGTCAGGATCCTCACGAAAAGGTAACGCGGTGCAATATCTGCCTGCGGAGTCCCGTGAGAAGTTACGAGAGAACAGCTGTTCACACTCCTTTTCGGCCGAGCTCATAAATTTTTGCGCGGGAATTTCTTCGAGCTCCCAAAACTTAAGTAGGGAATCATCTAAAGAAATAGTAAGGTCATTGGGACCAGAAATGAAAAAAGTCGCGGTATTAAAATAAGTGGATGCATTTTTATTAATATTAGAGTTAGCGGGAACGTCACCCATAAGAATATAACCGAACACGGTTTCAAGGGCAGAAGGAGCGGGAGGTGCAATAATTTTTTGACCTAACAATAAAAATGGGAACAATTGTGCCCCGAGAACTACTTCGACCTCTCCGGGGATGTGCCACAGAGGGTCAGCGAGCGGTAAGTTACCTAAATGTTGCACTATAGAAGTCTCAACATATTCAGTCGGTAACCTGTCAGTAATGCAATCAACGACAAGAGCGGTAATATTATAAAAATATTTTTTATTTTTCGCGGTTATTTTAAGTTGAACGTAGCCGTGAATAGGACGCGAAGTGGATCCTACACCCTTTATAAAAGAATTGCTAAGCGGTATTATATTTAAATTTAGTTGTTTACAACAGGCAGTTGTAATTATGTTGTTTTGAGACGCGTTATCTATTAAACATCTAACTGAAATATATTTATTGTCCTTATTAGACGCATAAACTTGAGCGGTTGATAAAAGTACAGTAGTATGGGAAGGATTTAATTTATTAAAAGAATCGCGTTCGTTATCATTATTCTTATCAACTCGCGCTCGGGTGCATAGCGACACCGGTTGAGGAGCGTCCGTAGCGTTAGAAGGAGACGCGGTCGAATGCGCGGGCGAGGCTGCGCATGGGAGCGGTCGCGGCGCGGCGCGGGCGGCGGCGGACGGCTGCGCGCAAAGCTGCGCGATGCGGTTATCGCTATTATCAAGACGCGCCGAGTGAGAGGGACGCGAGTCAGAGGCGAGTTATTTGTTGCGATTGCGAATTACTATCCAAATGCAAAAGAGAATGATGGTGTTTATTACAAGTTTTACAACTATACGACGACTTACACTGAGAAGCAGTATGCGTAAGGCTGAGGCAGTTTACACAGCCTTTTTTAGATTTAACAAAATCTAAACGATCTTTAGTATTAAGTGCTTTAAAAGATGAACAATTAAAAATCTGATAGTGATCAGATTTATTACAAAATAAGCAAGTGCTTTTATTATTATTATCGCGTGCAAGGAAAGCATGGTGGACTGTGTTTGAATTACGCGGTTGAGACCGATAAGCGGGCGGATTATTAAGGTTGCTACCGACTGGGGCGGTTCGCGCGGAGCCAGCAATTGGCGTAGAAGTGCGGTCTAATATTTTTACTTGCGATTTAATAAAATCAACAAAATCCTTATAAGAAGGAATTTCTTTATTCCTCATAAACATTTCAAAGGAATTAGCGGTTGCGGGATCTAACTTCTTTAAAGCTAAAGAAAGTAAGATAAAATCTTTCATATCTTCAATACCTAACTGTTCCAAAGCAGATACAGAAGCGTGGAAAGTTTCAATGAACGTATTTAAAGACGCGGAATTATTTAATGCGGGTTTAATATTGAATAAATTAGACATGTAGTGTGAGCCTAATGCTCTTTTATCTTGATATTTTTGAACTAAGCTGTCCCAAATAGAATTATAATTATCACCGGACGGTATAATACCTGCCGTGATTTTTAAAGCATTTCCTGTTAATTTACCTACAAGATATTGTACTCTTTGAGAATTCGAAAGATCAGGATTTGAATGTATATTAGATTTAAAAGATTCAAAGAAGACGGGCCAATTTTCTATTTTTCCATCAAATGACGGAATTTGAATTGGTGGTAGTTTGATACGACCTTTATATTGGGACGGAATAGTATTCTGCGCAGACACATTCGACGTAGTATTTGTCTTACTGACGATAAGAGAACGAACCCTTTCTATTCGGGTGTACACTGTATCAAAGGAAATCATTTTTTTATAATCAATCTTATATTCTGGATCAAGTTGCATATTTAACGCGTTAATTGTATCTAAATTGGCACTAAATTCATGACGAATTGTACTAATAATTTCAGTGTCTGCCATGAATGTCTCTGAGGAACGAAGGTCTGCACTCGCGGACGTGGAAATATTCTTAGAAGAATCATATAAGAACGATAATTGTTCAAAAATAGCTTCATTTTTAGCTTCCAATATTTTAATTTTAGTTTCAATAGCTTCCATTGTGAAAGATTGCGTAATAATAAATTGCAAAATTACCTAATTAACGTAAAATGACGTAGGTAAGTAGGTAGGTATATCCAACAGTTTAGGCACCTACCTATATAGGTATGAAAGTTTATTTCAAGTCGACAGACAAGGCTCATAGAATGCAATTATATGCGTAGTAATAGTACAAATAGTAAGTACGTATTGCGGTTATTAGTACACCATATGATTTCGTATAATAAGATACGAATCGGTACCTATAAAATCTAAGTCCTAAAAATATGGAGGAGCGGCGGCGGTATTGAATACCTAACTACTTTTTATCACGATTGGCGTGGTAAAAATGGCGGG
Source organism: Polyploca ridens (assembly GCA_951394255.1). Classification (NCBI taxonomy): domain Eukaryota; kingdom Metazoa; phylum Arthropoda; class Insecta; order Lepidoptera; family Drepanidae; genus Polyploca; species Polyploca ridens. The sequence goes on from OX596252.1 coordinate 14,135,474, forward strand.
AGTACGAAATATCGTATTTATATAGTCTAAAACCTATTTATGAGGTATAAGACTTGCGTATTATGAGGTATATACCTATTTAGAGGCATAAAACCTATAGAAAGCGGGAAATTATACGTGATTTGATATGAAATTAAATTACTGTAATGGCTGACTCAAAATGAATCCGCTCGAAGGCGTACCAGAAAAAATGGTGGGTTTTTGCGTGCAAATATCAATATGGAAAACGAGGAGCCTCCTAGGATAAAGGTAAGGACTTACCAGGAACTCCTATGGCAATCCACTGCACACAGCAACTATCACCACTATCTCACATCAAAATCACAAGTCACTGAGTTTCACTGAGTTCAATTTACAAATCAACGCCTCCCGGTCGGCAGCGGTTTTCGTACTGTTTATTTATAAATCACAAATTTAGATGTTTCCCTGACGGTAGCGGATCTCGTACTGCCTTTTTGCGGCGTTGCGGGGCGCGCGCCTTACGTTTTGTGATGCGTCGCCGAAGTATGTAGAATATTCCCGAAGCTCTTGTCTCGCTTACACATATGAGGTGGGAAAAGGAGAGGAATCGGGAAGTAGATGCTCGTCATTGATACTCAATATGAGTAGGTTTTACTATAGATATTATTATAGGTATTTTGGCCTAAACATATATAGTTTGGCTGCGGTATTCTGTAAGGTGGAGGAGGTACTTCCCCAGTTGAGCAAAAATATTTTTTTTACTATAATTATGTTGTTATAGCGAAAATAAAAATATACATTTTGTGAAAATTTCAACCGTCTATCTATTACGGTTCATGAGATACAGCGGAGTCTTAGGGTCCCGTTCCCGTTGGCACCCTTTGGGTAAAGAAACCCTATTAAAGATAGTCCTAAATATAAATAAATAAATAAAGAAGGTGGACAAAAAATAACTTATAATCAGTGTAACAACGCGGCGACGGTACTCACCACCCACATGATATACCTACAGATGCCATTTTTTTAATGTTTCGATAGAAGGTTTTGTTTTAAGTTTTCTTTTAAATAATATGAAATAATATACAGGTTGATTCTCTAGCCAGCATGGGCAAGTTCTGAACTAGAGGTCTTAGAGAACGCTGATAAACCATGAAGAAAAAATTTAAAAAAATGAATTTTGAAGATTTTTTTTTAAATGTGTATTTTCGGAGATATGGATTTCTCTATATTATGCTTTTAAGTCACAATACGATTTTTTTTTTAGATAATCTTGATCACAAGCTGCTAGAGAAGATACCCTAGCTTTCTAGCAGCTTTAGCCTTCGACTCAACAGAACAGCCAAAGTTTATTTTTGCTGTTTAGGTCATGCCGAGGAGATCAAGCCGATCGCAAATAGGCAAGGATATAGGATCACGGCTCCCCTTCTTAGGCACAGGTTGCACGTTTTAAAACCATTGCCATGACCCCTGAATTTCATTATAATACGAATAGTCACTATAATACTATAAATTAATTAATTATTAATTTAAACAATTATTTAATTGTATTTAAATTTGTATGCCAAAGTTGTAAAATGTGTTTCGAATAATTTATTCTTACCAAACATCTTTATAATGCAACATTTGCATAATACAGTTCAAATGAATTATTCAAATAAAGACTGTACCACAGAATATTCAATAGTACTACGTACAGAAAACCCACTTCGAAAACGACATTTAAATAAAAAGCGACTCTTGGAACGACGTAATAAAGCGCAATCCAGCTCCAGCAAGGTGGTACCCATGAGACAAGCATGCTTAGTTTGGGGCCACAGGAAAACCACTTTATAAATAGAAAATATATTAATTTAAGGCAAGAGATTTGTTATTGTGTTCTATGATTTTGAAAATATTTAAATTTGAATTTTTAATTTTGAGATCGCGCTGCGCGCCTAAAATTATATTCACCTACAACTTCCCTCTCTTTCTATCGTATAACTCTATCCTGTATGACGCGGCACGTCTTACGGTAGGGTTGTCTAATGACGTATTATGAATCTTCAATATTTCCTTATCGGTTATGTATGTACCTATTACTATTCTCCTTTCGTGAATAATGACATTTAAAATATCCTAGCTAACTAGTATTAGAGCAGAAAGTTATTTTTAAATGTCTGCATATTTTAATCTAAGTTTTAGGCCTATAGTGATACTTTGTATACTGAATGTGTATTCTGTCTACGAAACTAAATACAACTATTTTGGGGAAGGTTTTAGTAACATACATGCATATAAAATCTGGAATAACTGACGACGGGACAAGAAACGGCACGACTACCTAGTCCAGGGTAGGGAATGCAAAACCGTGGCAAAATGAAAACCGGTTTTTATTTCGGTTATGAGAGGAAAAACCGGTTAACCGGTTTTAAACCGGTTTTTTAATGTTCGCTCGTTTTTTTTTTCACGTTATTTCTATAGCTCGAATTATAGATAATAACCGTGCCTAAGATTTAAAAATCGCAAACTGAGGAATTATTGTCAGTTAAAGTTAATGAAGTGGGTATAAAAGAAACATCAAAAACACCATCACCATCTGCCTGTCCTGTTCCCTATAATTTGGGATCGGCGCAATATGTACGCTTCTTCTATCCGTTATACCAACATTCACTCGTTTCTTACCAATATCATCTTTCACACAATCAACCCATCTCTTTTTCATAAAATTTATGGAAATAATCGTTTATTTAACTCTGTAGATCAGATACTCGTTTATATAGACTACACGGTTCGTTGCTTTTGATTTTATTTTAAATGAATGAAATCATAAAAACATGACGGGCCAGTTGGCGCAGTTGGTTAAAGTTCACCTTACGCGCCGCAGGTCGTGGGTTCGATTCCCACACAGGAAATGCATTTGTGTGCATGAACATGTCTGTATGTCCTGAGTCTGGGTGTAATTATGTATATTAAGTATGTATTTACAAACAAAAAATAGTGTATATGTATTATATCAGTTATCTGGTTTCCATAGTACAAGCTCTGCTTAGTTTGGGATCAGATGACCGTGTGTGAGGAATGTCCCAGGATATTATTTATTTATTTATTTATATAACTTTTGTTTGATTTTTAATTGCTATGAGATATTATGACTATGTTAAAAAATAGATCAGTATTAAAGAAGTAATTATTTAAACATTTATTAAATTATGTTTCGTAAGTTATAATATTAATTTCACACGTAATATACATGGCATATTGTAGCGGCACAGCAACTTGCGTGTACACTAAAACGTGGTTATTATTATACGAATGTTTTCCTTAGATAAAAAAAAATACCCAGTTTTTGTTGCCGTACAGACGGGTAAAAAATAACACCAATCAGTCAGCTTGCTGTCTGGCAGATACATAAGAGCCTTCGTTGACAGTAGTTGCTCCGATAGCATGACATTAATGCTGGCGTGTCCAAAAGGCTCTGAATTATCCCCAACACTGTTCCTCCAGCATATTAATGATATACTCTCTATTGCCAGCATTCATTGCTATGTAGATGAAATTACATGGGACGCTCATTACACGAACCGTGCAAATATCTCACGTTATATATTGGAGAAAAGGCGCGAAGGACTTGTCTTAAATCGAGAGTACACAAACTAGTGACTCCGATTGGGGTCGACTAAACCTAGTCTATTTCAACCCCACTAAATCACACGCAAGCCTGCGCATTCACCGTTGAGAGAAGTCCATTTGCTGTGGTTCCTCATTTCTAGAACATGTCCCTCAACATCACGAAAAGCATTGGGATCCTTCACGTTAATATTTGTAGCGACGTTCTGTTCCAAAGTCATCTACAAGATCCAAAAAACTCGGTGTGATTAATAGAGCGAAGCAGTACTTCTTATCGAGACAAAGACTCCAACTATATAATTCGCAAGTCTGGCCCAAATTAAGTAATGCTGTCTTCTGTGGGCACCTGGATACCAGCTTGGGTATTTAGACTCAGTTCAGCGACGTGCCGTTAGAATTGTCGATGATCCCGAGCTCACAAGTGTTTTAAAGCCCCTTAGTCTGAGGAGAGACTGCCTTCTTATGTGTGTTCAACCGCTTTTCCAACAGTGTTCTGAAGAATTGATTGACCTGATGCCCAGTTACCTTGATCCATCGTAGTCACCGATGGGGAGTCCATCCTCACACATTGGAACCAAAATTTTCTCATATTGTGCGGTTTCAAAGAAGCTTCCTATCGTGGATGCTCAGGCTGTGGAATGAGCTCCCCGCTTCAAAAAGGTTGAGGGTTGGTAACGTGCGAGTGATAACCGTTATGTTGCAAGAATCCATAGGCTAGAGTAACTGGTTATCATCAGGCGGGCCGTACGCTTGTTTGCTGCCTAAGTATTGTAAGAAAAAGTTTTACATGTTTTATATCTATCATAAAAACAATCGTTATTTTCATACCAGCTCAACAAACTACACATCAACACACTTCAGTTCATCACAAAAATACTCACTGCATTGCACTCAGTTTACAAAACGGCGGCAAATCTTCCTTTTTTAGTTTTTCCAAACATTGAAAGAAATACCGAAAAAAATCGTAAAACCGGTTTTGGTGTTCTATGAAACCGGTTTTTTTGTTGGTCGAAACCGTACCGAATAACCGGTTTTTCGATTTTCGGTGAAACCGGTTTGCATTCCCTAGTCCAGGGCCGTCAGCCGAAATTCACAACGTTTGTTATTAATAATCTTCAAGTTTGTTACATAAAAAATAATAAAGTTAAAGAATTATTTCAGAAAGGATATACTGAGTAAGTAATAACAATTAGAATTGTTAATTTTTTCTGAATATTATTCTACTGATTTTTGAAATAGTGGTTTGTTATATCTTAGTTATTCTAAACAGGTAGAAGTGAAATCTACACTAATTTAGGTATATTCTTATAGTGTATAATAATACTAGTATTATAAAAACGTTACATTGGTTTGTTTGTATATTTGAAGAGGGAACACTCTCTATTCTGGAACTACTAACAGTTTCTAAAAAACAAAAAACAAAATCGGTTCATAAACGACGAAGTTATCCGCGAACACACATAAAAAAAAAATTACTTTCGAATTGAGAAACCTCCTCCTTTTTTTGAAGTCGGTTAAAAATAAGTCACCTGCTGCATATCAACGATCTGTTAAAACCTGGTATCTTTGTGTACGCAGACGACAGCACTGTTGCAGAGAGATACGTTTCCAGCACACGAGCCACTAGTGACGAGATCCAATTGTTTCGAGAGGCCATGGTAGAGCGTTTGAACGTGACCTTACAGGCAGTCTCTGATTGGGGCAAAGCCAATCTGGTCACATTTAACGCCACCAAGACACAGGCGTGTCTTTTCACCGCCAAACGGAGTCCTTACAACTAGGCTCCTACTTTCCAAAATATATCCTTGCCAATATGCGATCGGCTTGATCTCCTAGGCATAACAAAATAAACTTTGGCTGTTCTATTGAGTCGAAGGCAGAAATAGCTGCCAGAAAGCTGGGTATCCTCTCTAAGGTCAAGCGGTACTTCACGCCTGGGCAATTGCTCCAACTTTATAAAGCACAAGTCCGGTCATGCATGGAGTACTGCTGCCATCTTTGGGATGGATCAGCTAAGTACCAGCTTGAGGCCCTCGACTCAATAGACCGCCGAGCCAGGAGACTAATAGGAGATGAGTCTTTAATTAAGGCGAAACTCACGAGCCTTGACCATCGAAGAAAGGTTGCTTGCTTATCGGTTTTCTACAGGATATATTTTGGAGAGTGTGCGCAGGAATTGTTCAACCTTATTTCACCATTCCTATTTTTACACCGAACCACAAGACGCCGGGAAAATTTTCACCCGTACGTTGTTGACATACCGAATATACGGACACAGCGTTTTGCATCCTCATTTATAATGCGGACAGAATATAATGGAACTTGCTTCCGGCGTCTGTGTTTCCTGACGCTTACAATCTAGGTACTTTCAAGGCCAGAGTGAATAGGTTTCTTCTGGGTAAGCGTGTTTCATCTTAGGCTTCGTCATCGCCCCTTATGGTCGGGTCAGTGGCCAAACGCAAGCCCATTTAATAAAAAAAAAAAAAAAAAAGATTGCAATACATAATTTTGTTCATATTGTGACGAAGGAGAATATTGAAAAAAAAAACGTTTTTTTTTAATATTCGTTACCTCATAACTCCGTCATTTATTAACCGATTTGGAAAATTATTATTTTTTTTGGAAGGGTACATTTCCCGTTTGGTCCCATTGTCATCATATCAGGATTTGATTACTTCTTAGTGTACTTTGAAGTCGGTTTAAGTTTTTGTAAAACAGTCCAATTATTTCAGTAAATTTTAATGCCACTTTTATTTTCTTCAAAATACAGCTCATGGTTCCTTTCATCGTTTTTCTCTAAGACCTGTAGTTCAGAATTTGCCCATACTGGCTAGAAAAAACAAACACCTGTATAATATACCTACATATATGTTGTTTTGTTACTAGAAAGAGCTCCTTCAAGGTTATATCCTGGTACATATCTACCATTTTCATAAGTATACATTTTTGGAGGTTTTAGAGAGAAATTAAATATAAGTAAAATAGAGAGTAAGTATGTACATTATTTTTCATAATTAGCCATTGCCTAAGTAATATGTAATATTTTGTTCAGCAACTGACAACCAACCTAACATATTGATCAGTGCTCTAAGCGAAATAGGTTTAGTGCTCTAAAAATGGGCGCTCTAACGATCATACTTCCTTTTATAATAAAACTGTCAATTTTCATCGATACATTTTATTAAACACCACAACACTAGAAGCTACAAAACATCGGTGCTCGAAAGGGAATAGAACCGGTGCTCAAAAGGGAATGCTTCGATTAACCTCTCAAGACTTGCCCGTGTCACTGCAGCTATGCATTTAAATTATAGATACATAGTTTGCTAAGTATAGTTAGCAAACTATGTATATTACCTATAGTTTTACCAATCAACCTCATCGTTGCCGCTGCGGAGATCTCGTCAACGAGATCGGCCACCATGGGCTTTCGTGCTCTCTAAGTGCTGGTCGAATATCACGACACTATGCTATTAATGACATTATCCGCAGGGCTCTTGTTGTCGCTAACTGTTTTTTTTGTTCCGTGGTCGCTAACGTGCCTTCCGTATTGGAACCAGTCGGTATTGCGCGGGGCGATGGCAAGAGACCGGATGGTAAGTCTTTGATCCCTTGGAGTGTCGGCAAGTCGCTGGTGTGGGTTGCCACATTTGTTGATACACTCGCGCCATCTCACTTACCGGCGACTTGTAAAGCTGCAGGGGCAGCTGCGGCCAGTGCGGAAAATTCAAAATTCAAAAAATACGCATCGCTTGGACCCAATTATATTTTTGTGCCTTTTTCGGTCGAGACCATGGGACCGTGGGGGTCCTAAGCTCGCCGTTTTGCTCGCAGCTTGTCATCACAATTGATCGAGACCTCCGGAGACCAGCGGGCGGAGATCTTTTTCCGCCAACGCGTCAGCTTGGCTATCCAAAGAGGAAACGCTGCCAGCCTTCTGGGAACCCTGCCGTTAATCGGAAGCAGCGGCAGGCTTGAGGAAATTTTCTATATATAGATTGTATTTTGTACATATTTGTTATAAATAAAGATATATTCTTCAGTTTGCTAAGTAAATAATATCATCTGGGGGCACGGAAGTGCCCCCCGCCAAGACAGCCAAGCGAAGCGAAAGGGCACTACCTACCTTTTCTCGAAGCGCTTCGTCGTATTTATGAACCCTCATAACTTGGGTTTGGATTATACCAGATAAACAAAATTCTCAGGACATGATGTCAATAGTAAACTTATTAAACATATTAAGTTTCAATAACATAGCTCTTATTATACTTTAGATTTTATTGACATCTAAAAATCCCCGATTTCGTCACTAACTCACTGATGATCATCAAAACTCATAGGGTACTTCCTGAAGTCCTAGAAAGCTGAAATTTGGTATGTAAGCTTGTATTAGTACACAAACAACAAAAAAATTATAAAACTTGGAAATTTCCAACAAAAAAAAAACATACGCAACTTACAAAAAGAAGTGAAATCCCACCAAAAACATTTTTATGTAAAATGTTGCCGCCAAGACATATGGCTCGTACTGTCAAAAAGTTATCAGATCTCATGTAGAGCCAAGCTTATAACTCTACATGCACTTACTCTATAAGCCCTAACTTCACAAACTCTACACACCGTAGTAAAAATATGTGGCTTGGCCGTTTCAATACTACAAGAACTATTGAATAACAAAAAAGTAATTAACAGTGAATACATTTTTCACATTACTCCCATGTGATGGTAGCGAAACGGCCAAGCCACATATTTTGACTAAGGTGTAGAGTTTGTGAAGTTAGGGCTTGTAGAGTAAGTGCATGTAGAGTTATAAGCTTGGCTCTACATGAGATCTGATAACTTTTTGACAGTACGAGCCATATGTCTTGGCGGCAACATTTTACATAAAAATGTTTTTGGTGGGATTATATGTACTTGCCGAGGGGATATTATGATAGGTTTGGTCGCTAATCACTGAAATAATTTAGTCATATTGTTCTACGAAGGTAAAAATCAATAAAAAATTCCCACCTCATACTGAGCATCCACCTTAAAACAGCGAGCATTAGTTCAACGCGAGACGGGGCATTCCTGGCCACCGATCTATACCCACAGCCAGACCCATAGCGTCGCGTTTAGTTTTTTCTTTCGTGACCCAGTGCTTTATTACGAACCCTTGCAAGTATTGAAAAGTTGCCAGAAGAAGTAGCTAAAGAAATTTAGCTACAAGTTTCATCAAATTAAAAAAAAACTAAATATTAGAACTTTTACTCCCCAACCCCTTAAACTAGGGGATGGAAGTTTTTATGAGACTTCTGCAATTTATATAGTGACTCCTTTTTATAAATAATAAAACCCCACCAAAACATTTTCATGTAAAATGTTGCCAAGACGAGACCATAATGGCTTGCACTATCAAAAAGTTATCAGATCTCATGTCGATCCAAGCTTATAACTCTACACGCCCTAACTCTACAAAGCCCTAACTTTACAGAAGAAATGGTTTTTCTTTCTATCATTTCTTTCAGATATGTCATCAGTGGAAAAACACTGCCACACTTAGGCCAATGGGCCGTCGACAACTTCGGCATAGATCCATCAAACTCTCCGAATATACCCGAGATCCCGACGAAGTTTCCCGAGAGCCGGTTGCCAAATATCATCAAGGAAGAATTGGAGAGGATAGCGTTAGTCAGCGTGGATGGTATGGACAGATTCATCAGAGCCCATGGACAGACACTGAAGGATATATCAAATGTTTGGGCGAATAGCTTCCCCAGAATTCCTGATGCTGTTATATGGCCAGAGAGTCATGAGCAGGTAATTATTATCCTTTAAAATTATGGAGTCATTGTAATGGCTGCTAAAGTAATGTGGAAGGATATATTATATGAATACATGCGCATAGTGCGATTACCTCCGATTTAGTTTAACGATTATAGTTTAAAATTATGTCGTTGAGAGATAGAAGAATTATCTTTGATGGGCCATTGGTATAAGGATTCGATACATCGATGCAGGACTGCCAAGTGCCACGCCAATGGTCAGACCAACAGTCTGTGTGTAAAAATAAATTATAATAAGCTGCCTAGTTTACTAGCTGATTCTAGTGACGTATAAAATCAGACAAAGCTTGTCAATAAATTCATTGTCATCTACAGAGCCTTGGTAAATTGAATGACCTTTATATGAAATGAAATGAAATGAAATAATCACAGGCACTTATGAATAGTCAAACTCTAATACTCTAATGCACGGTTCGGAAGGTTGCTTTTGCTGAGAAGAGCCGGCAATAAACTCAGCAATTACTATTTTCAAAAACAAATTTAAAATTACATCAGATGTTTCCTGCGAGAGCGAGCACTACAACCACGCATTTTTATCATTTATATATTCGTTAATATTGTAGTAAGCCTTCTGTACTAAAGCGGCCTTTATACGTTCCTTAAACTTTAGTGACGGTAAATTTAAAATTTCATAAGGGATCTTATTATAAAATTGTACACTCAGTCCTAAAAATGAACCTTGCACTTTTTGGAGTCTATAAGCAGAGATCAAAAGTTTATGCTTACTTCTAGTATTAAAAGAGTGCACGTCACTTTTTTTACAAAAAGATTAATATTCTGATGTACAAATAATATGTTTGCATAAATATACTGCGATGCTACTGTAAGGATACCTATATTTTTAAACTTATCTCTGAGGGAAGCTCGAGAACTCATATTATAAATAGCTCGCACTGCTTTTTTTTTGCAAAATAAAAATGGTTTCTATATCAGCAGCTTTACCACAAAGTAAAATGCCATAGGACATAACACTATGAAAATAACTAAAATAAACTAATCGAGCTGTGTCTATGTCTACGTCTGTGTCTAATTTTTCTAACTGCATAAGCAGCTGAAATGAGCTTTCCCGATAGACATGATATTTGGTTGCCCCATTGAAGTTTCGAGTCTAAAGTAATCCCTAAGAATACTGATGATTCAACAAGACCTAAAGGTTCATTATTTATCATTAAATTACAGCTTACTTTTTTAACATTTGGTAGCGCAAATTTAATACATTTAGTTTTCTTTGCATTTAAAACTAGATTATTTACAGTAAACCAATTTAATACCCGAGATAATGCACTGTTTACATCGTCAAAATTAGATTTCAGTCTATAGACACTAAAAATCAGTCAGCAAACAGTACAATTCCACAGGTATTTTTGACAAAAAAAGGAAGATCATTAATATAAATTAAAAATAGAAAAGGACCTAAAATAGAGCCCTGCGGCACCCCCATATGCACAGGAGAACCAGATGATTTAATACGATTGACATCAACACTTTCAATTCTTTCCCCGAGATACGACTTCATCAAATCAAGTGCTGCACCCCTAACCCCATAATAATTTAGTTTACGTATGAGTGTCTGGTGATCAACACAATCAAAGGCTTTAGATAAATCACAGAAGACTCCAATAACATTCTGTGATTTCTCCCAAGCGTTAAAAATATTTCTTAAAAGTGCTACCCCGGCATCAACAGTTGAACGACCCTTTGTAAACCCATACTGCTCACTATGTAATCGTTTATTCAAATTAAAGTGAGCGAGGAATTGCGTTAAAATAATCTTTTCAAATATTATGTACTACAAATAGCCAAAACTAAATCTGTAAATAGTTTGTTTTTAGCATTAGCAATTTCACCGAAATATTTGTACATTTCAATGCTAATTTGACGGGTCAGTTGGCGTGGTTGATTTAGATTCCACTTATCACGCCGCAGTCAGTGGGTTCGATTCCCACCCAGGATCTGCAAATGGTGCAGACATGTTGTCATGTCATGTATTTTAAGATTGTTGATAAAATTTAGGTGGAACAAATAGTCCAGTGCGCGTCCCATCACAAATTCGTGATCATCCCGTTCGGGGGCGGTACTTCAGTATCGGGAGCTGTCACCTGCCCCGCCAATGAGCCGCGCCCGATCTTAGTACTTGATACCAGCGATATGAACTCCATACTGTGGATTGATAAGGAACAGCTTTTAGCTAGAGTGCAGGTAAGTTTATGAAGCGACAATGTTTTTTTATTGTGTATATTTCTTTGTTTGACCGCAATCTCAACATGGTAAGTGATGATGTGGCCGAAGGTGGTAGACTTTGTGCAAGCGGCCGTCCAACTTACCTCTTACTTAGTTGCAAACCTCTCGCGGCTTCTTGCAGACTAATAAGTAAAGGTATCAAAATAAAGGAAATCATTATTTATAAATTAAAAGACTACTAATTAAAAGAAATATACGATAAAGGGGGTCCCCAGAATTTTTCAACCTGTAGGGGGGTCGCGAAATCAATAAGATTGAAAAGCACTGCTCTAGCTCATTGTAGGATTCGAGCCCGGGACTACCACTGAGCTATCATTGCCCTAAATGTGCTTGTGTGAGTAGGGTACTTTGTAGTACCCGCCTAGATGTGTTATACATCCTCATGTTGGAAAATTGTCGCCAAGTATGTATCGTTGTGTTCCGACAGCTGCACTTGAAAGATAGTTGCTTCTAAGCTTTGTTCATAACTTTAAACAGAAGCTTATCCCTGGATCTTATTATTGTTTTACCAAATACTCCCTGAAAATAATACTGGACAAACATTAATGTTGTTAGCAGGAACGTGTCTGTTTGCTTAAACATGTATTATATATTCACAAGTAGTGTGTCTAGTATTATCTAGTTTCCACAGTACAGCGAACTTTAATATTACATAATAATGTTCTAAAAATACTCATAGAATGGAATAAGGTTCAAATCTCCATATCAATAATAGAATAGTAATATTCGATATCTATTATAAATATATAATTATGATATATTTATTTTAGTTACGTTGTTCGTGACGTCACCTATGGCAGCGACTGAAAATCAGTGCTGTAGCCCTGTACCTGTACGGGGCTTGCAGTCTACAACTGAGTCGCTGTCCATTTTTGATGTCACACAACACAATTTATTATTTTTATTTAGTTATTGTCCTTTTTACTGTTTTTTGTGTATGTTGTATGTAACAGTGTATGTAAATTGTGTTGTGTTACCTCAAAATAAATGTTTTTTCTTTTTTTCTTTCTTTCTTTATATCTGAGAGCTGTGCCCTAGTACAATAACGTAAGTGCACATGCGCTGTCAATACCAATATTACCAACTTCCATGCTTAAATAGTTTTCTGTTCAATATTCAACCTTAAGGGTTAGCTGTGTTTTACGTTTTACTATAACAAAAATGTACATATTTCAGTGAGAGAAATCGAATACGCTTCGCGGTGTCGCGAGTCACTTGTCACGACTTCTGCCTTTTCTGCAGTAAATAAAGTACCGCGTCTCGGTGCGAACTGATCCTTAGGCTCAATTTACATTGCTGCGGAATGGCATGGAAGTGAATTTTTGCAACGACATTGTAACATAGCATAATGAACTGTATGGTAATTGTATATAACATACAAACTAAATACGAGCCAAAAAAGAGTTTGCGCTACGGGAATCCTGTGTGAATAGTCGACAATGTGTCCCAAATGAAAGCGTTATTATAATGTCAGGCGGGTATAATCGGGCAAGACCTGGAGCGCGAGATGCGGGCCCGCGGGCTGACGGTGGGCCACGAGCCCGACTCGCACGAGTTCTCGACGCTGGGCGGCTGGGTCGCCACGCGCGCCAGCGGCATGAAGAAGAACACCTATGGCAATATTGAGGACATCGTTGTGCAGACTAAGGTACGTGGCGCACTTCCTAGTTTAGCTTTTTCAATGATTTTCGGCCCAAAAAGTTTGTGCAGTAGATACCTACTCTATTCATTCCGATTTTTGTGTACCTTTGTTTTTGTTATTTAGCTTTTATAAACAACTATCTGTTCCCCGCGGTTTACAATACAGTTTGGTACAACATTCCCCATATTTTTGTGATCTTATCTATATATATATAAAATTCAAAGTCCTGACTGACTGACTGACTGATATATCAACGCACAGCCTAAACCACTGGTCCTAGAGACATGAAATTTAGAGGGTAGGTATATTCTTTGTGAAGAGTAGGTATCCACTAAGAAAGGGGTTTTCGAAATTCCAGCCCTAAGGGGGTAAAATAGGGAATGAAAGTTTGAATGAAAGTCCGTCAGTTTCAAAATTCTCAGAGTTGCTTAAAGAAAACTAGAAAAGCTTTAGAGGAATCGTTTGTATATTTTTTTGATAAAGAATATTTTACAGAAAACAGTGACACACACGTTATTAAGATTTGTAACCTAGCAAACAAAACTTTCTTTTTTACTAATGGTATCAACCTTAACACTTTCCCTCATTAGTTGGAAAGAAGTTGCATCCCCAAGTTAGCTCTTATCATATTGAGCCTTGGTCTCGGGACTGCCTTTGTCAGAAGGTCAGCGAGTTGGTTTTGAGAACTAGTCTTCTGAACATCCACTAATCCTTCTTGTACACACGGCTACAGATCAAGCTATACATTTCTAGTATAAGCTGACCTCCCATTGTACGGAAATCCTATACAATGCGAGATCAGCTTATACTGGAAATGTATAGCTTGATCTGTAGCCGTGTGTACTGTTTCACGAACAAAAAAATGTCTAACACGGATGTGCTTAGTTCTTTTGTGGAATTCTGGATTGCGTGCAAGGCGTATGGCCGCTTCATTATCTACCTGCAATGTAGGTATGCCTTCTAATTTCGTAAGGTGGCTAAAGATTCTTTGTAGCCACACTAACTCACGTGCGCCTTCACATGCTGCAACAATCTCTGCTTCAGTTGTTGAAATCGCAACTGAGGCTTGACGTTGGCTTAACCATGAGACAGCTCCGCCAGCAAATAGACATGTAACTCCAGTGGTAGAACGTCCAGTGTGCTCATCGCCAGCATGATCTGCATCACTATAGCCTTCTATAATGGCTTTAGCACAGTCAGAGTTATATTTAATTCCATAAGATATCGTTCCTTTCAGATATAAAAATCCTCTTGACATAAATATCCTCTTGACTCTAAGCCAGTCAGCTTTAGTAGGATTTTCCAACTTTCTAGAAACTATCCCAACAGCATATGATATATCAGGACGCGTGCCGGTCATAAGATACGCTAATGCTCCTACAGCCTCTCGGTAAGGGAATTTTTCTTCAGGATTGTCTACTTTCCCTGTTTCAATACTCTGGTCCCTTTCAATAGGTGTTGAAACTGGATTACACTCTGACATCCGAAAACGTTCTAAAATCTTCCTCGTGTATGATTCCTGTTTAATCAAAACAGAACCATCTTTGGATCGAGCAATTTCCAGTCCTAAGTAATAGCATGCTGGTTTAGTCGTTATTTTCAGCGTGTTCCCTAAATCCTTAAGAAGTTGGTCCGCTACATTTTTATCTGTCGTAGCTACCAGCCCATCGTCCACATAAGAGTGTGATTAAAATTTTCTTATCTCCTACGTTTTTGACGAAAAGACAGGGATCAGCTGTATTTTGTATAAAGCCTTTCTCAAGCAGAATACTTTCAAAACATGAGTTCCAGCAACGAGGTGCTTGTTTCAGACCATAAAGACTTTTCAGTAGTCGACAAACTTTTGTTGTGCCATCTGTGAATCCATCGGGCTGTTTCATATAGATTTCTTCTTTGAGCTTGCCATTCAGAAATGCTGTGGACACGTCAAATTGTACCAAGTGCAGCTTTTCTATAGCGCTAACACTTAATAAAGCTCTTATAGTAGCCATTCGAGCAACCGGACTAAAGGTCTCTCTATAATCAACCCCTTTTTGTTGCTTAAACCCTTTTACTACAAGTCGTGCCTTGTACTTGTCAATGGTACCATCTGGGTTTCTTTTAATTCTGAATACCCACTTGCATGGTAACGCCTTTCTATTAGAGGGAGGGTAGTTCACACAGCGCCCAAACTTTATTATCATCTAGAGATTTCAATTCGCTAGCCATGGCTTTCTGCCCTATCATTTCTCTCCATAGCTTCTTTATATGTTTCAGGAAAAATTTCAGTATCTACAAGACATACGTAGTCCTCGAGTTTCTTGGGACGTGCAATATTCGCTCTATCTCTAAGATTATATCGAGGCTCAACTACTCTCAGTGGCTCGATTATTTCCAAGTGCTCTTCATTAGCGTCGGCAAAAGTTTCATCATCAGAGCTATCGTTAGGTGCCTCCTGAATATCGTCTCGATCTTCATTTCGATCCTCGTTCATTGCGCTTTCACCGATATCTTCATCTACATGAACTTGGTCTTGGTCATCTGTTATATCTACCTCTAGAACATTTTCATGTACAACACTTTCATTATCGCTTTCGAAAACACGTCCATTATCGTTGTCATGATTAACTCCCTCTGAACTGACAGGTGTTCTGGTAGAAATTCTAAATTCAACATCAGTCTCGAACGTAATGTCCCTGGACCTTAGCGTCTTATTCCCATCCCAGACACGATAACCATCATCGTTTTCGTAGCCTAAAAGTATGCCTTTAACCGCCTTCTTATCTAATTTTTTGCGGCGTTGTATTGGAACATGTACATAGCATTGAATTCCGATTACTTTTAAGTGACTTATCTTTGGCTTTTTACCATGCCATAACTCGTAAGGTATTTTTTCAGCTACTCTAGTAGGACCTGTTCTGTTGAGCACATATGCAGCTGTGTTAATCAACTCTGCCCATAATACTTTTGGAAGCTCTCCTCTAGTGTACATCATGGATCTCATAGCTTCGACGAGAGTTCTGTTTTCACGCTCACTACAGCCGTTCTGTTCCGGCGTGTAAGGCATCGTCAGTCTTTGCTTAATACCATGGTTTTACAGTATTTTTTGAACAGCTTTATTATCAAATTCACCACCGTTGTCACTAAGCAGTGTCTTGACAACATGCCCCGCATTCTTTACCTCTTGTAGCTTTTGTAAAAGTTTATCTTTTACTTCTGACTTATGTCTAATGAAGTAGACCATTACGTAGCTAGAGTAATCGTCCTTAAATAATATGTAATAGTTATACTTTGAAATGCTATCTACAAAGGGACCACATACATCGGTGTGTATCAACTCTCCTGGTGTTGATGCCCTTTCCCTTGTTCCAAATGATTTTCTATGAGATTTTCCATATATGCAGCCCTCACACCTTACCTTGTCAAGACTCAACTGTATTCCTAGCTCACGCTTTACTATGCGAATGATGTGTCTTTTATCTTGATGTGCGAAACGCTCATGATAAAGTTGAAGCATATTTGATCCGTTTATTGCATTAATCTCAATATACCTTTGCATTGTTGGTATTACCGTTTTCATATCTAACTTATAAAGTCCTCCTCCCGGGACTCTCTTGCCTACAACCTTAGTAGTGCCTGCTACCTCTAGCTTACACTCTCTAGCCGTCGACGTAAATTTGCTATCTCTGAGCAAATCTTGCGTTGCTAGCGTTGAAAAAAGATTCTTTGTTAAAGATGGTAATAGCCACAAATTTCTTAGAGAAAACTTCTTCTTATTACCACTGAAATTTGCTTCTACCACTACAGTGCCATGTCCTCGAGCAGGGATAATAGTTCCGTCTGCCGTTGATACCGCTTGATCAGAATCAAATTCGTGAAATTCAGTGAAGAAGTCACTTCTAATCGCAATGTGCGTAGTCGCTCCACTATCAACATACCAGCTGTTTCGGTCTTGAACCTGACCTCTTGAATAGGTATTCAATATAAGCGACTCCATCGTAACAGCTTGTTGCACTTGCTTAGCAGTTGAGCCTGAACCTGATGTGCCTGGAGTAGGCTTAGGTGGCCTCCCATCCTTTATCCACTTCTTGCACTTGCGAACTCTGTGTCCTATACCAGAACAGTAGTTGCAAATCAGTTGCTCGTTCTTGCTTTGCTTTACAACTTTTCTTTGGATTGGCGTAGTCACTAGTGTTTCCTGTTTTATATTTTCTTGACTCACCAAATTTCTTTCGAACGTACATAAATTACTAGTTAGACTGTCTATGGTCTTCTCAGTCTGCTTTAGCATTAGCCAGCTTGACTTAAAATTGAAGAACCTATCATCCAGTGTGTCTAAGGCCTTACATATTAGGAGGATTTCAGGGAGTTTCGCAGTCGGGTCTACTTTAGAAACTTCTTAACACATCCAAACATTCTTTAACTTTGACATATGAGTGGGCATGTCATGCTCACTGTTATGTTTTAGTCCAAAGAATTCTAAACATAAGCTGTATACCCTGCTTTCTGTTTCTCCGTCAAATAAACATCAGCCAAAGCATTGGGATCCTTGGTGTCGACATTTCTGGCGATGTTTTGTTCCGAAGTCACTTGGAAGACAAGGTTAAGCTGGCATCCAAAAAGCTTGGAGTGCTCAACCGAGCGAGGCAGTACTTCACATCGGGGCAAAGGCTGCAACTTTATAAGTCGCAAGTCCGGCCTCATATGGAGTACTGCTGTCATCTATGGGCGGGAGCACCTGGATACCAGCTTGGGCCTTTAGACTCGGTTCAGCGACGTGCCGTCAGAATCGTTGACGATCCCGAGCTCACAAGCGGTTTAGATCCCCTCAGTCTAAGGAGAGACTTTGCCTCCTTATGTGTGTTCTACCACTTGTACAACGGAGAGTGTTCTAAGGAATTGTTCGACTTGATGCCTACGGCTACCTTCCACCATCGCAACTCTCGCCATCGACGGGGAGTCCATCCTCACACACTGAAACCAGAATTGTTTCGAACTGTGCGGGCTAAAAGGAGTTTTCTTCCGCGGACGCTTGGACTGTGGAATGAGCTCCCCGCCGTGGTTTTCCCAATGGAGTACAGCATGGGGTTCTTCAAAAAGGGTGTGAAGAGATTTCTGCAGGGTCGGCAACGCGCAAGTGATACCCCTGGTGTTGCAAGCGTCCATAGGCTACGGTAACCGCTTAACATCAGGCGGGCCGTATGCTTGTTTGCCACTTAGAGGTATAAAAAAAAAATAAAAAAAATAAAAAAATAGCCTATGTAATTCTTGCCAGACCTCCTTTGCAGTCTTATACCTCATTACTTTCTTAAGTGTTTCTTCAGTCATATTGGTTGTTCACAAGCAATGCACCGCTTTCAATCCTCCTATAGTTGGCCATCGCCTTACTATAAACGCTGACTTCGTCGTCGCCTGCACCAGGTGTGGGTGGATCGGGTTTCTGGAGTCTACCTTCTACTGCATCTAAGGCACCTTCACTACCATCTAGCATAATAGAATCCTTATATTTCCAAGTTTGCCAGTTCTCCTTCCCTTCAAGTTTACCAATATTTATTTTTGTGGTGAAGTCCATTATTGCATATAAGAAATTCTGCTTATCCTTAGCGTGCGGTCCATAACCTCTCAGAGTTGCTTAAAGAAAACTAGAAAAGCTTTAGAGGAATCGTTTGTATATTTTTTTGATAAAGAATATTTTACAGAAAACAGTGAAACACACGTTATTAAGATTTGTAACCTAGCAACCAAAACTTTCTTTTTTACTAATGGTATCAACCTTAACAAAAATTAGGATCTAAACATTTTTTGTTTAGGCTGCAGATTGAAAATTAATATGTAGTTATCTCAGCGTTTGTGATAATTCCACCACCGAAGGGAGGAAAAGGCGGATGAAGTTGGGTATGCAAGTCCTTCAATTTCAAAGTAAACTTCACTAAATGTATTATTATACGGTGTAGGAATCCACTAAGGAAAGATTTTTGGAAATTCCACCCCTAACAGAGTAAAATAAGGAATGAAAGTTTGTATGCAAGTCCGTCAGTTTTGAAGTTAGGAACTTCAAATTTTGTGTTTAAGCTGACGATTGAAAATGAATATATAGTTATCTCAGCGTTTGTAATAATTCCTCCACCGAAGGGAGGAAAAGGGGGATGAAGTTGTGTATGCAAGTCCTTCAATTTCAAAGTAAACTTCACTAAATTTAATATTATACAGTGTAGGTATTCAGTAAGGAAGGATTTTTGGAAATTCCACTCCTAGGGGGGTAAAATAGGGGATGAAAGTTTGTATGAAAGTTCGTCAGTTTTGAAGTTAGGATCTTCAAATTTTGTATTTAGGCTAACGATTGAAAATTAATTTATACATGTTTCAACTTTTTTGACAATTCCACCCCCGACAGGGTGAAAAGGTATGGGATGTATGTAAGTCATTCAGTTTCAAAGTAAACATCACTTAATATATTATTACACAGGGTAGGCAACCACTAAGGATTTTTGGATATTCCATCCTTAAGGGGGTAAAATAGGGGATGCAAGTTTATATGAATGTCCATCAGTTTCGAAGTTAGGACCTTCAAATTTTGTGTTTAGGTTGACAATTGAAAATTAATTTATATGTGCCTCAACGTTTTTGATAATTCCGATCCCGAAAGGGTAAAAAGGGGGATGAATTTGTGTATGGAAGTACACTAAATTTATTATTTACGCTTATGGTTATAAACGAACGCAACGAATATCGGTGTTGTTGGAACTTGAACCCTTAAGGAGTGATAAGGGGGATTAAATTTAGTATATGAAGTTCTTTATTTTCGGATAGAAAATTTCAAAATTTATTATTTCTGCTTATGGTATCGGCGTATTGAAATGACTCGCCTAAACAACATCAGGAAAAAGAGAGGAATCGGTATTAAAACAAAGATCCGGTTAATACGAGCATTGGTATTCCTCATTTTCATGTATGGAATGGAAGCGTGGACTATACTGGTCCGAGAAAGAAAAAGGATTGATGCATTCGATAGATGTGGTGCTGGAGACGGATGTTGGAAATACCTTGGACCGCTAAACGCAACAATGCATCAATCCTATCGCAGCTCAAAATTAAAACACGATTGTCCACCATATGCCACCAACGTATTTTTTCGTATTTCGGCCACATGGTGCGCAAAGGCGATGAAAGTTTGGAAATCTGATTATAGTTGGGAACACGGAAGGAAAACGACTACGTGGTCGTTCACCAACAAGATGGTCCGATCAAGTAAAAGACTCATCGTCCTCCAAGTTTTACAGAAGTATTCATTCCCATTTGCGCACCGATTTTTTGGACACCGATTTTTTGAGCACCGATCCTATTCCCTTTTCAGCACCGATTCATATTTTGGATCAGTGCTCAAATGGGAACAAAAATTTAATTCGAAATCATTCCCTTTTGAGCACCGACGGATTTGTAGCTTCTAGTGTTGTAGTGTTTTAATCTCTCTCTAAATACCTCCAAAAATGTATACTTATGAAAAAATGGTACCAAGACTTAGTACTTACGTTATTTTATTGAATATTCCCATTAGATCACCGATTCGATGACGACCCAGTTGGCGCAGTTGGTTAAGGTTCGCCTTACGCGCCGCAGGTCGTGGGTTCGATTCCCACACAGGACATGCATTTGTGTGCATGAACATGTCTGTATGTCCTGAGTCTGGGTGTAATTATGTATATTAAGTATGTATTTACAAACAAAAAGTAGTATATGTATTATATCAGTTATCTGGTTTCCATAGTACAAGCTCTGCTTAGTTTGGGATCAGATGACCGTGTGTGAGGAATGTCCCAGGATATTTATTTATATTTATTCTAGAGCATCAGCTAATATTTTAAATTGTACCAGTATAACATAAGCTCGAAGGTGCTCTCTCCTTTTTCGTAAATTTAAAGAATATAATGTTGTTTTTTTACTAGAGAACAGAAGTTTGAAGCTTCTTCAAACTTCTGTTATACTGGTACAATTTAAAATATTAGCTGATGCTCTAAAATCATCACAGATCATCTTACCTAAGCTCTTCATAATAATAAAAAAAACGTATGGTGACTTGTATTGTTTGTGTTTTGTTCGAATTGAGAAAATTTAAGTCTAGGAAAGTAATAAATAATTAATATTCATCTGTAATTGATAATAAACAATTAAATTATTCTGTAAAATAAAACAAATTTTTTATCGATATATTTTATTTAAACACCACAGTTTTAAATAGTACCAGTATAACAGAAGCTTGAAGGAGCTCTCCCTAGTTATAAAGCATCATATATTATATATTCTTTCCAAAAAAATATAACTTATTATTACTTATGTACCATTTTTTCATAAGTATACATTTTAGGAGGTATTTAGAGAGAGATTTAATATAAGTAAAATGGAGAGTACCAGGTTATGATTTAAAAAATTTTTTTTGGAGAGACCTCCTTCGAGCTTATGCTATCCTGGTACCATTTTTTCATAAGTATACAATTTTGGAGGTATTTAGAGAGAGATTTAATATAAGTAAAATGGAGAGAGAGTACATTATGTTTCATAACTAGTCAGTATTTAGGTTTTCTAACACAAATTAATCTTTTCTTAAAAGGATATTCCAAAAATATATAACCTAAGATAAGTCATTTGGAAATAAATGTATTATTAATTTATTATTATTAGTAGGTAATATCAACAACAAGTATATTTTGTTCAGCAATTGACAACCACCCTAACATATTGATCAGTACTCAAAGCGGAATAGTTTTGATGCTCTAAAAATGGGTTCTCTAAAGATATTTACTACTTTTTATAATAAAACTGTAAATTTTTTATCGATACGTTTTATTAAACACCCCTCACTAGCAGCTACAAAACCGTCGGTGCTCAAAAGGGAATGATTTCGTATTTAATTTTTGTTCCCATTTGAGCACCAATCCAAAATATGAATCGGTGCTGAAAAGGGAATAGAATCGGTGCTCAAAACATCGGTGCTAAAAAAATCAGTGCGCAAATGGGAATACTTCGTTTTACAGAAACCAGAAGACAGAAACCAGTGGAGGCAGATCATTCGCTCTAGAAGCAAACCCCATGTTGACCACGATCCTCAGACATGAGGGAAAGAGAGATAAGGCCTCCAAAATTGTGCTGTGGAACTAGACTACAAGTAACAGCTCTCCGCCGCAATGTTATTGAGGCCAAAATATTTACTGGTTCTGCCAGAGGAGAAACAGTCTTCTTGCCGCGTATACTATTGATTCCAAATCACCTTCCGTTTGAATTTAAAAGATAACAGTTCCTAATTAAGGTTTGTAGTCACAGGGAAAAACTCTGAAATTTGCTAGAGTTGATTTGAGGCAGGACTATTTCAGTTTTATGTGGCATCCTCGCATATGAGCTCTTAATCTACCTGAACTTTTGTCAATATCACACTTAGTGGCGGACAATAGCCATGAACAAAGCTCAATATTGTTACAATGATTAATATCTAGAAAAAAGAAATAATCTACGCGGACGAAGTCGCGGGCTATAAAGCTAGTATACTTATATTTTACATTTATTCATTTATACACAAATGTAATTTCGTTTGCAGGTGGTGACCCCTTGCGGAGTGATAGAGAAGAGTTGCCGCGTGCCGCGCATCTCATGCGGGCCCGAGTGGGAACATGTCGTCATGGGCTCCGAGGGGTGCTTCGGAATTGTCACTGAGGTACATAACACACATATACAATACTACTGATAGAGTTGCCGCGTGCCGCGCATCTCGTGTGGGCCCGAGTGGGAACATGTCGTCATGGGCTCCGAGGGGTGCTTCGGAGTTGTCACTGAGGTACATAACACACATATACAATACTACTGATAGAGTTGCCGCGTGCCGCGCATCTCGTGTGGGCCCGAGTGGGAACATGTCGTTATGGGCTCCGAGGGGTGCTTCGGAGTTGTCACTGAGGTACATAACACACATATACAATACTACTGATAGAGTTGCCGCGTGCCGCGCATCTCGTGCGGGCCCGAGTGGGAACATGTCGTCATGGGCTCCGAGGGGTGCTTCGGAATTGTCACTGAGGTACATAACACACATATACAATACTACTGATAGAGTTGCCACGTGCCGCGCATCTCGTGTGGGCCCGAGTGGGAACATGTCGTCATGGGCTCCGAGGGGTGCTTCGGAGTTGTCACTGAGGTACATAACACACATATACAATACTACTGATAGAGTTGCCGCGTGCCGCGCATCTCGTGTGGGCCCGAGTGGGAACATGTCGTTATGGGCTCCGAGGGGTGCTTCGGAGTTGTCACTGAGGTACATAACACACATATACAATACTACTGATAGAGTTGCCGCGTGCCGCGCATCTCGTGCGGGCCCGAGTGGGAACATGTCGTCATGGGCTCCGAGGGGTGCTTCGGAGTTGTCACTGAGGTACATAACACACATATACAATACTACTGATAGAGTTGCCGCATGCCGCGCATCTCGTGCGGGCCCGAGTGGGAACATGTCGTCATGGGCTCCGAGGGGTGCTTCGGAGTTGTCACTGAGGTACATAACACACATACAATACTACTGATAGTACCCCGCAGTTTTGCAAGGCGCTTCGTAGATGGCACCACCAGCACAGCATAAACAGAGAAGCAAAACAAAATAATTATCACAAGTTGTGATTCAACAAAAGGTTGTGATTCACAACCTTTTGTTGAATGGAAATAATGCATGCCATGTATATCATTATTTCAAAGAAATAATATTTAATGTTGCACATAAGGGCAATAAAAATTAGTACCTCTATAAAACGCACAGACATATAATATTTATAAGATGAAACGTCATTTGACTAAAACACTGTTTCAAATTGTCACATTTATCGTTCATGCTGTACCTAATTGTCACGTTGAATTCCGATTTTTAGTAGGTAATTAGCGGTATCTCTATCACTCAGGGTTAGGTATTGGCAGTTTTATCTTCTACTAAAAAACAAAAACAGAAATGTAAAGCCAAAATTCTCTTTTATCTCATCAGGGAGCCAATTCTCACCCACTCGAAATCGATCGCCCTATCGAAAAAAGTACGAATTCGAACTTTTATGGAGTGTTAATCATGTTACGTTATTCTGGAAATATTAAAGCCAATATTTTGATATTTAGAAGGAAAACCAGTCAACTCGAGCTTTGATTGGTCGTGAACATTCGAATTGACTGCACTCCTCGTCCTCATCGTAAGTTCGATTCGAAGGTTTTTTCGAAGGACCCGAGAATTAGGTCCCTGATACCAATGTCAATATCGGGGCATATGCAATATGCAACATAAATCAAAATACACGAATTTATGAAAATAAAACGAAAACGCAACGTCACTCGCGTAGATCGCAACCGGCTGCAAACTTAAAACTAAGTGTAAAAAGCTAGTGCGAACTAAATTCATTGTAATATTAATGTATCGGGCGGGTCTATGAAAAGTTTACTGTATGTTCCGTATGTCGCAACCGGTCCAAATTGCTTGAGAAGGTGAAGTTCTCTAAAGACATGGTATTGTCGCAACTAGCCTAACTACACTAACCACAATTTTTGTTTAGGAATTATTCAATATCATAATTTTACTCAATTTTCCAAATTATCCGTACTTCCAAATCGGTTGCGAATTTAAGGTAATCATATACATACAAAACTCCATCGATATGCCAAAAATCATTCGTATGTACCACAATTAATGTAAATTGATTATCTAATTCTACTGCACTACATGGGCGATATCTGGGGGCACGGGAGTGCCCCCCGCCAAGACAGCCAAGCGAAGCGAAAGGGCACTACCTACCTTTTCTCGAAGCGCTTCGTCGTTTTTTTGAACCCTCATAACTTGGGTTTGGATTATACCAGATAAACAAAATTCTCAGGATATGATGTCAATAGTGAACTTATTAAATATGTTAAGTTTCAATAACATAGCTCTTATATTTTAGATTTTATTGATATCTAAAAAACTCCGGTTTCGTCTCTGATTCACTGATGATCATCAAAATAAAATAGAAAGCTGAAATTTGGTATGTAAGCTTGTATTAGTACACAAACAACAAAAAAATTATAAAACTTGGAAATTTCAAAAAAAAAAAACATAAGCAACTTACAAAAAGAAGTGAAATCCCACCAAAAACATTTTTATGTAAAACGCCAAGACACACCGTAGTCAAAATATGTGGCTTGGCCGTTTCAATACTGCAAGAACTATTTAATAACAAAAAAGTTATGAACAGTGAATACATTTTTCACCTTACTCCCATGTGACGGTAGCGAAACGGCTAAGCCACATATTTTGACTAAGGTGTAGAGTTTGTGAAGTTAGGGCTTGTAGAGTAAGTGCATGTAGAGTTATAAGCTTGGCTCTACATGAGATCTGATAACTTTTTGACAGTACGAGCCATATGTCTTGGCGGCAACATTTTACATAAAAATGTTTTTGGTGGGATCTAGTATTACTAACCTTGTGTTTTCAATGTGCAGGTGACAATAAAGGTCCGTCCACTGCCAGCGGTGACTGTGTACGGGTCGCTGGTGTTCCCCGACTGGGAGGCGGGGTTCCACTTCGAGCGAGAAGTCGCCCGCAGGCGGATGCAGCCCTCCAGCATTAGACTCATGGATAATGAACAGGTAACTAGCCTTAATATTTTTGTATACGACAAGCGGGCCCGCCTGATGGTAAATGGTTACCGTAGCCCTATGGACGCTTGCAACATACGAGGAATCATTCACGCGTTACCGACCCTTCCCCCTCCCCGATGAGTTCTGTCGACCTTAGGGACAGTGTGCCCACCATAGAGTTAGATTTATGGTCCCCACCGAGACCGGACGCGACGCGGCGCGCACTTATTAAGATAGCGATACAATACAATTTTACTTTATTTTTTGTAAACAAAAAGGTACACATTCAGTCAGTGAGAGAATTGTGTTGTCACGAATTCTCACTGAAATGTGTACCTTTTTGTGTAGTAGACACGGCAACACATCAAGCTATACATTTCCAGTATAAGCTGATCTCACATTGTATAGGATTTCCCTGCAATGAGAGGTCAGCTTTGCTTGATCTGTAGCAGTGTGTACATACCTACATAAAGTTCTATATTGTATCGCTATCGCGCTGCGTTGCGTCGCGTTGCGTCTCGGTGTGAACTGACCCTTAATCGGGAAAAAATTTACAGCTTTTCATAATTTTTTGCAGGGAGACATGTACCTTTTGTATGAAAACCTGTAATTTTTTTTCCGATTTCGAAGTTGGTCCCATAGTAAAAGTTCATTTATTGTCGTATTGTCGTATCCACCCCGTAATTCAACCGAAAGCGCCTCTTATATTCAGCTATCAATGTAACTTACCTCATCTCCCACAGTTCCGCTTCGGGCAAGCCCTAAAGGTCCGCAACAGCTGGGGCGGCGTTCTCCTAGATAACCTGAAGCGTATATACATAACTCGCATCAAGGGGTTCGACCCACACAAGCTGTGTGTAGTGACGCTACTGATCGAGGGCGACTCGCAGGAAACCGCGCGGGCCGAGCGCGACCTTAACGCCCTCGCTAGTACGTACGGAGGAGTTCCCGCTGGACCTGGTAATGGAGAGACTGGGTACACGCTCACCTTTGTCATCGCTTATCTAAGGGTGAGTGAAATGGGATAATGTGTAATGAACGCGGTTATGCAACTAGTGCACGTGCTAGACAGTGAGGTGCGATTATGGGAATCTATACTACTATAATAAAGCGGAAGAGTTTTTTTGTTTGTTTGTTTAAACGGGCTAATCTCTGGAACTACCAGTCGGATTCGAAAAATTCTTTCACTAATAGGAAGCTACATTATCCCCGAGTATAGGCTACTTTATATCCCGGGAACGCGAGTGAAACCGCGCGGAACAGCTAGTACTGGATATACGCTCACCTATGTCATTGTAATCGAGGAAAAATCCCTTAAGGGTCAGCTCACACTGAGACGTGACGTGCGTGACGTGCGACGGATACGCCTCACGGGCGGCGCAAGATCAGAAGAATATCAAGAATTCTCTCACTGAAATGTTCACCTTTTTGTGTAGTAAATAAAATTCTATATTCTATTGCTTTATTTTATTGCTATCTAAGCTTGCCGCGTGGCGTCGCGTCTCGGTTTGAACAAAACTCCACCATGGTCAGTGATAATGTGGCCGAAGGTGGTAAGCACACAAAACCTATAAGGGAACAGGTTCACAAATTCGGTATAGTCCCGCTGTCTCCACCGCCCGCGTCCCTATTAACGCTTAATTACTCGCATGGGGTCAAAATACTTTTACGTTTAAAAAAAAAGTACTTGCCGTGTTCCGATTTTCTCCACGCCCCTGCTAGCTTCCTAACTCGCGTCAACGTTTGCATTTTAGCAGCGATCAAGTCCCGGGAGCTGATGGATGCATCGCTGCTCTCTTAAGCGTTGACCCCGTGCGACCCCGTTTTTATGTATTATTACTTTAGTTTATATTATTATTAGTCTAGTATATAAATGTATGTCATACATATATTATTTACAATTTAACTATACAGGGTGTTGTTTTGGTCGGCGACAAGTCACCCAGGAGCGGTAGTACAAAATATATATTCCCCAAAAATGGACTTAATTCCATTAAATACTGTAAATATGTTGAGAAATACCTTATTCAATTTGAAATAAAATTACCGCAAAGTATGGTTACTAGGCACGTGCACAGACTAGAGCTAGGCGCAAGCCGCCATCGCCCCACCCCTTTACTCCCTCGTACTCCCGTTGAGTATTATGTCTACATTTTAGCTTATTACATGATTTTCAAAATTTTAATTTTTTTTTTTATTATTAAAAAAACAAAGTATTTTTTTTGCACCAGTATCATTTGTATTATCATGGACGAATAGATAAGGACGAGCAAGCCCATACAAAAAAGCGTAGCACCGTTGCTTAGTTCTCGTAGGCTATGTAGATGTCACTACGGGTAGTGAATCCACGATTTTTAAACGATTTAAAAGTGAAAACGCATTCTGAAGAAAACCTTATCATTGAATCTCATTTGCGATCTTAATAACGCAAAGACAACCGTTAGATGGCGTTGTAATATTAGACAGTACGTATATAGTAGATAGTAGTTATTAGAAAATAAATACAAAATAATAATGCTAATAATCAAAAACTAATTATGTGTTAACATTTAAAAAAATACTATTATTTTAGTTAGACTTTCAATTGGTCCTAGCTTTTAAACGCTCAACGACTTGATGCGGTAGCCGAATTTGTAAGCTTGCGCAAGAGCCGGCAAGAGCTAACAGCGCGAACACGAAATAACCTAGGTAGGTAGGTTTGTCTTCGAACGCAAAAATGATTTCATGTCAAAACTATTTTCAAATACCGTTATTGAACGAATTTCAAAAGAATATTGTTAATTTTAAATAGATTGTGTCTAAATCGTTTTTCTTTTATTAAGTATATCCATTATACATGAAAAAAAACGATAAAAACGAATACCTACACGGAGGATCGAACCTCGGACCTTTAAGTTTATAAAACTAAAAAGCAGTATTACAGATACCTATACATCTAAATAGATGATGCGAGCACAGACGCGAGTTAGGTAGGTACTTCGCGTGACAAAATCTGTGCAGAAATGGGCACAATGTTTTTCTTTTGAAACTGTTTCGCGCGGACAGGGAACTCGCATAAGGCTGCATGTCCACCAGAGATGAGGACCGGCGGCGCGTGGAGTCGCCAATGACCTGGGGTGTGACCTTGCTTCCCGCTCCGCCATCCAAACCCCTACCCTCGCACTAAAACAACGCACGCGCTTGCGTTGCTGTGGTTATTATAGCACGATAATGTAAGTAGGGTAAACAGGATAGTTATCGGCACTTAATCATCACACCTATCATTATATTATTTTTATGATATAAGAATGGAATAAAAGCTGCTACTTGTAGTCTAATTCAATTGCACAATTTTGGAGGCCGTATAATTCTAATCAATATGATTTATTTATTTATTTATTTTATCATCATGGAAACAACAGCACTTAAAATTAAAGGTACAGTTTGAAACATACTTTTAAAACATTGCCAATTACAGTTTCATTCTTTTTAAACTATACAAATAAGTTTTGATATAATAACGAAAAGCAAAAGTGAAAATAAACCAAACCTACACGCATATATGATAGGAGCACCTACACGCTACATAAGGACACGTAAGACCCGGTGGATTGAGAGAGTAAAAAAAATTACAGGATAATTTCCGACTCATCAATATCGACCATGGTGGCAACAGAATTATAAATTATTTCTATACCTATGAATGTTTTTATCAACATTTCTTTGAAAGCAGCGGCTTTGTCGGTTTTGGGAGTCCAAATGGCTCTCTCGCATAACCACTCCATGGTTTATGTTTAATATTTTTAACATCAAGATAAATTGTATCTGTAAGTTCCGCATAACTCATCTGGTATTTGAATCAGCCCATCTATTTTTGGAAAGTTTCCGTTTCCGATTCGAAAAAGAATATCTGAAAATTTACCGGCAGAAACATACATGCATTGATTGTTCGATCAGCCGTTAGGGGTCTATGTATGTGGAGGTAAATTATTTTTTTATTTCCCGAACTGTTGAAAAAGCGGTGTAGTATCGTTTTTTGTGTGGTGTCGTGGTCGGGATTATTTGTCTTAAATTACGCTATGAGATCTATCCACAAGTTCCTCAACCATTTCCTGACCACTGAGATATTTGCTCGTGGCAGACAGATAGACAGACCGAAATACGGGCGGAGATCTTTCCATAAATTTCTCAATAATTTCCAGACAGCTAAGATATTTCTTAAGACCTGTCAGTCTGAGGAGAGACTTTAGCTCCTTATGTGTGTTCTACCGCTTGTACAAAGTACAGATAATAATTTACTGAAAATTCTTATAGGTGATGTAACTGCCTTTCAAATGAATCCTTTTCAGTATCTTTACGGCATTTAGAGGCAAAGCAATCGCATTTTTTCTGCACAGCTATCTAAATAAAAATAAGAAAATTAAAATTGCGGCCATTCCAACAGGAGAGGGTATGGACATTATTTGAAGATGGTTTTGTCGATACATTTTGTTGTATTACACTACACGCCATTAAAATATCGTTATTCCGAGACCAAACACAGTATATACATTTGTCCAACATGTATAGTTGGACCGCGGTACCCAGGCACGACGACCCAGCCTGGCGGAAGATTTTCCCTTTTTAATGAAGATGTCATTTTTAACCTTGCACATCCATATTGGTGATCCCGACGTATTGGATGGGAAAATTCACAACCCTCCAATCACAGAACATGCAGTAGCACTTCTGAGCAGCTACCAAGCTCATCACTCCCCACCGACAAGCAGTCACACAGCAATCCAGCTTCGCCTTATCCAGTTCCAACGCAGCCGATTCACTGTGCTTCCTGGTCCTGCAAGGCACACATCTGCGACAGCACTCAGCGCCCGCACTGTCCACCGCAGCATACGTCTGCATCTCTTCGACTGGCTCACCCTCGCCGGAGTGGCAGTCTCGGCACTACGTGGACTCCCATGGCTCAACCCGTCACAGCACCGACGCAACAGAATACTGCTCAGCCTCGACATGCTACAGACTTCCTAGAAGCACAGGCACTTGCAAGCTATACACAATGACGCAACAATAGACCGACCTCTGGTCTAGGAAGGGAGTAATGTAGCAACCACCTACATAATGGAGTTCACACGTCGATAGATAGATGCAGCTCCAACATCCTGCATCGCGCTTACGAAGTTTTCTCGGCGATATGCATATATAATCATATCAACCTAGGGATGTCCACTGCTGAACATAGGCCTCCCTTCCATTAACTTCCACTTCGAACGGTTTTGGGCCACTTGCATCCAGCGGTGCCCAGCGATTTTGACCAGATCGTCGGTCCACCTGGTGGGAGGTCGTCCCGCTCGGCGCATTCCAGTACGTGGTCGCCATTCGAGAACCTTCATTCCCCATCGGCTATCGGTTCTTCGAGCCGTGGCCGGCCCATTGCCGCTTCAGCTTACTAACTCTACGAGCTATATCGGTAGTTTTCGTTCTCCCCTTATTCGGACCCTGTCACGTAGAGAGATTCTGAGCATAGCTCGTTCCATAGCGCGCTGAGTGACTCTGAGCTTATTTATTCGGCCAGCAGTAAAAGACCACGTCTCTGTTCCATATGTCATCACTGGTAACACGCACTTAAGACCTTTGTCTTCAGACTCTGAGGTATTTTAGACGTGAAGATGTGCCGGAGCTTCCCGAACGCTGTCCAGCCAAGTTGGATTCTTCGATTGACCTCTTTGTCGAAGTTGGACCTACCTAGTTGGACAATTTATCTTAGGTAAACATACTCGTCTACAACTTCGAGAACAGTGCTCCCAACAATCATCGGCATTGGCGGAATATGAACATTAGACATAATTTTTGTCTTGTCCATATTTATTTTGAGGCCTACCTGTTGGGAACTCTGTTGAGATCATTGAGCATGATGTTCAAAGCTTCCAGCGATTCCGCCATTATGACTATAGCATTGGCAAATCGAAGGTGAGTGATGTGTTCGCCATTGAAGTTGATGCCATATCCCTTCCAGTCCAAGAGCTTGAATACATCCTCCATTACAGTGGTGAAGAGTTTCGGGTTTTTTTTTTTTTTATACCACTAAGGTGGCAAACAAGCATACGGCCCGCCTGATGGTAAGCAGTTACCGTAGCCTATTGATGCTTGCAACACCAGGGGCATCACTCGCGCGTTGCCGACCCTGAAGAAATCTCTTCACACCCTTTTTTAAGAACCCCATGCTGTACTCCAATGGGAAAAACACGGCGGGGAGTCTTACACCCTTCTGCAACTGGATTGGTACCGTACTCACCTCCTGGACTCAGATCGACATGGTGGCTTTGCTGTACAAACACTTCAACACTTCGATATAGCGATAGTCGATTTGGCATCGCTGTAGACTCTGTAACACCGCCCATGTCTCGACTGAATCGAAGGCTTTCTCATAGTCCACATACGCCAGGCATAATGGCCGATTATACTCCTCAGTCTTCTGTATAATCTGGCGGAGTGTATGTATGTGGTCTATGGTACTAAAGCCTTTACGGAAACCGGCTTGTTCGGCCGGCTGGAAGTCGTCAAACCTACGAGCGAGACGATTCGTAATGACTCTCAAAAACAGATTATAAACGTGGATTAGGAGGGATATCGGGCGGTAGTTCTTCAATAGAGCCTTATCGCCTTTCTTAAAGAAGAGCACCACCATGCTTCCACTCCATACCTTTGGCGTTGTACCTTCGTGTATGACGGAATAAAATAGCTTCTGAAGGACTACAAGTACCGGTTTACCACCCGCTTTCTAAAGCTCTGTTGTAATTCCGTCTTCACCCGCCGCCTTGTTGTTTTTAAGCTGTTTCAGAGCCATTCTAATCTCGTACAGGCTGACGTCCGGGATATCTTCGGTGTAATATCGGGTCAACTTGGCTCTTGCGTCACTGACCGGTAATGTATCTGGTTTCGGTGACGAGGTGTACAGCTGTCCATAGAACTTCTCGATCTCTGGCTTTGACGTAATGATGTTGCCGGTATCGGTCTTCAGCTTGGTCAGTTAGCTTTGACCAATAGTCCTGTTTTATTTCCTCTTCAATAAATGACTTATTAAAGAGGCGTATATCGTGTCACATTGCGTTTGAGATCTGTCTATTTAGCTGCCGATATTCGGCTGTATCAGCTGAAGACTGCAAACTCATTTCACGTCGTCGCTTCATGAATTTGAAAGTTTCATCTGAGAGTTTTTGGGTTC
The DNA here is from genome assembly GCA_951394255.1 of Polyploca ridens. NCBI lineage: Eukaryota > Metazoa > Arthropoda > Insecta > Lepidoptera > Drepanidae > Polyploca > Polyploca ridens. The sequence goes on from OX596252.1 coordinate 14,168,559, forward strand.
TATTCGTACGGCGGGTTATATGTTTTTAAATAATTGTGTATATGGATTTTATATCTGAAATAAATGTATTATTATTATTAAAGAATTTAGATCCTACCGCATGGACAGTTTCCACGAGCCTGTTGCTTGTATCGTCCGCTGTCAGGCAATCATCCAGGCATTGAAAGCGATTCTGAAGTTCGAGCTGAAAGCTTTCAGGGTCCTGGATATAGGCAGTTTGGAGTTGGAGCGTAGACTTTACCAGACATCTCCACCTGGATGTTCAGGTTCAGTGTGCCTCTTACTAATTGGTAGTCGCTGCCGGTCTTAACCCTGTTGATCACAGAAACAACACTGAAGATTTGCCACTTTGTCGTCAAGATAAAGTATATCTCGTTTTTGGTGGATCCATCGGGGCAGGTTCATTTCCTGTGTGACCGCTTTTTGAAAAAGGAGTTCATCATAAAGAGTCCCTCCAACTCTATGAAGTCAGCCAACCGTTGGCTCCTAGGATTCCTCTGCCCAATTCCAAACTGCCCTCAGCTCATCGTCATTTCTTATGCCTAGCTTCGCGTTAAAGTCCCCCATCAATACCATATAGTGAGTTTTAGAAGCATGTATGGCTCGTGAGATATCATTGTATGACAATGTCTCTATCTCGTCATCTGGGTGTGATGAGGTCGAAGCATATACCTGGATGACCTTCAGCGAATACCGTTTGGTAATACTGAGTATCAGGTATGCGACTCTCGGTGAGACACTCTCTATCCTCACTATATTTTTGATGAGGGGCTTGCGGACATTAAACCCGACACAACCCTGTGACAGACAGGTGATCACCCTCCCGGTAGAAGAACAGGTTGCCGGATTTAAGGATTATCGTGTGCTCCCCCTCTTCGGACTTCTGATAAACCCATTATATCCTATCGCAACCTGTCCACTTCTTCCTCCAGCTCAATGAGCTTCTCGTCGGTCCTCAGAGTCCGTACATTGTATGTTACCAGGTCAAGTCGTCGTTGCTGGTAGTCGGATCTCTGCCGAAGACTCTTAGCACCCTCTGCCCCGCCGTTACCGTGATCGCTACCGTAGCCCGGGGACTAGGGGCCGTGACTGTGTGTTGTGTACCATATTAAGGGGTTTTGCCGTAATCACCACGCTTGGCAGGAGGCGGGTTGGTGATCGCAGTGGTGATGACGTTACTCAGGTAGACGCTGCTTTCCGTCCCCTGGTGTATTCCCTTAGTCGCCTTTTACGACACTCAGGATTGGAAGGGTTGGCCCTATTCTATGCCGGGAGCCACACGGCCACATGTATATATAGAACTGTCCAACATGTACAGTTGAACCGCGATGCTTAAAGAAAGAGTCCCGTGTATCCAGACTCTTCTGGCTCATTGAGTTCATGGTTAACAGTAGGCCCCTGACTTATGTACCGCTTGACCATGTAAACAATTTACCCCTAATACCGACTTTCTTCTGACTAAGTCACTTGGACAGTTTTCTGAGCACAACTTCTATGACGAGGCTAGCAAGATACAGGTGCTGGCTGACTTAATGTGGTGGAGATGGGTTAACCTGCCGACACTAACACGACATGACAAGTGGTTTAGAGTAAAAGAACCCCTTGCTGAAGGGGATCTGGTGATAATTGCTGAATACCAGATGCCACGTAACATGTGGTTTGGTTACGTGGTATTGTTTGCAAAACGTACCCTGGTAGTGTTGGTCAGGTGCGGGTTGTGGATGTTATGACAGGACCTGATGTGACTGGACAGCGACGACTCTACAGATGACTTGCGACAAAGCTGTGCAAGTCAGACGTCTGCCGCTCCTCATCTTAAGTATTTATTTTGTTATTTTTACGATTTGAACACCATGATAGGGTTTGATAGGACGACGTTTTATGTCGACATTTTTTTTTCCAAAAATATTAATTGTTTACTTTCAAGACAAGCAGGTTTGATTTCACCGCAATTTCGATTATAATACATTTAAACTTGCAATTATGATTCACTAAAAAGAACACAAGAAAATATACTATTTTTCATTTTATTTTTACCACTCCGAATTCTGGGTTGGAACTCAGTCGTGACCTAATCTTCACATTTTTTTTTTCAAGTTTTGGGAATATGGTAGAAATGTAGCAGCACACCAGCCGGGCTATTGCGTATCATTGGTGGTAACCATAACGAACACCATTTATTGATTTTATCCAATGACGTGCGTGGCATGACGATGACCATTCGTGAGCCCTGATTGGATGAAATTCATAAATGGTGTTTGTTACAATTACCACCAAAGTTACGCGGTAGAACCCCAGGATCCTCCGAAACCAGTCAATTTTGAAAGATTAGGTATAGTTTAGAGTAGTGTTTATTATTATTATTATTTTAGTATACTTAATTTAGTTGTTTACAGGTGAAAATAATTTGGCGGTTAGATCATTTTTGATCCAAATAAAATTCAACTTTTTCAATAAAAAAAACAGCAAACATTTTAAAGTTTAAACCATCCAAATGAATGACTGCTAGGGCTAAGTTCGATTTCGTCGGTAGGTTTGGTGAGAGGCTGACTGGCCTTCCCTCTGGAAGTCACGCTTTCTGGTCTCTTGCCAAAGCTGCTGAAGGAAACTTTTGCCAGTCGTCCTTGCCACCACTCCGTAAGCCGGACGGAAACTTGGCCCATAGTGCAAAGGAGAAAGCTGACCTTTTGGGCTCTCTCTTTGCCTCGAACTCGACTTTGGATGACAGGGGCGCCACACCGCCTACCATCGCGTAGTGTGCTAGCTCCATGCCGGAGATAAGCATTACCCAACGGGAGGTCCGGCGGGAACTGCTTTCTCTGGACATCCATAAGTCAAGTGGGCCAGACGGCATACCGGCAGTGGTTCTGAAGCGGTGTGCTCCTGAATTGTGTCTAGTATTGATGCGTCTTTTCGCACTTTCCTACACCAAAAAGGAAGTCCCGTCTTCGTGGAAGACTGCCCACGTGCACCCAAAAAGGGCGACAGATCAGACCCGACGAACTGGAACAGGCCTATCGCCATCACCTCCCTTCTCTCAAAAGTCATGGAGCGTGTGATCAACACGCAGCTTTTGAGATACCTGGAGGATCACGAGTTGTTGAGCGACCGACAATATGGCTTCCGCCACAGTCGCTCAACTGGTGACCTACTTGTGTATCTCACGCACCGTTGGCCCCTTAGTCTGAGGAGAGACTTTGCCTCCTTATGTGTGTTCACCGCTTGTATAACGGAGAGTGTTCTAAAGAATTGTTCGACTTGATGCCCACAGCTACTTTCCACCATCGCAACTCTCGCCATCGACGGGGAGTTCATCCTCACATATTGAAACCAGAATTGTTTCGAATTGCGCGGGCTCAGATTGTGGAATGAGCTCCCCGCCGTGGTTTTCCCATTGGAGTACATCATGGGGTTCTTCAAAAAGAGTGTGAAGAGATTTCTTTAGGGTCGGCAACGCGCGAGTGATGCCCCTGGTGTTGCAAGCGTCCATAGGCTACGGTAACTGCTTACCATCAGGCGGGCCGTATGCTTGTTTGCCACCTTAGTGGTATAAAAAAAAACCAAATCGCATAAGCCGTTACCGAGTAATCGGTGAACGTACATAAATAAAAATTACAAACACATCGACTATATACAGGGTGTAAGGGACATCGCCGCACAAACGGATACCATGGGTCCAGGACATGATTCTGGACTCCCCCATGTTGGAATTTTTCGTCGGTTTTTCCCAAATTTAAAAAAAAAATTGTTTTTTTTTACTTTAGACTGTTCATAATCGTTATTCTTACCTAACCCAAAGAGATTTAAAATAAATAAGTTATTAATTCATTACTTTCACTAAAAGTAGCAATGTAAATAAAACTAGAAACGGTGTCTTATGGCGATATTCGCCTGCAGTCAGCGACATACTACGTAGGCATAACGTTATCGCGCGTTTAAATCGCGGTGTTCACAATACATTGCGCGCTTGAAAATGACAATTTCTATAACCGATCATTAGCGAGGTGAATGCCTTTCACAATTTGATTAGTGGCATTAGGTGTAGCCTTTTCGCGAAGTTTGCGTTACCATGCAAAATACACCCTGTATATATATGAAAAAAGGAGGAGGTTCTCCTCCTTTTTTTAAATCGGTTAGTAAAACTACATTTCCAAGAGTAATGTTACTACCTAGGTATAAAAATTGTAAGTCCACTAAGTGGTCGTGAACTGGTATAATCACCCTACGTAAGATGATTAAATAAAACCAAATTATGGATAAAAATCTCTAATAAATTATAATATATTTTTTTTAATATACAAATGACCAAAACAATTTTTTTTCTTAATGATTAGTACCTATTCATTGGGTACATAATGTGGGCTGCTTTTCTAAGACGAATAAAAAGTCACGGTGTATTTAGTAGTTGTGTTTACGGTTGGGTTTGTTCCCGGGAATAAACCCAACTTCGAGTAAATTTCCAATTTGGTGGGAAAAACCCGGGAATTTTCCCATTGGCTGGGAAAATACTCAAATGGTCACAGTTACTAGATTTTGCGTAGGTATAGCGAGAGACACCTTAACAAAATCGTTTGAATAACATTTAACAAGATTTCTATTAGGGTTATACCACGGTCATACACATATATCATACAATAAAAAATATATTTTTTTTGTGATGAAGGAGTGCATTGTTTTTAAAAAAGTGACGTGTTGTAGTGGACAGGCGGCGGTCCCACACAATTACCACGCCATGGTAGTACATAGGTACTCGTCCGACTCGAAGTCGGGAAGTGTGATACTCGGTTCAGTCCGCGCAAGGCCGGGCCTTAGTTGTCCTGAACCTACCCAGAACCTAACAACTAACAAATGAAAGTAAATAAAAGAAAAAAGAATCCCTTCAACTGTGATTTTAAAATTAATTAAATTGACTAACATTTTAATTAAAATTTATCCTTAAAATAATACCATTATAATCTAAAATAGTGTACCTACCCAACCTACTTATAGTAAGCTGTGCTAATGCGTTCTGTAACTACCTACTTGTGTGGCGACAAGCACAGCTACAAGTCTCGCTCGATCAAGTAAAATACAAATTGTGAGCGCGGTCATCCAATCTATACAATTCTACTTATATCTACACATATTCCGTATCTGTCGTCAACAAATCCATCTATCGTATTGCTAAACAACGCCATCTATTTATAGTGTTATCATGTAATGCATGGATTTTACAGTAAGACGATATTAGCGCTCCCGTGTCTTTTTTTGGCGACTTATATCATACTCAAAATTAAGCGCCATCTAGGTTTAATACGAAATTTCGGCAAAGTTCCGAGACACGCTCAAATGTATGGGGCTTGTCACTCTAGACACTTTACTCTATGGTATTATCGACCCTGAGTCGCTCGTCGCTGACCAAAACAACGACCTGTATATTATTTATAAAAATAAGTTGTTTGGAACTTCTTAAAAATTGCCAAAAAATGCGACTTGAAGTCAATGCAACTCCTAAGAATGTAAAAAAATGTCTGAGGGAAATGCATGACCTGGAAAATATCGTTCCACCAACCACAGCAAAACGTAGGCTTTGCAAAAACAGTCCGCGGAAAAGCGATGAAAAAGTGGCAACAAAATGAAAAAAAAATTCTGTGCAATTACCGTTATCACTCTGAGACATATTGTCAACAGTGTGAGAACGGTAATTCGGATAGTTCCTAAAAGTGTAATTATTTTTAACTTTAATCTCACCATAAATACAAAATGTACATTTTTCGTTATTATTTTACTTATGCTTGTTTTTTGTCCAATGAGATATTAATTCAAGTTGTTACTTAAAAATATAATTAATTGTATTTACATATTTATTTCGTATATATTAAAAATATTCCTACAATTTGGGGTCACCTGAGACCTCATGCGAGCAGTTATGTAATTTTCTTAGTGCGAGTAATTAAGGGTTAATGGGGATAGCGGGACTTGAATAAAATAATCAATTGTTCCCGGTCCCGATCCGATTTCCGCTGCATCAATGGGGACAACGGGAACAAGGTTCCGTTGTCACTATCAATGGGGACAACGGGGACAATTTTTAATTATTTTATTCAAGTCCTGCTGTCTGTATACGGGCGGTGGAAACAGCGGGAATACACCACAAACTGGTGGTTTGCGACAGATTTAAATCAGCATTTACAAAAAAAAAAAACAAACGGCTAATAAAATGTGTGTTGTTATGTTAGGACGTGGCGATGGAGTACTCGGTGGTGGCGGAGTCGTTCGAGACGTCGGTGCCGTGGGACCGCGCGCTGCCGCTCTGCGCCAACGTGAAGCGGCGCGTGCGCGCCGAGTGCGCCCGCCGGGGGATCACACACTACCTCATCTCCTGCAGGCTCACGCTGACGTAATATGCCTAGTATTACCCGGGCCAGTTGTGGCGAACCTTTATTAGTGAACAATGTAGTCGTGACTTGCCGTCAAAAAATCTTGACTTAGTGACATTATTGGACAAAAAATTGCATAAGTACTCATCAAGCCCTAGTTTTTTTTTTCATTTAGCGTCGCACTATAAAAACTTTCATTGAAATGCTAAAGTTTGGGAAAAAATTGGTTTTTGTGTCCCTATACCTTAATTAATACATACGAGGTTTGGGGATAGGAGTTTTTATTATATGATTTTTTGATCTTAATTGAGTATCCTAATGGAAGGAAAACACGTTTAATAGTTTGAGTTAAATTCCAAGGTAAATAAAAATCTTTTTTAGAGGCTACACAGAATTTTTATTTCTATTGCCGCTATAACAACAAGTAATAAAAGGCCCACGTACAGAAAGGATATTTTTGGCTTTTTTTTGTTGCGCCTACTATTTATTTCATAGCAACTAAACTTTGCGTGTCCGAATCGGACTTGGCCGGTTTTTTTTAATGTTTTTAAAACTTGAGTCAACACATTATAAAAATTAATTTTGTTTTTCAGATACGACGCCGGTTGCTGCATTTACTTCTATTTTGCTCACAATACGGCAAAATGCAAAGACCCCGTTGCGACATACGAAGAAATAGAAGAGGCTGCGCGGGACGAAATCATCGCTTCCGGTGGTAAGTTGATGAGATGACGTCGCATCCGGCAACAATATTTGAATGAACATTCTATTTTACGATGAACGAATGATTTTTCTTGGTTGGTTGGTACTTCAATATAAACGCGATGGTAATACCTCGATATTATTATTATTTCCGCATGATTTCCTAAGGAATAAAAACAGTTTCATTTCAAGTCCAGCAAAGATTAAAATAATTTCGGTATCTAAAAAAGTAATTTAAAAAAAAGTCAGCGAAATATTTTCAATGAAATACGTCGTGCTCTTTCGCTGACTTCAAATCAGTGTCAGATTAGAGTTATTTAATACTTTTCAGATTATCTGAAGTCGATTTAATTTTTTTAAATTACTTTTTTATATCGTCATTTTTAGTTTTTCTTAAATGCACTAAAATTTGACCAAGATTTTGAGATGATTTCCTTTGACACCACATCCGTAGCTCGTATCAATAAGCCAGGCCGTCACACTTATTTCTCCATATCTTGAAAATGACTGAATCATTGTTAGTTTTTCTTAATTGCACTATAATTTGACCAAGGTTTTGAGATGTTTTTCCTTTGACAACACACCCGTAGCTCGTATCAATATGCGAGGCCGTCACACATATTTGTCCATTATAAACCAATAAAAAAAGAATGGTTACAATCCGATCAATATCTTCGGAGATATGCGTGGACAAACATACATACAAACATACATACAAACATACATTCATACAAACACCTATGAAATTTTGCATATTTGTTTGGAAGTCCTAATAGATCATCTTATGTGAATATATTGCAGTTCCAATAATATTACATACATACGTGTCGAATTGATAATCTCCTTTTTTTTGAAGTCGATTAATAAAAAACATTTGGTCGCACTATATCTAATCTAATCTAATAATATATATAAAATGCTTTTGTGGGTACGTAAATACGCAGTTTTCTCAATCACCACCAACCCCAATCAACTTCCCGTTGGGGTAGTAAATACCCCTTGGTCTCCAGGTGGTAGTAAGGGAGTTTGGTCGCGGTGGGTGGAAGGGGGTGGTTGTAGGTGGCGAAAATGTTAAAACATATATTGCTGTCCTTTTCTAACGCATGAGGACTTCTGAAAATATCTCAAAATTTCTGGAATGGAAAGTTCCAAAAGTGTAAAACGGTTATAATCGATTTGGAATGTTCTAGAAAGTTCATTTTTAGAATTTTAGAGTGAATGCAAACTATTATAATCGATATAGCATGTTTTGAGAAAGTTCTACAAATTTCTGGCTTCATCTAGAAAGTTCCAAAATGTCCAAAACTGTTATTATCGAGTTAGAATGTTCGAGAACGTTCTAGAAATTTCCAGAATGATCTGGAAAGTTCCAAAATGAGTGCAATTTATTATGATCGATTTAGAATGATCGAGAATGTTCTAGAAATTTTCCAAATGTTCTGGAAAGTTCCAAAATGAGTGCAATTGATTATGATCGACTTAGAATGTTCGAGAAATTTCTAGAATGATCTGGAAAATTCCAAAATGAGTGCAATTTATTAGAAGCGATTTAAAATGTTCGAGAAAGTTCTAGAAATTTCTAGAATGATCTAGAAAATTCCAAAATGTGTAAAATGGTTATAATTGATCTGGAATGTTCTAGAAAGTTCCAAATTGAGTGCAGTTTATTATGATCGATCTAGAATGATTGAGAAAGTTCTAGAAATTTTCCGAGTGATCTGGAAAGTTCCAAAATGAGTGCAATTTATTATAAACGATTTAAAATGTTCGAGAAAGTTCTAAATATTTCTAGAATGATCTATAAAAGTCTAAAATGAGTTCAATTTATTATAAGCGATTTAAAATGTTCTAGAAAGTTCTAAATTTTTTTGGATTGGTCTGGAAAGTTCCAAAATGTGTACGAGTGTTATTATTGATCTATAAAAACCAAATCGAAGTGATGTACATCTAAATATTCTACAGTGATCTGGTACTGGAAATTTCGGTATATAAATCGAAATTCAGTGACTTTTCGTCAGTTCAATTGTGATTGCAGTCGAGTAAAAAAAAGAACAAACTATTTGGATGTTCTGGAAAGTCTCTCAATATCGAAAATAGAAATCTATAATATGTTAAAAAATGTATCCTTACATATTTTTTATACCATTAAACATGCGATGTATTTTAACCCGAGCAACGCCGGGTTTCGCTGCTAGTAATATATATAAAATGCTTTTGTGGGTACGTAAATACGCAGTTTTCTCAATCACCACCAACCCCAATTAACTTCCCGTTGGGGTGGTAAATACCCCTTGGTCTCCAGGTGGTAGTAAGGGAGTTTGATCGCGGTGGGTGGAAGGGGGTGGTTGTGGGTGGCGAAAATGTTAAAACATATATTGCTGTCCTTTTCTAACACATGAGGACTTATGAAAAGATCTCAAAATTTCTGGAATGGTCTAGAAAGTTCCAAAATGTGTAAAACGGTTATAAACGATCTGGAATGTTCTAGAAAGTTCAACAAATATCTGGAATGATCTAGAAAATTCTAGAGTGAATGCAAACTATTATAATCGATATAGAATGTTTGAGAAAGTTCTATAAATTTTCTGGCTTCATCTAGAAAGTTCCAAAATGTCCAAAACTGTTACTATCGAGTTAGGATGTTCGAGAACGTTCTAGAAAGTTCTCGAATGATCTGGAAAGTTCCAAAATGAGTGCAATTGATTATGATCGATTTAGAATGATCGAAAAAGATCTAGAAATTTTCTGAATGATCTGGAACGTTCCAAAATGAGTGCAATTGATTATGATCGATTTAGAATGTTCGAGAAAGTTCTAGAAAATTCTTAAATGAGTACAATTTATTAGAAGCGATTTGAAATGTTCGAGAAAGTTCTAGAAATTTCTAGAATGATCTAGAAAATTCCAAAATGATCTAGAAAATTCCAAAATGTGTAAAACCGTTATAATTGATCTGGAATGTTCTAGAAAGTTCCAAATTGAGTGCAGCTTATTATGATCGATCCAGAATGATTGAGAAAGTTCTAGAAATTTTCCGAGTGATCTGGAAAGTTCCAAAATGAGTGCAATTTATTATAAACGATTTAAAATGTTCGAGAGAGTTCTAAATATTTCTAGAATGATCTATAAAATTCTAAAATGAGTTCAATTTATTATAAGCGATTTAAAATGTTCTAGAAAGTTCTTTTTTTTTTTGGATTGATCTGGAAAGTTCCAAAATGTGTACGAGTGTTATTATTGATCTATAAAAACCAAATCGAAGTGATGTACATCTAAATATTCTAGAGTGATCTGGTACTGGAAATTTCGGTATATAAATCGAAATTCAGTGACTTTTCGTCAGTTCAATTGTGATTGCAGTCGAGTAAAAAAAAGAACAAACTATTTGAATGTTCTGGAAAGTCTTTCAATATCGAAAATAGATATCTATAATATGTTAAAAAATGTATCCTTATAAATTTTTTATACCATTAAACATGCGATGTATTTTAACCCGAGCAACGCCGGGATTCGCTGCTAGTTATACTATAAATGCGAAAGTAACTCTGTCTGTACGTCTGTCTGTTTGCTACCTTTACGCCACCTCAATCGATCGCAATTTTGAATTTTGAATTTGAAGACTTTATTTTTACACCGGGACAGCGCGGAGGAAAGCTAGTAAAATAGAATAATGTTATTAAAGTATTAAGTTTTACAAATATTTTTTTCACTAGGATCAATATCACATCACCACGGTGTTGGTAAACTCCGCAAGAAATGGTACACAGACACAGTAAGCGAAGCCGGCAAGCGCCTCCTTTTTGCAGCTAAACAGGCAATAGATCCCGACAACATATTCGCACTTGGCAACATGGCGTTCGATGAACTAAACAACGAAGACACTACACTTAAAAGTAAATTATAAAAATAGTGTAATTGGTTTGGTTTAATAAATAATATAATTAATAATTCAATTTCATCATACGATTCAATTGGATAATACCTCAGTACCTGTGTAACGTGTTTTTTCGACCAAATTAAACTTAGGTATCATGTGAAGTTGACTAAGAACTCTATCAAAACGATACGATTTTTATTTTACGTGTCAGAATTGTGCTTAAATTATTAAACTATTTTAAGGTTGCAATAAAACTTTACTGTTCATGGACACATTTTAATTAAATTATTTAATTTATTGTCATAAGCGTGTTTGTCTTAAGCAGTGCCTTCAAGCATGCTTGATTTTATACAAATTGGGTAATTAGTGAAAGATTGAGCGTGATGGATATTTTAAGTATTTCTTTGAAATTAAATCTGATAATATGGAAAATAATATTTTACTGCTTTAAATTTTCGTAACCAAATATTTATTATAAATTAATTATTAATATTTTTTCGCATTTTTGTACCTTTATGACATTTATGATATATTTCATTTAATTATTCATTAATGAAAAATAATGATCCTTTAGTAATTTTCACTAATTGAATAATGTTACAGAATCTGCTTTACATCTTAACACCTAAGTATTAAAGTAATGTTGGCTTTTATATGTTCCCTAGTCGATGTAGGATGGTGCGTGTGACACATGGTGTTATAAAAGATTTCTCTCTGTTGAATTATTATTTCTTCAAATGAGGGATATTGAAATATTTTGTGTGTCAGAGTAATTCGGGTGAAATTTAACAAGATGTGGATTAAAAACCTTGCATTGCTACGCGACATCCTACTTCGAAAAGAATATAGAACTTGTAATTTAAATTTAATAATTGGTTCACTGTATTTCCTAAATTAAATATTTTGGGTTGAAGGTAGAATATAGGTTGCTCAATTTATTTTTAAGGTGTGATTAATAAAAAAAGAATAGCTGATATCTTTGTAACGTAGTGTTACGTATTTATTATTGGCTTGTTTAACGAACCACTAGATAAAATCACTTTATATTGCCAAAAATAGTAACACAAAAAAAATATAATATATATGGACTGTTTTACAAAAACCTTAAACCGACTTCAAAGTACACTAAGAAGTAATCAAAACCTGATCGGATGACAATGGGACCAAACGGGAAGCGTACCCTTTCAAATATAAAAAGAATTTTCCAAATCGGTTAATAAATGACGGAGTTATGAGGTAACAAAAATAAAAAAATAATAAAAAAAAATACATTCGAATTGAGAACCTCCTCCTTTTTTTGAAGTCGGTTAAAAAGAGAAGCTGATATCTTCGTAACGTAATGTTATGTTAGTTTATTATTTACGTAAGTCAACTTTAACATTCCTCTTAGTGTTGGAATCGATTTAAGTTGTAACTAATCAGATACCTAGAAGTATGGTATTTGTGATGATAATTTAACTAAACCTAAAAATGTGAGTTACCAAAAATGCCAATAAAAAGTGTGTTACCAAAATCAGGTTGTATTTAGTTTATTAACAGTATATTTGAAACATAGAAAATAATGTTAAAAAATATTTCAATTGTTTTACATATTATTCATTCACTCCATCAAGTCACGTAAGCTCTGTTACCCGATTATTATTGAGGTGGCCCATAAATACCTACGGGATAGTTAAGGAAATGTTTCAAGCTATTTATTTAATTCATCGTTTGCATTGCAATAAGTCGGACGGCTCGGGATATTGGTCAGTAATTTAGTGAAATAAAAAACCAAAATGATTGATATTTTCAAGAACTTTGCAACAGTTCTCAAATTTGAGAACGTTGCAACAGATAATTTTATATTTCGAATGCATTATAAAATTACGGTGATAATGCTTCTGGTATTTACTGTGATGGTAACGTCAAAGCAGTTCTTCGGGGAGCCGATTTACTGCATGAGCAATGACGAGAAAAACCCTGATAAAGATGCCATCAATAACTTTTGCTGGATTTACGGGACCTACTCTTTGAGGAGCAGGTATAGCGGTGAGTCTTTACTCTTTTTACCTTTTCACACGTCAATTAACTTTTGATGATATTTGTCTACATGAGCTCTAGGTAGATCAATCCATTTAATAACCTTGCTGAGTTCCTTGCCAGAAGTCTTTTCACTTTTCAGTTTAAGTACTTTAAGTGTATTACGATCCGTTGGTAGATTCAATTGTAACGTTCGTAATAACTTAATTACGGCTTATATATGAATAAACTAAATTTTTATATTTGAATAAATAATAATATAATTGGTTAATTACTAATAGTAAATACCAGTACACGGAGTGTAAAGAATTGACCTTAGTAAACGCTTATTAATGCTTTTGCGTTTACGACACTTCTTTATAGGAATTGGCACACAGCGCCTCTACTGGTATACTCATGGTACTTTCTCCCATACAAATTTATAGTTAACGCAAACACATTAGTAAGCGTTTATTAGTATAGATTTGATGATAATATACCTAATAATTTATTTAACCATAATAATAATGTTTTATCGCTCAATCAAAATACAAAGTAAACACATAAATATTATCTGAAAAACAAAGGTCAGCTGTGTCAGAAGACGTTCCTACCAACACTTGCCTTATTATTATCAGAATAAGCCTTAAGTTATATTCAAGTCTAGAAATATTTTGTTTCAATCAATATATTCATAATTTACTGACTGCTAAAACAGATATATATATATTATTTCTATGAAGGCCAAACTCCCATAATGACATTCATATTTCTTTTTAGAAAAAGATAGGAAAATCATTTACCCTGGTGTTGGCAATCTAAACAAAGATGAAGAAGTACTAATAAAGCAATCATACTACCAGTGGGTGTGCTTTATGCTCCTCGGACAGTCGTTAATGTTCTACATTCCACGGTACATGTGGAAGATCTGGGAAGGAGGACGGTTGAAGACTTTGGCTACTGGTTTGGGTATGTTTATGATTTTTAAGAGATAAGTAGACCTATTATCTCGAGTCATACAACGCTGAAACTACTGCCAGAAACAATGCAAAACTTTTCGTTACTCAGATAAATACTTACAAAAAAGATTGTGTATATTTTTAGCGAGCCCCGTAATATCAAAGGACTGGTCAGAGTTCCGACGCAGCGAGCTTCTATCCTACTTCAGCTACACTAGCAATCATACACACAAAATGTACGCAATGCGATACGCCTTCTGCGAGATGCTCAACCTTGTTAATGTGGTAAGTAGATTCATTATTATAGAATAATACTGTACAAACTTGCATTTCATACACTACTTAATTATGTACAACAATATGATATTTGTGTCTTGTTTGCCCAATTCCTTTAAAATAACATCCAAATTGATATTACTACTAGTCCATTGTTCAACAACTATACCACTCTGATAATTAAAAACATTCTAACATCCCGTAGGTATGGGATTTGTGGTTTTGTATGTCATCGTAGCTCACTTGTTTGCTAATATTTTGGCAAATTGAGTCATTTACCAATATAAATTCAAAATAAAATTGTAAATATCCACTGTAAAACAGGCTACGTTTAGTATAAAATTAAACTATTTCTTATCTATGTACTTTACAGATTGGTCAAATATTTCTGCTAGATGCTTTCCTCGGTGGCGCTTTTAGGAACTACGGTGCTGCCGTCGCTGCCTTTACTCACACACCTCGCTTACCCGCCGACATGGTAGACTTCAATTCTGTCAACCCGATGGACAAATATTTTCCTAAGCTCACCAAATGCTGGATACGGACCTACGGGCCCAGTGGATCTCCTCAAATCAAGGATAGACTATGTGTTCTTCCTTTGAATGTTATCAATGAAAAGATATACACCATACTGTGGTTCTGGCTGATGTTACTTGCGTTTGTTTCTACTTTGTCTGTCCTCTTTCGCGTGGCAGTGCTATGTCTAAAACAATTGCGTACCTTTATGCTCATGGGACAATTGAGACACTTTAACAGAATTCAGATCACTAGGATTGTTGAGCATCTCGGATACGGTGACTGGTTCATTCTACACTCGCTGGGCAGGAATATGAATCCTCTAATTTATAGAGAATTAGTTAACGAAATGTATAAAAGCTTGAGTGAGAAGAAGGTTTTGGTTTAAGTTTACTTTTTTTCTTGAAGCATGAAATAAAATTGTTGTTTTGATAAGATAGACATTTTAATACTTTCTGTTGATTTATGATTGTACCACAACTTTTGTGCTGTAACAAATAATGGTTCATGATGTATTATCTAAATGTTACTTAGCTAAGATTCTATATTTAATTTAATGTTAGTGAGGTGATGTGTATGTATCATTCTAAATAAATGCCTTTAAATCATTCTAGTAATATTTACTGATACATTCGTGGAACATTGTTGCTCAATGTTTCCTATATAAGTACTTCATAACATTCCAAACGCATATCATTTTAAATTAAAATAAGCCTTAATAATAGACCTAACTTAAGAAGTGATGTTTCTATTTAGGGTGAACAATGGCTTTCTTATGTTAGCATGTAATCGTAGTTTAATTGTACCATGTAAAAATAAGCATTTTAATATAATAATCACAGATAATAATTTAAACAATATTTTACTGAGTTTCTTACCGGAGTCTTCACAGTTTACGCGCATTAGGAGCCGGCTGTATGAGTAAATTGTAAAATTTATTATTTTTAATAAATGTTGCATTAGAATAGTGTATTGCAATATTGGTATTTATTTATTATTGACTTATGTTTCCTGTAACATTCCTCTTCGTTTCAAAACTTTATATTTGAAACTACGTCCATAGTTGAAATCTAAGAACCTCAAAATACCAATAAACATAATGTTCTTACCAAAACCTTGTTTTATTTATAGAAATAAACATAATCCCCCTTATTACAAAACATGGTTTAAAGTAAAACCAGGTTTTAAAATAGCCTCGTCTCTTTTTATTATATGACGTTAGAAAGTGACCGAATGACAGTAAAACCTGGTTTTGCTTTAAACCATGTTTTGTAATAAGGGGGTAATTGTTTGTGAACAAGAATAACCTTATCAAAATCTGTGATCAAAATAAAGCTCGTCATCAATACTAATAAAACGGTATTTTTCAAACGTTTTAGAATAAGACATTTCATTCATTCGTACTTCCTGTTTCAAAAATAATAATTAATAAAAGTACTGAATTTGAACTACCTATTACTTTTTCATTCAATAGTTCATTCATAATTTTATGTCATGTCAGTTTTGTTTGTTTGTTTGTTGGTCAGGTAAGTTGTTGTGCTGTAGTGAGAATTCGTAAATATTGTGGGTAGTTACAGAAAATCACACTTCACTACTCGATTTTATTCAACACAGACTTGCACAGCAGTCTGAAGCAGCTCAGTAACTGATTCCAAAAACCAAAATGATTGATCTTTTCATGCCTTTTCGTGCGTTTCTCAAATTCGAGAACGTTTGCACGGATAATAATGTATTCCGAATGCATTATAAATTTACGGTGATAATGCTTCTGGTATTCACTTTGATGGTGACGTCGAAGCAGTTCTTCGGGGAGCCGATTCACTGCATGAGCAATGAAGAAAAAGACAGTGACAAAGACGCTATCAATAGCTTTTGTTGGATTTACGGAACCTACACTTTGAGGAGCAGATTTACAGGTGAGCGTATACTCTTCTTATTTTTTTTTTTCGGTTTTATAGGTTTTCCTTCTGAGTACTAAGTAGGACTATTTACCGAGTCTTCGCTGTAGGTGTGTGAATTACCCTGTCATTCACTGGAGTTCTATTCAAATTGGTCGTCGACCGAGCCACCCTTCCATTATCATAAAAACCGTATGAAACAAAATGTGTGCTCACTGATTTCTTTGAAATGAGACTAGGTATTGAGCAGGGAACACTAGACTTGAGCTTTGGTCGGAAGTTACGGTTCTAGGATTAAGTAGATTGTTTTTCGCACAAACATACAGACTGACAGTTAATCATGCACAAGTTGTAATAAGCCAGCGGCGGCGGCGCCTTTTATGCTAAGCCTCTGAGCTTGTTTCAATAGATGTAAATAAATTGATAGTAGGAGACTTTATTTCCACCAATCCCATCACCTGAGGGCCATTTATCAAATCCTGGACCTGCTGGATATATCACTAAATTAACCAGTGATGAATAATGACATGGATGATGTTCTATGTCATAGAAAAATTAACTTTATGTGTTTGGAATAAGGTATCTGTCTAATTAGGAAGTGAAAGAATTATTAAAAGATACAAAAAACCCGACTGCGTAAAACATAAATTAACTGAAAAGAGAAAAACAAGCTCTTAAATCTATAGAATTTTGAAAATAACTTGAATTTTATAAGGTATTGCAATCGGGGACAACCAATAACCTCGGGTTTTTTGTTTCTTTTAATAATTTAATTTATTTCAGACTTTTTAATTTTATACAGAAAGAGTTGTATGTATTAGTAAGTAAATGAGCGGTACGGTAAAGGAACGCTAACAACCATCGCAACGCAACTCTTTGATTTACGTATGGTAAGGCTCAGTCAGTACCTACTGTCCTTGCATTAAACATTGATTTTTGCAGTTTACGTCAAAATGGTAGCATAAAAGTATTACATATATGGAATGGTCTATTTACAAGCTTTCATTTGATACCCATATTGTTATAATAATGAAACTTTTATTTTTAATACCCCCCCTATTTTTTTATTCTTAGGCGCCATATAAAAATAATATACCCTATGACACTCCCCCAGTCAAGACGAATCTAACGACACCTCATATGCTTAAATCCATCAAGCCATTTAGGCTGCAGAGCGGCACAAAGAAATAGACATACATACATACATACACTCGAAAAATATAACCCTCCTTCCGGGTCAGTCGGGTAAAAAGAAGAAAGAAAGAAAAGACAGCACTGATTTTCAGTTGCTGCCAAAGGTGACTCCACAAACACCATAATTAAAATAAAATAAAAACAAAGCAAAAAATAAAATAATAAATAATAATACATACAAACTAAAGTGTACGGCCCAATAAGGAACAATATGTGTGTACCGTAAAAAGAAATATAAAAATATTACAGTTGGCAACAAAATAATGTGTGATAATATGGTTGACAATGGTAAGCTAGAAGTGAAGAGTTGTACACAGGCTGTTTATTACAAATATAGGTATGTTGCTGGAAGTAAAGTCAGTCATTTATTGAATTTGAGCCTTAGGAGGGCTCTTATGAAGGTTGAAGTTCCTCAATCATGATACATGAGCTTGCTACCTCTTACTCAAGCAATTCTGATGATATTTGGCACACAGGTAGATCATAACCTGGAATAACATAAAGAATACTTTTTATCCTGAGAAAATATTAGATTCTCTGAAACTAGTATTTGTATAAAATACTGAAAATACAAAGATAGCATATAGTTAGTGACTGGCAAATTTCTTAGAACAAAACTTAAACTGCACAGAAGCCAAACTTTAGGTCTCTTCGGTGGTGGGGAGCGAAGACCGGAGTGTGGGCGGGCACAAGACAATAAATTAAAATAATCTACGAGTTCATTTATGTTAAAAAAGTAGTATATGTATTATATCAGTTGTCTGGTTTCCATAGTACAAGCTCTGCTTAGTTTGGGATCAGATGGCCGTGTGTGGTTTAGATTCACAAATCAGCCCGGCAGATGGCGCTGCAGTCGGTATCTAGGTTATATTATCGACTGCAGCGCCAGATGTCAGGCTTTTTTTTTTTTATACAACTCAGTCGGTAAACAAGCATACGGCCCGCCTGATGTTAAGCGGTTACCGTAGCCATATGGACGCTTGCAACACAAGAAGCATCGCTCACGCGTTACCGACCTTTCCCCCCTCTATGAGCTCTGGCGACCTTACTCACGTGCAGGAACACAACTTTACACAACATAAAGTTATTTGGCTGCGGTATTCTGTAAGGTGGAGGTACTTCCCCAGTCGAGCTGCTCTTTGAGTGAATAAACGCTATGCTCTACCTCTCTACTGATAGCTTGATTATATGTTTACTATAGGCTGATTTGTGAATCTAAACCATCCAGGGCGCCACCCAAACGCATACAATAAAATCATTCAAATCGGTCCAGCCGTTTAGGAGGAGTTCAGTGACATACACAAGTGCAGTAGAATTTTATAAATAAAGATGTTGCTCGCCAGTGTACACGCGCGAACCATTCCCCACTACGCCCAAATTATGCCAGAAGCTTGGATCTATGCCTAGTTGTGTGTTTTCCCTATTACATGAAACTATTTGTTTTATACTATTACATACCTAATTACTCATGTTTTTTCTGAAATTCCCATATTGTAACTATAAATTTATAACATATTAATTAGATGATTTACCTTCACCACATACCTATTACAAATAACTTCTCACTCATGACGTAATTAGCACTTTGCATAATATTATTAATGGTTTTCCCTTTATTTTTAGGGTTCCGTACCTCAAAAGGTAAAAAAAGAACCCTTATTATAAGATCACTCACTTGTCCATATGTCTTTCCGTGTGTTGCCACCAATTTTCTCAGGAATGGGTGGACCTAGCAAGTTGAAATTTATAACAGATACCTACTGAGGTCTATAGTCCCATTTAGGTGTATTAAAATCAAGGTCCTGATTCAACACGATAAAATATTTTCTAAGTACCAAATTTTACCTTAATTTTCAACTTTTTTATTTTTCGGAATTTTCCCTTGTGCTTTAATGCGTGCGTGCGTGATTAGAATTGTCAATTTTGGTTAAAAGTGATGTCTTACAGCACAAGTAATTGGGATATTTCGAAAAATTTAAAGAGTTGAAAATTAAGGTAAATTTTGGTACTTTTTAATTTTGCGCCTATTGCCATTTCACAGTCAATTTGAGTTAGGTTACATTATTATTATAATTTTACGGAACTCTCCATGTGAGAGTCCGAATCGTACTTGGCCGTTAGTTTTTACCAGGTTTCACCCATGTTCACTATGTCCTTCTCCATACCATAGGCAATTTACATGCCACAATGTGATTGGTTGAGTTATGAAAGTTTAACAAACTCACATTCGCATTGATAATATTCCACTCGCACGCCTACATGGAAGCTTGCGTGTGTGTGTACACAACACATGCATAAAGATGCCGCCACGACACCAGTGGGAGGCTTGCTGCCGACGACATGTCGCCGACGGCAACGACATGTTGTTGCCGTGCAGACACAGTGAGACAGCGTGCAGTACAATCTCATAGAAATATGCATCCACTGATGTCGTGGACGGCTGCCGTTGCCGTGCGGTGTCGTGTCGTGTCGTGTCGCCCAATGAAGAAACGCCCATCAGATGACTGTGTGTTAGAAATGTCCCAGGATATTTAATTAATTATTAATTATATCTATTTTTTTTATTAAACTAATATGGATTGACATCCTTTCTAAGAGGTACATTAGTACCCAACTGATATGGCTTACCGATGTACCTGCGCAGAAGATACATTTTCAAAGCGCGGGAAACGCTATTGGTCGACAACTGCCGCCATGTTAGCGCGCTACGTGCGGTGGGGCGTGACTAGATGCAATGTATCATGAACCTTATACTAGTGATATAAGGTTCATTCTTTCGTTAATTTTCGGGGCCATACTTTCTTTTCTGTGCGAAGGAAGATTCACGACGCGCCTTATCAGTTGGGTACTACTGTAATAAGGTTTAACCCCTTGGTTCGCGAATGGGATGTGCATCCCATAAATAGGTATATATGAAAAAACCAAGAACTCCTCAAGTGATTAATATAAATCTGGCTCTTAAACATTCCTTCCATCTTATTTTTTCAGGAGTAGAAGGCAGGCACATGGCATACATTGGTGTTGGTCCAAGCAAAGGTGAGGAGAGGGAGCAGATCAAGCACTCATACTACCAGTGGGTGTGCTTTGTGCTCCTCGGACAGTCGGTCATGTTCTACACACCACGGTACTTGTGGAAGATCTGGGAAGGAGGACGCTTGAAGACTTTGGCTTCTGATTTGGGTATGCTGACTTGTCTGTTATGGGGTTTTGACCATGATTATTTTAAGACTACAATAGACTTGATTCCATCTTGTTTAGTATTCTATGTATGACTTATCTATCTGTACTTATTTGTTAAATCGCGCTACTGGTCGGATTCCAAGAAGTATAAAGCCCGTGGAGTGCGCGTTGACACGATTTTGTTTCAAACTCACCGATTGCTATGGGGGAACCGATTTGATTGGCAGGCGCAAAGGACTGGTGGTCATTTATAATTTGTTTGAGTTTTGTAATCTGTTTTGATTATTATTTGTATTAGAAATAACAGCAAACTTAAAAGAGGAATGGTCTGCGATGCTGATATTATGGGTTCAATTTTGAAAAAGAAAGAGGTAATATGATTTTAAAAGCTAATTTTATAAATATTTACTGGATTTTGAAATTAATAAAGATTTGAGTACGTTTCTCCCATATTCTTTTTTGGAATGTCATTGTTTTTTTGTAATAAATCTCCGTTTGTTATCAATAGAATTAACGAAAACTAACATATGCTTTAGAAATCATATGTTTGGCGAGTGCTCCGCACGCGCTCTCCACGGGCTTTATACTTTTGTCGGATTCGAAAAAATATTTCACTAATATGAAGCTACATTATCAACGAGTGTTATATGCTACTTTATATCTCGGGTACGTGGGACAGCTAATATGATATAAGGAACAAATAAAAATAATTGATTGGCTGCATATGGGCCACCAATGATTCGAGTATCAGAAGATTCCTGATAAAAAGCAATGTTTATAATCTTAGTGAAGTAGCTCATATTTTTTTATACGACTTAGTCGATACACAAGCATGCGGCCCGCCTGATGGTAAGCGGTTACCGTAGCCATATGAACGCTTTGCAACACACGAAGCATCGCTCACGCGTTACCGACCTTTCCCCCTCCCCTATGATCTCTGGCGACCTTACTCACGCGCAGGAAAACAACTTTACACAACATAAAGTTATTTGGCTGCGATATTCTGTCAGGTGGAGGTATTCCCCGGTCGATCTGCTCTTTGAGCGAATAACGCTATGCTCTACCTCTCTTAAATTATTATTATTTTATACCCTCATTTTCCAAAGTTGTGTTATGGGGTTTATTTAGAATTAATCAGTTCCGGTATCTTTTAGGGTCACAAATTACCGATAAAGTCTACTGAAATGCATCTAACACAGTGTGTGTGTGTGCGTCTCCAAAAATTCGTGACGTCGAATGCCTTGCGTGACCAAAGTCGCGAGTTCGAATCCTGCAATGAGCTTGAGCTTTTGGTCAGCCAACCATATCACGGTGCTTTGTAGTAGGGCTGGCTTTAATTTCAAGTTGTTTTTTTTTTAATTTATTTTGTACTAGCTGTCCTCCTCGGTTTCAACCACTTTCCCGGGATAAAAAGTCTATGTCCTTTTCCATACTATAGGCTATCTGCATGCCAAATTTCATGATGATCCATTGAGTAGGTAGTTGAAGCGTGAAGGCGTAACAAACAAATAAATAAACAAACTCACTTTCGCATTTATAATATTAGTAAGGATAGTATTGGTTTTTTAATTTTTTTTATTTAGCCAATACAGTCAGATTGTCCAAAAAATGTTTAATAAATGTAAATTGCTGAGTTTCTTGCCTGTTCTTCACAGTTGAAGGCCGACTTAGGAACTTCAGTAGCTTTGACCTTCATAAGTGCCCTACTAGGGTCTAAATTGAATAAATGGCTTTAAGTTTGTCTTTGAGTTGATTATTATTCAAGTTGTTTCAAGTATTACCTTCATGTTGAAAATCGGAGGCCGAGCACTTATAGGTGTCTTCCGACGCTGCAATTCAGTGTTTCCTTACTTGGTTTTGTGTGTTTACCACCTTCGGCCACATCATCAGACCATAGATAGTGGTTAAATACGCCGCCTATACATAACGGGGAAATCAGTAGCAATGTGGTCATGTGGATACTTGGAAAAACCCCTGTCTTCCATTTTGTTCCCTTTTTGTTTTACTATGTATCAGGGTTCTTATTTGTCCATGGTATCAGCCTGTGTTTTGACCACAATCCCACCATTGTTAGTCATAATGTGGCCGGAGTGAAGCGCTCGTGGTGTAGCATGATTAGCCGTTCTTAATCGATCGGCAAAGTTAAGCTACGCCTGTCGTGGTCGGTACCTGGATGGGTGACCGCCTAGTGGTATTTCAAATCGAGCGTTTCCGTGCTTCGGAAGGCACGTAAAGCCGTTGGTCCCGGTTATCACTTAACTGTGATAGTCGTTAAGCTAGTTGGATGCCTCCTAGGCGGCTTGAAAAATTCCAACAGTAGGTTGACCACTAGCCTACCTCCACCGATCCGCAGTGGGCACGCGTGGTGGAGTATTGCCCATTCCCTTTCACCTTCATTTGTGAAAGGAGGCCTGTGCTCAGCAGTGGGACATTATAGGCTGATGATGATGATGGCCGGAGTCGGTAAGCACACAAAGCCTAGTAGGAACTGGTTCTCAAATGCAGCTGTCGGAACACACCGATAGGTGCTTGGCGATAGATTTTAAACTTGAGGGTAGCCAGCCAGGTATTACAAAGTACTCTACCACCTTGCTATGCTTTCCTAAGCTCAAACTCATTGTAAGATTCGAACACGGGAACTTGGTCTCGGCATGCGACGTCGCTACAGTAGTACCCAACTAATAAGGCGCGTCGTGGATCTTCGTTCGCACAGAAAAGAAAGTATGGCCCCGAAGATTAACGAAAGAATGCTTAAAACGTACAATCAACCTTAGATCACTATTATAAGGTTCATAATAAAGTGCAACTGTTAGTCCCGTCTCACTCGCGCGTGAGGCCCCTCCGCACGGCGTGCGCTAACATGGCGGCAGCTGCCGACCAATAGCGATTCCCGCGCTTTGAAAATGTATCTTCTGCGCAGGTACATCGGTAAGCCATATCAGTTGGGTACTACTGTACCACTGGCCTAAGACACTGATGACTAAAATGATTGATTGTGTAATTTTAGCAAGTCCTGTAGTATCAAAGGACTGGTCAGAGTTCCGACGCAGCGAGCTTCTATCTTACCTGAGCTACACTAACGTGCACACACACAACATGTACGCATTGCGATATGCCTTCTGCGAAATTCTCAACCTTATTAATGTGGTAAGTAAGTGTACTTTGGGCTTAGATGGCCGTTTTTCACTGTTTGTGAACATAGTGTCTGGGTTTCCCCAAATAAACTTAGGTGTTACGTGACCTGATGAAATAGGTATTGAGTTAATTCCTTTGTTCCACTTACAAATAAATACTAATAATTAACCGCTGAATGAATTCTGATAATGTTGCACTTTATGAATAATAGGGAAGACATATTTATAATTTGTGCAGTATATTAGTCAGTGTGGTATTTACATGTTTACGAGATAATAATTTTCTTTTTTATACTACTACAGTAACAAACAAGCATACGGCCCACCTGATGGTAAGCGGTCAGTGGCTTATCGACGCTTGCAACACCAAGGTATCACTCGCGCGTTGCCGACCCTGCAAGAATTTCTTCACACCCTTTGTGAAGAACCCCATGCTGTACCCCCTTGGGAAAACCAGTAGTGTCAATTCAATAGAAATTTGAAAATGTGTAAAATGAAAACCGGCCAAGTCTGAGTATGACTCACGCTCCGAGGGTTCCAACCTTCCAGACATTCCAGACCGCATAATTAAGTTTGCGAAGGAATTTCGATAAAACTGTGGTACTTAGATACATCCTTCTGTTTTTCCTGTAATATTTACATCAATGCAATTGTTCATGATAAGTAAAAACTACGCAACATATAAGGAAAATAAATAACTGTTTTGTTATGTACAAATGATGCTCTCATATGATAGGTAGGTACATCATTAAAACTAGTAGTCCTACTTTGAAAATTTGGTCCCCCATTCCGGCAAAGAAAATAAAAATATTATATAATAAATTTTTCATTTGCAATATAAACATATTGCAAATGAAAAAATTATTTAGGGTCTGAAATATTTAAACTTTCCAAATTTTGGTGAAATATACCGCTGTGACAGACGGACGGAGTGGCACCATAAGGGTTCCTTTTTGGTTTCGGAACCCTAAAAACAGATAATATATACCATGAAAAATCTAACACTATATTTGTTTTTTACAGATTGGTCAAATATTTCTGCTAGACGTTTTCCTCGGTGGCGCTTTCCGAAACTACGGCGCGGCCGTCGCAGTTTTCACTCACACACCTCGCTTACCCGACAACTTAATGGACTATTCCTCTGTCAACCCGATGGACCAGTATTTCCCAAAGCTCACCAAATGCTGGCTCAGTACCTACGGACCTAGCGGTACGCTTCAAGTCAAGGATAGACTTTGTGTCCTTCCGTTGAATATTGTCAATGAAAAGATATTCGTCATACTTTGGTTCTGGCTTCTCATACTGGTATTTGTTTCTATTTTGTCTGTTGTCTTTCGCGTCTTAGTGCTTTCCCTAAGACCATTACGTACTTTTATGATAATGGGTCAATTGGGATATGTTAGAAGGAGTCAGATAACTAGGATTGTTAAGCGCTTCGGATATGGTGATTGGTTCATTCTGTACTTGCTGGGCAAGAATATGAATCCTCTTATTTATAGAGAATTAGTTATCGAACTGGCCAAGGAATTGGATCAAAAGACTATTTTAGTTTAATCTTGTTTTTTTTTTTCTTTTTATAAGTATTGAAGGTTGTGAATTTAAGGCGAGGGTTCCCCGAAATATACATACATACGTAGCTGTTTTATTTAAAAATAACATGGTCTAAATTATTTATAAAAATACAGGCAATTTAACATATTTTTATCTCGCGATGTTGGCCATTCGAGACACAATTAACTGCCTGAAAACCTGAAACTAATATGTACTATAATTATTGCCATGGTAAATGTGTAAAACGACGGCCGTCAAAATATCAATGAAAAATCCAGCCCACTAATTGCAAATTTTTTTTTTTTTAACCTCTTATTTTTGCTAGCTGCCACGTCTCTCGCTCAATCTCAAATGGATTGCGTTGAAGGATGGACATGTGCCGCCCCTTAGACGCAATTGAAGCCATAGTAATTTATTTATTTGTTTTTACTTTAATTATAACAGTTACACACCAATTACAATAATTAAAGATATACAAAAATTAAGAAAATTACAATTATTTACATTACATAATATATATTTAAACATTAATAAACACACAGTCATACATCCTTCTCACAGAATCGCAAACACTCACACAATATATCCGGCCATCCATCCGCAAACAGATCACAGTCAGGATTTTTTTCCAGGAGAGCGCAACTAGAGAGAACCAGGAGAGAGTAACGTAATAACGAGCTCAAATGTGCCTACAGCTCGGAAATCCTCGCCTTATACTGTTGATTGTAAAAAATACAGGGTATTTTTCATAAGAACAAAACGTAGTTGTAAATGTTGATTAAAAAGTATTTGATAAAATTATTATTAATAGTACCTAAAAGTAAATTACTCTTTACTAATTTATGTTCAACTTGTTACTTTTTTTTATTATAATATACTTTAATAGACTTTGCATTTCTTTTTGATTAGAAAGAAATTTTGTTACACTGTCTGTTTATTGATAAATTCATTATTTTCAGAATATGAATGGTCAGTAGACCTAACATAGAATAGCACATATTCTTGATTCATTTATTTAAAGTTACTTCGATAAGATTTAAGTACACATAATTTAATAAATAATGCCGATATGCCATGTGATTAAACAGTATTAAAATTATTAAGTTTTAGATCTTTCCTTATAAGAGCATATTACTTTAATATCAGTTAATCTCTTCAATGTTTGAGTTTGTAATAAAATACAAATATTACTGGATATATTAAATACTATATAAAATTACTCTTAAGTTAACCAGAAGTTAATTGCATTTCTATTTTTGTTTATTGTTGATTCTTTATAGTTGTCTTGGTATCTCAATAGTTAATTGATATTTTTTTGTTACTTAAAAATATTGTACTTTATAATACTTGTGATAAAAAATTACTCTTGCTCAAGTATGATAATGCCATATTTTTGAAATAAATTTGTTAATAATCTTTTAGTTGTTTTATTTTTAATATCCCCACTAAGATCCACCACAAACAGAATCTGAAATATTTCTTGATTATAATTGTTGGGATAGCAAATCTGTTTTTTTTTCTGGTTTTTGAAATATACCACTGTGACAGAGAGAGAGAGAGGCACCAAGAGGGATTTTTACCTTTTGATTTTGGAACCCTAAAAATTACTGCTGTTAAGATTAATTTAATTGTACAATATAAATAAAAGAAGTTTTTAAAAATTGTTAAGAATTTTAATTAAAAACTTATTTCAATTTCTCTAAATTCATTTATTACATAAGAATATCCTCTATCTTGACCAAATGAACCATTCATTTTGCAACACTGACAGGAGTAACTGCAAAAAGTAGGATATTTCAATGATTATATGACAGATAGAGACCAAATGGGTCAGTCAGGATATATTGTTGACAAAAGTGAGTCATTTTAGTTATGAATAGGCACTTATAATATCAAAGCAACTGTAGCTACCACATAACAGATGAGTGTGTGCTGACTGACCCTTGCCTTGACATTCAGCCATAATGAATATACAGTAGAATCTCACTAATCCGGCACTTCTATAGACCGACACGTCCAATAATATGGCTCCGTCGCATCGTCCATCAAGCAGTCGTCTAACCTCAAAACTTATCATGTGCACAACTGTAAATAATTACCTGCTGTTTTCAAGTGAGAATAGTGTACATAAAATGCTTTTATTTTATTTATTATGTTTTTTTCTATACAATCCAGTAATCTGAACATTCCAATAATCCAGCAACCTTTAGTTTTTAATAGTGTTGGATTAGTGAGATTCTACTGTAGCTGTTATTACATATGATGATGACTGGCCACTTGCTTAAGAAGCCACCTCACGTCGCAGATAGTGGGTTCAATTTCCACACAGGACATGCTTTTGTGTGCATGATAATGTCTGTATGTCCTGAGTCTGGGTGTATATTTAGTATGTATTTACAAACAAAAAGTAGTACATGTATTATGTAGTAGTATATGTATCTGGTTTCCATAGTACAAGCTATGCTTAGTTTCGGATCAGATAACAGTGTGTGAGGAATGTTCCAGGATATTTATATGAGTGCCAGTAGTATTATTGGTAATCATCACAGACATAAATCTAAATCGATACTGCAAGTCCCTCCATACATGAAAACCAAGCGACTTTTTTTGACCTACCATAATGTCACAAGATTGATTTAGTTAGGCTGGCATTTGATTTTTAACGTGAGAATGAAGCTATCCTATTTGTCAGCTAAACATATCCCTCGCTACACATCTCTGGTGGATATGTAGCCTTATGTGAGTTCCCTGTCCACGCGAAACAGTTTCAAAAGAAGAACAATGGGCCCCATTTTTGCACAGGTTTTAGCGAAGTACATACACTCGCGGCATCTATTTAGATTTGTGATAATCATCATATGATCATATCGGGGTCAAAAAATATTATGTCATTTCATTTGAATGATTTATAATTGAATATAAAAGGGCCGGTTAACTTAAATACCCATAACTTATATCACTAATTAATTAAATCTAAAGTAAATATCTATCCAGAACACCCTCTGCAGCCGCAATGAACACATTCAACAATCCTGCCCTCCTCTAATTTACTCTTGGGCACTCTGCAAATACAATTTGTAGCAAAATTTGTATCTCTAGTTTGTATACATCTCAAACAGCACAGGTTTTCATAACCTGTCTTCTTCCACTTGGCTATTAGGTTGGCGTCAGCTATCTTCTCATCCAAACAGTATTGGTAAAGTTCTCTGCTTATAGCCTTGCGTCTGTAGAAAAGGTCGTATATGTATCGAGACTTCTGATGGTGTATTTTGAAAATAGGCCATAAGGATTCTTGCTTGCGTTTGCCTTCATGGGGTTCTGTTTCGGCTGTAAAGAAGAAAATATACCTTTTGAGTATCAAAATATTATATTCAAAGTGAAAGTGGCTCAATGGACCTCCATTGGAGGTATTTACAAATGGACTCGGCATAGAAACAAAGTTAAATATTCATCCCAGTTGGCAATCGAGCTAAAGATCTAGAAATGGTACTCAGATTGTCAAAACAACAAGCCTATCAACAATATACTGTGCGTTCGAATTGGAGTGATGTCGTGTTTAACAGTTTCAAAATTGGCATTTTTGTTCATGCGTTCGAATTGGAAAATTTCGTCAATTTTGCAACTTTTGCCACAAACGATATTTCCCAAATCGAACGATTAGATACAAAAATGACATTTGCAAGCTCATCGCCTGCTTGTCACTTGTCTTAACCTACCATTTTTCCTTCAGATAAAATATAAACAAAGTTAAACTGTTTTTTTTTTCTCTTGCCTGTTAGTTTCTATCAAATTTTAATATAAAAATTATAATTTTCGCTTCCCGTTTGAATTGTTAGCCAAAACTTATCTGTCAGATTTAAAGATGTCAAAATATGATCACAAACGACCCTGCCTCCGAGGTGGGTCAAAATTTGCAGTTCACGATGTCGTTTTTAACTGTTTCCAAGCAAAACGAACGGTGAATGAAAACAGTTCAAAACGACAATTTCGCTCACAACTTTCCAAATCGAACGCCAGATGTGATCGTTTTTGGCATTTTTGACTGTTATTTTTGCTACCGTAGCCCAATTCGAACGCACCTATAGTGTTTCATTTCAAAATTAGATATTTTAGGTTAGTTACCTTCTCGCATTTTTTGCTCCAATTCTTCTAATGTAGGTTCAATTAATTCCCAACCTTCAGGAGGAGATTTCCTGCTGCGGCGTACTTTCGGCATTGTACAGAAATATTTAATATATTATCAAAACAAATTATTTATTTTCAGCATTCAATACGATACAAAACGTCAAAAGTCAAACAAAACAATTTGTTTAAACGTCACAAAAGGGGTACCAACTCATAAAATAATTTACCCTTGAAAGCAAATCTATAAATTCCCAAATTTAAAATTATTTACCCATAAAAATATTTCATACGTGTAAATTAAATTAATTATAATGAATATAGCCTGATTTTCAAGAACCTAAAACAATATAAAAAAATAAAAAATGTAAATTGCCACGTAAAAGGTACATTACGTAACCTCGTGACGTTATATGTGTGTGGGTATTGTCACTACGAAATCAAGTGCAAGGTGTTATTTTAATCGTTTTGATAATGTTTTGGGGTCGTAATGAAACGAAAAACAATAAATAAACTCGTGGTATATCATAACTTATTTATTTTGTACTTTCATATAGAATAGTGTGTACAGTTTTCTTCCAACATTTACATAAATAAATTAATAAATCTATCACACGGTTATCTGAGGCCTTAGCACGAAAATCTATCGCAAGCGTAACGTATTCGTATCGAGAGAGTTAACTCTTTGTATGGGAATGTGTCATTCGAATGTTGCCAAACGTTGAAATCGGTAGCACGAACAACTACGTTAACCTCACGTCACACTACGTAAATGTGGTTTGGTATATAATTTGAAATTGGAACTAATTCTGACGTATGGTATCGTCTACTCGCAAGCCAGCTAACGTAGACTTTGTCACAGTATTTTTTTAACCGACTTCAAGAAAAGGAGGAGGGAATCAATTCGGATGTTTGTATTTTTTTTTTTCTTTTTTTTTGTATGTTCGGGCATAACTCCGTCATGTATGGACGGATTTGCAAAATTCTTTTTTTGTACGAAAGGGGTTTATACCGAAATGGTCCCATATAAATTTCATATAGATGAAACTAAAAATTCAAAAATAAATTAACTTTTTAACAAAAAAATAAACCGCCTTCAAAGTACACTAAAAAGTATGAAATAACTCCTATCTGACACTGTTTTGAAGTCAGCGAAATATTTTCTATTGAACACGTCATGCGATTTCGCTCACTTCAAAACAGTGTCAGATAGGAGTTATTTCATACTTTTTAGTGTACTTTGAAGGCGGTTTATTTTTTGTTAAAAAATTAATTTTTCAGTGAGAGCGTTACGTGAACTCGTCGCATCTCAGGTAGGTATTTGCAATATTTCGAATGTGATATTTTTTTGAAGCATTAAGATTTTTAGTTTGTAGTTCTTTATTTATAATCTTATAACGAAATATGGTGATCATAGAGTTAAAATAACATAATTTTATTTAATTCTACATTTAATATAGTATTTAAGTTAGTTTTAACTAAAACAAATTCAATTGGGGAGCTTCATGTATTGTTTTTTGACTACTATCCTAAATTTTTAATTTTTAGGCGAGTGACGAACCCTTTGATTCTGAAACATCCTATATATACTTAATTATACTAAGTGTATAAATGTTAGGGGATGTCGATAGTTCAAGTTGAGCCACTCTTTATATAAAATCCCCTAAAACTGCTAAAACACAAATCTAGAAATGAAAATCGTCGAATTTATTTCTAACGGAGTCACAAGACTCATCCTCTTCGTCTTGTTATGTTCTAAATTCAAACTTGTAAACTCGTGAACTCTTTGCTGTACGTTCAAAAATATTTCTACATTCATCACATTTCAATGGTGAAAAATAAAACATTTACATGGGAATGATGATGTAATACCTTATATCGTTAGCTAATAATATAAGATAAGATGATTATTTCATTTATTTTATTTTATTGGAAATAAATATTTTAATATTGTGTACCAATAAAATCAAAAATGTATGTTTCAAAATTTCTAAACGAATTTAACGTAGCACGCAAGCTGGGTTTCGAGTAGTCGATAGAACTTCTGTCAAAAGTGACATCTACTCGATACGATGACGCTACGAAGGCGATACGAAAGTGGTTCGTGCTAAGGCAAACCCATGATCCCAAACTAAGCAGAGTTTGTACTATGGAAACCAGATAACTGTTATACTACATATACTATTTTTTGTTTGTTAATACATACTTAGTATACATAATTACACCCAGATTGTGTGTGGGAATCGAACCAATCAATCAATCGCGCCAACTGGGTTGTCGAAAATACTGGGTTGTAAAAAATATAGTGCTGTACTAAAGTTGCATTTAAGTGTTCATTTCGACATGGTTAGTTCCCTTAATTATAGCAATCCACAATGAAATTTGAATACTTCAAAATATTGACTAAATAATGAGGAGAAAAAATTCTTCATACTTAATGGATTTTTTTTAGAAATTTTCTAGATACATAATAAACATACGCTCAAATATAGTACTGCTCCTTTTTTTAAGTCCGTTAAAAATACAATAAATCTATCAATGAACTTCCCTTTGTACTATTACATTATATTAAATATTTTTTCAAGCAGTATTAGTACTAAAACAATTGTACAAATAAATAAAAAAACGAGTATATCATAGTTAAATGTTTTAACTATGATAGCTTAATTTTGTTTTACACAAGCTTACTCGATGATTTATAAAACCATTCTCATCACAAATAAACGAATTAAAGAAAAGCCTTCACGAAAAAGAAATCACAACGTTATCTAATCAATCTTATATAAAGTCTATGCTGTTATCTTTAAGCTCAAATTTAAATAACCCGAAAATAAGTAGACAACGACAGATAAAAGAGTCAAATCAATGAGGCTACTAAATACAAATAAAGATAAGGAAAATAAGTGATACGTAATTTAGTGACATAGTTTTTAATGAAATTTTGTTCCTTGCATTTTGGGGTAAAACTTAGAAGCTAGTAGCCCCGCTTGAAACATAGACAAGCCAGAGACAAACATCGATGTTTCGATTAGAGGTGTGTAACTCATCAAAAATACGCGAGCTGCATCACAGCTCACGGCTCAGGTGTGTGAGCTGGTTCAATGACTCAGCTCGCAGATCAGCTGCCCTAAAAACGTAGAGTTACGCAATATTGCTGAAAGGAATTCATTTCCCGAATTCCCAGCAGATCTGACGCAATTCCTATAAATTTTGGTAAAATGGTCACTAATTTCATGCAATTCAATTCATTAGCTGATTCTAATTTGATATTAATGTTACAACACCAAAAATAAAAAACCGTAATTTACCGATAAGTTTTTCTATTATCATTTTTAAGTCGTAAGAAAGAACTAATAGAGAATTCACGTATTAAAATTATGATCTTAAACATTTGTAACTATAAAACGTTTATAAAACTGCAATTACATATCTAAAATGGGAATTTATAAATGATTAAGAAAATATTTTCAGCTTCGACTGGTAATAATAAGTTTGCTAGTCTATGGTCGGTCGATGTCACTAAGTTATATATTTTACCTACGTATAGGTAGTAAATAATACTAATATCTTTTGAATTTTATCAAAAGTTCTTTAAATAAGATAAATTCCGTCATTAATTAGTCTAAATAATGGATTATTATGAATAAACAATCACGTGAAATGTTCAGGGAAGAAAATTTCTGTGTAGTACAAATAACAAGAAGAAACATTTCGTTCATTCGTTATGAAGACTTTTTAACTAAAAAAAGCCGAGTATTTGCGAAGACAAAGGAGTAATTGCATAAATATGCTCTATACATGATAAATCATTATGAGGACCTTTCAACAGAGTTCCATGTTGAAGTTTCTAGTTTTATGAGAGTGAGTTCGTAAATATCATCAATAACAGCATAATGTAGCATATTCCCAACCTAATCTCAACAAAAGAATATACTATTATTTCTATTTATACTATAAATTATTGAATTATAAGCCCCAAATAATATGTTCAACAGAAACTAGGATTTTTTTATATGAAACATGCAATGCATGTAAAGTGCATAACTAAGACCATTATTAACATTCCCTTGTTAGATAGGTGGTAGGTTAGGTAGATGATACCTACTAAGCATGATGTCAAACAATAATATAATCAACAAATAATATTACTTTCAGGTTATAAATTACCCGAAGATAAAGATAATTGTACATGGGATTACCAAAAGGATATTTATATTATAATTACTTTGGCATCTGTCATCATCATGCTGCTAATATGATGGGGAAAGGACCACAGAGAATTTGGGAGTTGGCGTTGCTATCATGCCGTAAAATTACCTACACTAAACTATAATGTTGATAATACTGTAATAAAAGTTACGCTGATTTATTTACTTTTGTCTTTTATTTACCCTAAACAAACACGCAACCCCTATGTGTATCTCTTTTTGTCACTGTGATTAGTCTTCGGCAATATATTCCAACACAGATATATATATACTCTAGTAATACCTTTGATAGAAAGTAGATCTGCGGATATAATTCCTCAAAACGCTAAAGCTTATTCTATCAAAATTTAAGTTGCAGATCTTAAAGCTTTTTGTTATTATTAGTTCTAATCTTTATAAAAAATCAAATGTATAAGAAACTAGTCAGTTGCATGTAGCATGCAGTCGCATGACAGATGCACGCACAGCTCAAACCGCAGAGTACAGAGATACTTGAACTTTTGCACACATGTTCCTTATAACATAGGCAACTACTAAGGTCTTTTCGAAATTCAACCCCTATGGGGATAAAAGGGGTTTCTGGGTGGAAAAATAGTATAATATTAATCATGTAAAAATTACGATAGTACTATGTTAGGTTATCACAAAATTGATGGTAAAAGAACTTTATTGGTAGCCAATAGCTTTTAACATTCCATAAAATGGTTTATGAGTGTTAGAAAAACCTCGAAATTCCCTCATTATTCATTGATTTTCAACAATATCTCTAAATTGAATTGTAATAAGTTGCTCCTCGGTATCCTCTTATGATTCTACTGTTTGACACAAAAGCAATTCCTATTTAGTGAGCCATTTTACGAATCTCCATAGAAAACTGTCAAAAAAATGAATTGCAGAATTAGAATCGTATTGAGATCCTATCCTGAATTGCCTACTAAGTGACCATTTTACGATTTGTAATTCAATTCCTAATGGGAACTCAATCCGATTCGGCGTTTCCTTCCTTTTTAGCCCCCCAGCTCAATTTGTACCTATACTCCACGATACTCGAGCACGCTCACTGCGTACCGCGCGTCGAATCGAGCCGATTGAGCTGCAGCGATTCGTTCGACTCCGCTGAGCGACTCTTTTCATACTTTAGAGTTGGAATTATTTGTCTTTTTATATTATCTATATATGTTACATATTTATTTATTTAATTGAATTATTATTTAAATGTTTTAGAACGAAATAATAAATCGTAGATTAGAATCACATGAAAAATCTATGGAGGGAGTCGTAGATACAATAGGAGTTGAATTGAGCCGTGCGCTAGTCATTTTGATGTTGAGCTGTAGCTCAACGGCTCAAACCCGTATGATCTGATTCATTGAGCTGGTTCAGAGCTGAGTTACACACCTCTAGTTTCGATTCTCATTGTAAGATTGTAAGAGAAAATCACAGACATATATGTAATAAATAAGTTATTTAAAAATTATACAATAAAATCTATTGAAGTGTTGTGGGACAGAAGCGAAGCTTACGTAAAATTACTCCCGACTTAGATAGATATGATAGATACAAACGTAAAAAAATCATAGCGTCTTCTGATGATAGCGGTGATTATGATACCAACTAATACAACCACCAATATAACCAATGAAACGCACGGCCGCATACTATAAGAATTTTTCTGTTAGAAAATTTCGGACGCCCGCTTGCTCATACATTTTTGGACGTCAGACACGTCAGAATTTTCGGATAGTATGCGGGGTCTAGAAGATAATGTATGAGGAAAGTGCCTTCCGGCGGGCGTCAGAAATTTTCTGACAGAAAAATTCTTATAGTATGCGGCCGGCCTTATTGAAGCGAAGCATAAGATAATCTTATATAAGATTCGTACAGACCTATTATACATATCTACCTATTTCACTGACCTATTATACAGACATATGTCTGTAATGATAATATGTTTTTTAAAATTCTTGTATAAGACCGGCCGCATACTCACTATGCCAGTGTTTAGTTTTACGTTCCAGTTTCTACGTTGCTTGATCTTCAAGTAAAACCTCTGTGACAGACGGATGGACCGGCCGCATACTATAAGAAATTTTCTGTCAGAAAATTTCTGACGCCCGCCGGAAGGCACTTTCGTCATACATTTTGTTCTAGACCCCGCATACTATCCGAAAATTCTGACGTGTCTGACGTCCAAAAATGTATGAGCAAGCGGGCGTCCGAAAATGTCTGACAGATTTCTTATAGTATGCGGCCGGTCTAAAAATCATTTTTAATACAAGCATTTTTTGGTCACTGTACTTCAGTGGCGTAGATAGCATGGATGACACCCGGGGCGGAAATCGTGGTGTCAACGCAAAAATGAAAACTGCCGGTCACAAGAGGTGAGCCAAGCTCACTCAATATAGGGTTCCGGCCACACTAAAAAGCAAAACTCGGCTGCTCATAGCCCCCAAGCGCTAAGGCCAGTAGTCGATGAGCCAAATTAGACTTTTGTTACCTACTTGTAGGTACTATTAAAGATTAATTATTCGGAGCTTTTGTCAGAGTATCGGGCGTCCCTTCGCGTTATTAGTATTACACCTTTCTTAGCTCCTAAAGTAGGTATAGGTGGTATAGGTACATCTAAATGAAATAATGTGAAAGACAATAAATGTCTACTGTTGTGACGCATATTTTTTTAAATTTAATATGAATTGATCATAAAAATAAAGTTTAAAATGCCATTGCACGTTATCAAGATCTAGCCCTATGCCAGTTTTTAGTTTTACGTTCCAGTTTCTACGTTGCTTGGTCTTCAAGTAAAACCTCCAAGTGACATACGGAAGAGTGATCTTATAAGGGTTCCGTTTTTTCTTTTTATAGTCCTATACCCTTAACATTTTTTTAAACGCAAACTATGATGCTACTTTTATTCTTCTTCTACATCTACTTTTCTTTTTCTACATCGTTTTCGCTCAATAGTTATACGACGAAGTGCTTCTATTTTTATGGCTTATTGATGACAAAAATAAAAACGGAAACTAACACGAAAATATCACACGATCTGTCCACAAGATATAGGTATATTTTTTTCTTTTTATGATCTAACTAAATTAATCTAAGTTTTATTGTGTCACCCCCAAACGGGTGACACCCGGGACGGTTTGTTTATTTTAATTCAACTAAATTAATCGATAGTTTACATTAACAATGCATAGCATACTAAACTAATGCATTTAACTCTGCACTCACCGTAATTTATTATTTTCAAATAATGCCGCGCTTACTTTACCTGAACTTACCTGTATGAATAACGGGTCTACCTACCTATACAATCCAATGAGTTCTATCTACTTCTTACATGCTACTTTCACATAAGTCAGAGTGAGAGAGGTGTAGTTTTGTACCTCGATTAGCACTCGTGGAATGCGGTGTTGCGTTCGCGCTTGCAAAGCGACCTCTCTTCTCTACTGCCGACCAGTCATTTTATTCGTCCCCGACTGCGTTGTGGTGGATGCGGGTATTGAATCTCAAAAACCTACGTTGTAATAAAAATATGTGTGAAATTTACAGTTACAAGAGTGTTTTTCATTTATCGTTAAGTGATTAATATTGTAACAGTGTTTTACGTTTGTGTTATGAAGTTTTGTGAAAGTTGACGGAGGTTGTTCAAGGAACTCTGGTGTCTCGGCGCTTATTTACCTGTAAGTCAGCTTCTAGAGGTGTACGTGTCTGCTGGGTGACGTCGAATTTCGCGTTATATTTGTATCTATAGTATCGAAAACACACATAATTTCAGAAAATAATATAGTGTTATAATTTAGGTTGCCATAATCACTAGGGCAACCTATGTCAATATAAAAATATTATAAATAAATAAAAGAAACCGAAAAATTATTGATGTAGCCTTTAGGTAGGTGCTTACCTACCTACTTGCATCGATTTTAGATATTTTCTATGTTTGGGTTCTTCCGATACTAGGAGCACCATACGTCCTGTTTCCTACGGACACAGTCCTAGTTTCTAGGATATCCGGATTTACCGGAAGTTAGCGTAATGATCCGAATCCGTATTATATAAAAATAGTTGCAGTGCAAATTCATTATTGTTACTAACATGTTATTTTTTGATAATATTTTTAAGTATACTTACTTTTAAAATCGACCGCGACAGACCTCTCGACCCCGGTCATTGACCTTGAAAGAACTTTGTGTGCTAATAATATAACTTGTTCTTAATGACCTAAATTGTTGTTAATAATCGTAGGTACATAGGTACATACGTATAAAAATGTTTTTCCAGTCCTATTTCACTGACCAGATTTTTAATTGTTTTGACGAATGACATGATAGGTAGTCAATGAATAATTCTGATCCATCAGATAATTTATTGCGAATACTAATCGATCTATCCCGTTGCGACTCTCGCGACATACGGTTATGCTTATACATTACTATGTATAATCATAGCAGCCAATGGTAGGTATGACGGCGCTCTCGACTTTGAATAACATTAGTAAGCTGAATAGAAAATCTGCAAAATAGGACAACTTTTACGAAATTAAAAGATAGAGTAGATTTGTTGATTATTCGAGAATTTACTTGCTCCACTCTGTATAAATACCTACTTACATAACTTCCTATTTACCAATAACCTTTCTTATATACAAGTACCTATGTACTCAGCCTTGACTTCTGATGACCAACATTTTTTATACTAGATATTTTTCATTGAATTTCTGTTTTAAAACCTAGACCAATCCAAACTTCTGGATTAGGTACGGATAGGTAATAAGCATTCACCATAAGTAAGTACAATACTGAGTTACTAAGAAGCTCCATATCTAAGGTAAGTCGTAAGGTATCGTAAGGTAGGTAGGTGTACGTCTGCCAAAAATGCTCAATGCCTAAACATGATGCCTGATCAGTTCCAAGTTCCAACATTTGTCGACCCTAACTAATAAACACCGCCTATTTAAAAGTGGCATTGAGTAATTAATGTGCCAGCAAGTTATTAGATTTCCAATCAGATATAACAAAACAATAGATGAGTCCCACACAGTATGTAAACGTCCTACCATACCTGTGTACCTATGATTGCGCACTTCATTTCAAGGTGCATATTATACCTACCTGATTTTCTTCCTACCAAAGAAATATTGCTATTAATTACTACTCAATGGGAAACGTTATTTTAACTATGTACCTACCTACTTACAAATACATTCATATGATACTATGAAGCTTAATTAGACAAGGGTTCAACCAGCCGGTTCTGTTGGATGTAATGGTAATGAATTATTAATTTATTAATATTATGAAGCTGAGAAATGTAAGACTACCAATTTTGTCAATAAACCAGTCGGTATTTACGAAGGGCCCCAGTTCCTCAATCGTTTCGTAATATATTCCAATCTCTAAAGGTACATAGCTCGAAAATCGTTAATAATATCATTAATGCTCGGATTAGTACAACATAAATTCATATCTAAGTGGAAATCATATCATAGTTAATACGACATAAATTCTGTTAAAAGCTTTCCAAAATTCGTCGAATATATTGCTAATCAAATACGCTCATTAACTAAGTAGGTACATTCGTCGTCAATATTAAAGAATTCAGCAGAGAATATCGAACAGGTATCTAAATTTTGTTTAGTTAGCCAAATAAGCAAAAAAAGCTTCAACAACCTCGATCGATCGTGGTCGGCATTCAAAGACCACAACATCACGATTTTAGTCGACTTTGGTTTTTATTCAGATTATTTCCCACTGATTCAGCAATCTTGGTGAAGTGACGCGATATTCTGAGATCTGAGATGACGTAAGGTCCCGTTTAATAATTCATTCACGTTTCAATCTAACTAGATTTTATCCGTAGTTCTGTTATTTTAAACTAATGCTAACGCTTGTTAAGAGTTATGATGCTAATTAACAAATACTTGCGTACTGAAAGCTTGAAAAACAGAAATACAATCCACCCACCCATCAAAAATAAAATAAGACCTAAAATATGCTATGCTGTAGATGGCTAAAGCTCTCTGAGAGGTGTGTTTGGCATTGAAGAATGTGACGGTGCAATTTTTAATCACAGGCCTACACTCGACTGATTGCACAACAAAAATTAAGTACACTGCCACATGAATGACTATGGAGGTGAACAGTTAATAATAAAAAATCGAATTGTGAATAATTGTGTAGAATGCTTCAATTGGTTCTAAATTGGAAAGTCTCTAGGCCGACATTCCATATTCGGAGTTTTTTGACATGTTTCCAAATTGTTAAAATGGCTAACAGAATATTATTTAAATTGTCCGGATCTGATAGGACATTATTGGGATCAATTGATAGCTTCTGACTATAATCAAGATCAAGACAATTCGTCGAAGATAACACAAGATAAAACCCAGACCTAAATTGCGAATATTTTACTGAGGACATATAGAATCTAAAACAAACATTTCTTTCTGCTATTTCAATCGCCAACATCAAACAGCTATTCATTGGAAAAATAATTTTAGCAATTTGATCTTTGATTTGAATCAATCAGTTAAGTATTTTGGGTGTGATCTGTCGTGTTCAGTTTGACGGTGAAAGCGCTCGTAGATAGATCCGACGAATTTCTCCGATATATTCGCCTTCATAAAAATCTATCTGATATTTTAACAGCTCCTGAATTGGACGTACGCACGCTAATGCAATCAATTTTGCCAATTTCGGTATTATTTTTATCCCAATGTAAAGTTTTCTCTTATAATTTCCACTACTTTTTTGCATCATGCAGTGTATTGCTATATTCCATAGTTGAATTAATTTATGAAGAAAAAATCTATATAGGTAGCAGGACAAGGAAAAAATCTCGTCAGCAATACCTTTGTTACAACACCTATCATTAAATTGATCGTCTAATCTACATTTAAATCATTAGGTGTCATTAAATAACACTTAGACAAATTAGTTTGAAATTGTTGTATAATAAATAATGATTTAAGAATGGCAATGACCTCATGACCCTTGTTGGTGGAAAATGCCAACAACAATTTACAAATAAATAAATTTAAAAAAAACTGAAATTTTTTGATAAATACGTCAAGCGCGAACCCATCATCAACATTTTGATAGTTTTTATTTTCTACCATACATGTTTGTCAAATGCTTATGGGAATATTTTGTCTGCTATACCAATATACCCTTTCAACAACTCATAAATGAGTCGGTTAAAATATATATCAAAATATAGTTAAAAAATGTGTAAAACAAGCAGAATTAACATTTTAATTACAGACGTCAATGCAAGGACTAGCAAAAAGTGATCGGTACAATTTATGAAAACAAAAATATTCGGTCACATATACACTATGTAAGAAATGCCACTGCACCGACCGGTTTCGCAATTCCACAACGCGGATGGTCATGAAAACATGCAAAGATGTTTTACTAAAATGTATATTCTCTAAATATTTAGCGTACCCATTTTGTGACTATAAAATATCAGTCATACATTAAGCCGAGTATATTTTTGTCATTAAGAAGTGTTTACTTAAAAACGAAAAGGAAAGAACTTCTGATAAGATCATTCGTAATGAATTCTAAAATAAGGACTTTTATGTTTCGATGAAAATAAGACTTTAAAGTACTAAGGTCTATTTGGTCGATCCATCAAATAGGATTTATCCGAGAGTCTAAAAAATCATAGTAACAGTACTAGGTACATTAAGCTTGCCTTGCGACACTGCATTCTAGTAGCACGCACATTAGGGCCAAACTGTGGACATAACGTGACATAACTGATGGAAAGGTATGTGAATGTGAAGCACAGAGGCATTCCACCTCGTTCGTTATAGGTGGTATACCTACTTTGCTATTCAAATCGAAGAAGTTACATTGCTTTTATTTATTTATTTATTCGTCCCAGGATATTTTAATTATTCCTTTGAATGCCATTTCATATGAATTAGCGAAGTTCTTTCTTTGTAGTTTTTGATGAGCGCTGTGTTTTTCCAAAGTCAGATTTTATGAACTCTTTTCCAAGCCAGATGCTTGACTGGCAGAAGTGCACAGAACTGATTATCTCACTCAAACAAACCCGCTTTTTCCCTGACTCCAGAAAAGACTCCAATATTTCACGATAGCACTGTAAGTGTGTAAGTTCCCTTCCGTTTGTCTTGATTGGAATTATAGGCCCATGGAATACTTCTACTCTTCTACCATAGATCGTCTACATTTTAAAATAGCTAATAATGGGTCTTCGAACCTTATCAGAGACCCATTACAATTTAAGCTACTTATGAAGTCGGATAAAAAGGGTCTAGACAGACGGGTTGCATTTCAACTGCACTCCGACTGCAATCGGGTTGCGGTTGAAACTGCTGCACGGTTGGTTTGCAGTTTTCTTGCATTCGTACTAACTGCATTCAAACTGCAAATTTACAGTCGAAATGCAGTCCGTCTGTCTAGGGCCTACATTTCATAGAAAAGTAGGACTTAACACATCGGAAATGCATACACTGTTCGCTATACCTTTGCAGGAGGCGAGTACACTCAGCTTGATTAAAAACATGTATAATATTATTCTAAGCCATAAATCAAATAGATTCTTAACCGTGTCATGCCAGTTTCACGTCTAGTTAGATGCCTCTTGAAATCCATATCATATTATTGCAGTAAGTACCTATATTAAAAAGAAATGAAGACTCGTAAGGAGACAGCTTGACAGGTTCATTTTAATTGTGTAAAGTTGGTTGATGAGATGATTATTCTTTAATCCATCTGTAGCTGTCATTGATTTATTGATGTGAATAAGCTGAATAAGTATCGAAATAATGAAGTTAAACGCATGAAATGCTAAAGTATAATCACATGATTAGTCCAAATATCTTTTTTTAAATAAGGCAACTGTACACGATCAGCAGACAATGGCACTATTGCGAATTAGATATGCCGGAGGCCAGCTACCTACTTTACCGATCAACAATACGTCTATATTTTATACCTAGGACTTGACTAACCACAGCGTTTAGCTGTCTCATATCTCTTGACCACTGCCTTTGTGCCATGCCACATTCCTATCTCTATACCTCGGGATACCAGATCGATGTTATACGGATTCTCATTAAAAATTTTAAACTTCGCATAACACCTTTCGTTTACTTATGAGAAAATCCGAATACAAAAAAATAACCGACTCGTTCATGATAAATGCAAAAATTCCGGACTTGTCCTAAAAATTCCGAATGTATGTGAATCCTATTCATACCTAATTTCTATTATTATACGTGGTATATTTTCAATAGGTAGTGTTTTTTACAGGGCAACAACTTTGCATCCTTACAAGCTTCCTGTCTAAATAACTGTCGCACATAGGTACCTATATAAAATCAATTCAAAATAACTTTCACTGCAAATAATTTGAATTTGGGGGTTTCAAAAGTCCACGTTATCGTGACATTCATTACATGGCCCAATTTCGTGGTCGCGTGCCGACGCGTGCTCG
The DNA here is from genome assembly GCA_951394255.1 of Polyploca ridens. Lineage (NCBI taxonomy): Eukaryota > Metazoa > Arthropoda > Insecta > Lepidoptera > Drepanidae > Polyploca > Polyploca ridens. Next base: position 14,212,004 of record OX596252.1, read on the forward strand.
GTGTCGTGCGTCGTACTGACGAAATGTCAAACGAAAGGACCGGAGCGGAGCCAGTACCCCTAGACAAAGTACTTGTCGTTGCGTTTGAACGAATAGAAACGCTACAAAATGTATGAGATTGACATAAGGATTCGGTAGATCCTAGCGTAACCAACTGTCAATCTCATACATTTTCTGGCGTTTCTATTCGTGCAAACGCATAGAAAAGTACTTTGTCTAGGGGGGCAGTACCCCTAGACAAAGTACTTGTCGTTGCGTTTGAACGAATAGAAACGCTACAAAATGTATGAGATTGACATAAGGATTCGCTAGATCCTAGCGTAACCAACTGTCAATCTCATACATTTTCTGGCGTTTCTATTCGTGCAAACGCATAGAAAAGTACTTTGTCTAGGGGGGCAGGCCTGTCTCACTCCCATGTTTAGGTACGATTTCGCGCCAACGGTCTACCGGACAAACGCTAGTCGGTTGCAACGCGCCCGCAGCGAATGACCAAAAAAAGGAGGGTTTCTCAATTCGACCGTAAATATTATTTTTTTATGTGTGTTCGCGGATAACTTCGTCGTTTATGAACCGATATTGTTTTTTTTTAGAAACTGTTTGTAGTTCCAGAATAGAGAGTGTTCCCTCTTCAAATATACAAACAAACCAATGTTACGTTTTTATAATACTAGCTCAGAGTATATAAATACTACGTACAATACTAGTATTATCATACACTAATGAATATACATTAGTGTAGATTTTACTTCTACCTTTTTAGAATAACTAAGATTTAACAAACCACTATTTCAAAAATCAGTAGAATAATATTCAGAAAAATTTAACAATTCTAATTGTTATTACTTACTCAGTATATCCTTTTTTAAATAATTCTTTAACTTTATTATTTTTTATATAACAAACTTGAAGATCATTAATAACAAACATTGTGAATTTCGGCTGACGGCGCCTTGGACTAGGTAGTCGTGCCGATTCTTGTCCCGTCGTCAGTTATTCCAGATTTTATATGCATGCATGTTACTAAAACCCTTCCCCAAAATAGTTGTATTTAGTTTCGTAGACAGAATACACATTCAGTATACAAACTATCAGTATAGGCCTAAAACTTAGATTAAAATATGCAGACATTTAAAAATAACTTTCTGCTGTAATACTAGTTAGCTAGGATATTTAAAATGTCATTATTCACGAAAGGAGAATAGTAATAGGTACATACATAACCGATAAGGAAATATTGAAGATTCATAATACGTCATTAGACAACCCTACCGTAAGACGTGCCGCGTCATACAGGATAGAGTTATACGATAGAAAGAGAGGGAAGTTGTAGGTGAATATAATTTTAGGCGCGCAGCGCTGCGCGAGCTGGATTGCGCCTTATTACGTCGTTCCAAGAGTCGCTTTTTATTTAAATGTCGTTTTCGAAGTGGGTTTTCTGTACGTAGTACTATTGAATATTCTGTGGCGGAGCGCAGGGCGGAGACACGTCGGTGACGAAGTGGTACAGCTGGCTGGTATTGCTGGCTTTCTTGTACACAGCTTCCATTCGCAATATCGTCGCCCTTGTTTATTGCAGCATGATCTTTCGTTTTTGTTCAAATTTTAATGGGTGTTTCTGACCTGAAATTTCTCTGATGAAAATGAAATTCGCATTTTGGATGCAAGTTCAATCAATGGTCCCAGGTACCAACCACCTAGGGTTCCGAATGAAGTTTCCATCTCAACTTAATTGAAGGGAGATACAGATTTATAATTATAACTAGTGGATCTGTGAGCTGTAGACGAGTCTCGATAATTACCTATATAGTTTTTTAGTGTCGATTCCTGGTCGATTCAGATTTTGGAACATTTTCATTTTTTTTTCGATAAGTTCCAATGTTGACAAAAAAATCCATACAAATTACGGAACCTGCTCACAAAATTTCACGAGAATCGGTTAAGAAATGCGACTCGTAGAGGAGGGCAGCCGGGCATTCTTATTAGTACGAAAGCATTTTTGCCCAATCTGAATCGGACGCTTTTCTCAGCTCGGTCTCGCTCGGTCAATTAAGGTAGGCTGCCCTACCTATACCGATTCGCGATTGCTAAACTAAAATAGTTATGTTTCTTTGCAAAAACCCATTTAAATATTCCTGGAGAAGCTCTGCAGAAATATCGAAGTGACCGCAAACTTTCCCTGAGTATTGTTAACAATATCTTGTCATCTGTTCACACGTTACACTTGCCTTAGGGCGGGGCGGGGCGGTGCGCACGAGCAGTGAAACGCAACGACGACGACGCGGGCGACGCGGACGGCTCGACGTGACCGATCCACTTGCGGTCAAGGTGACCACTCACTGTGACCACTTGCGAGTTGCGACCAATCTATAATACGTATGAGACTACATCTTGAGGATTGACTTCGACAATGTTGCCAATCAAATTAAATCCATAAAAAGCGTTTGAGGAATTAATTTCCAGTTTGCTGGAAATCATTTTAATACCTTCATTTGGTCCTAAATTCGAAATGTTCGCTCTTTTTATTTTTTTGCTTTTAGCTCGAAAACTGTACGTCCGACGGAAAATGTTATTCTAAGAGGATTCTGCGTCGAATGAGCATCTAAAACTTCAAATTCGGCTCAGTGGTAGGTACTGCCGAAATCAAAAGTTGTAAAACCGCACAAAATTTATGCACACATCCTGGGATTGCGCAAACTCGGATTACACGCATTTAGGACCAAATGAAGCATTAAAACGATTTTCAGCTAGCTGGAAATTAATTCTTCGAAATAATCCAATTTGATTGGCGTATTCGTAATTCGAATGTTTTTGTAGTTCTCTTTTCAAATCATGTGAGGTTGGATAACAAAATTGGAAATTATCGAAATGTACTAGTATACCGCCTTGGTCGTTTATTAACAGTATAAAAGTTAATTGTATGGTATATTCAAGAAACCTGTCCTCTTGTCCATTAATGACATGGAAAATTCAAAGCAGAATGTTTTCTAACTTGACTAGTATACTTATTTTAGAAACGGACGTGAACGCGAGAGCGTGTGTGCGAGGAAAGTTTTAAATTAGCAAATCTATCATTCTAACTTGTTTTTCCATGAATCTAAAATCAAATCAACATGCAATGCAGTTTTGATAGTGTTTCGACCAATCGGAGACAGGTACATGATTGTGTTGGCCAAAAAAGTGCTTGGTGCACAAAAAATCAGAGCTTTTTACGTCGCTGACTCACGATAGACATTGCTGAAAAAAACATAGACGTGGTTAAAAAATCAGTCATTGTTTTCTTTGGAGATGCGTAGGGTTAGGTAACTAATTTGACTTATGATTTGCTCGTAAGAAATCTAAAGATTCCCAAAGGTACGAAGAGTAAACTTAATTACTCAACAAAGTAACAAAGACCTGTTACTATCTACCTCTATTATCCTTCTGTAAGACAGTGTGATAGTCCCGCTATTCGCGAGTCACTGGGTTACGCTACAACTGTCTACCCTGTAATTTTAACGACACACTACGCTGTTCCATATCATTACGTATCATGTCTCTCATTAACGTACGCCTCTGTACTACAAGAAAATTATGTCAAACACTTACAGTTACGTTGTTATGAAGCACCTGCGGTTGACCATTGAGGACTAGTCTATGAAGATAATAGTTAACATCGCGAGTTAACTATGCCAGTTTGAGAAGAAATTGTGTCACTTGACACCATTAGTACTTCTACGTACTTCGTGAGGCTTTCATTTAGGTACTTACTCTTTTTTAATTTGTTCTCGGTTTTAGGCTGCACTTGTGGTTTGTCAACATAGAGCTTTGGTGTGCCCAACTGTTTTCTCATTACACAACCCAATTCCTTTTCCTAGAACACGCATTGAGTAACTGAAGTAATAAATGAGACTTCGTTATCTGTATTTGCTTTGCTAGAATCCATTTCTTATTCTGGAGAACCTGAAACAAAACAATCAAAGAAATGATTCCAAACTACAACAAATTGTGTTTACTGCCGACATGATAATAAACAAGTAAGTCTTTAAAATTCTCTAAATGTCAGTGTTGATTACACGTAAAAAAGCGGAATATAACGAGATGTATTACGACGAAAAGTTTAAAAGAAAGTGGCAGGTGCCGCGCGCGGGGCGGTCCAATACACACGTCGGTAATATTTGCGCTTCTCTCGTGTCTCGGCTATCTCTCGCGCTGTCCCTAATTACTGCGCGCACGCACCCGCTGTCTGACGACAAACGTCTTTTGTTAAACTGTGTGTGGTGTAAATTATGAGAAATGTCGTAACTTGAGCTAGATCTACAAAGAATCGTTTTCATTGCAACAATGCTTTGAGACCATTGTTATCCCTTGTGGAACCAGGTCTAAAATAATTCTGAAAATAACAGGATTAAGAATTACTGTTACAATCACAGACCAATTAAGAATGCATTAAGAGTTGTAATCTACAATGCAGCCGAAAAGCATAATCCCATGTTCAAACATACTGATAAAAAAAAATGATGTATCATTTAGTTCACTAATATGAAGCTATAACATTTGATAAGTTCAATGTCTCGTCAGGAATCTACGTCTATCAAACCATATCAATCGCTTGTAGATTATACCATGCTTTTATTGAATGTCTATCTATACGTAATGTAGTCGTTATAATATAATAGGGAAATGGTTACGCAGTTAGCGACCGCCAGTTAGAAAGTTTATGTGAACATCTGGTGTAATTTTCTAATTTAACCGACGACGAGAGCTTTTTTGTTACCTCCATGATGACTTTGTAATAGATACCTCGTTGAAGTAAATTTCGTTATTTCAATTTTATTCCTATTATTTTCCAATTTGGTGTGTAATTTTATCATTGTACTTAGTACTTATGTTCCAATACTCTTACACCCTTAATACTTCTTAGTCTTCATAGATAAGTTACTCGAGTATGCGTTTATAAAACTAATGTACAATCGTTGGAAAGAAAGTCATTTGTTACCCAGTAAATAAAAATATGTTAATTGTATAGTATGGGTCTAAGTCACGGCCCCTGTGGAACCCAACAAGAATTCCCCTCATATTGCGATACGATTGTTTCATACTGTGCATGTGTGTCAAGAAAAAAGTCATTGTAAAGGTCAGTTACTCAATAATAATACTCGAGGCTATATTTCGTGTGTTGTAGTGAAGCAATCAGTCATGCGATCGTATCGGAGGGCTCGGTGATGACAACTTTCCTTTCCTCTAGCCACGTCTCATTCGCTTCACGGAAGCACAAGAAAGTATACGGATGTTGTATGTGTCTTGGCACTGATGAGAATATCAATTGTTTGCTGTTATTTTATACTCTTTGCTTGCAATGTTCCTTTCCTTTGAATCTTAGTTGGTTATGAAACATGCGATAGACGTCAAATTCCTCTCAACTCGTTATAAAGGGAAGATCGAACCAGTTGAACCCCTGCATTGGTGACTTAAACAATCAAATTAATTATGTGGCCGAAAGTGGTAAGCACACAAAACCTAGAAGAAAAAAGCCCATTCGAAACACCGGCTAGTGCTTGACGACACATTTTCTCGACTTGAGGTCTTAGCTTATGAAAAGGTTCCTCATTCCTGAAAACTATGTATAGCACTTTGGTATAGCTTTATATTGCGTAGGTGAGACAAACTTAGCTCAGAAAATATATTTTCATTTAAAGTGCCATAGATCACTTCATGATTGTTGAGTGATGTGATGTGAGTTGTGACATGCGAATGGTGAAATCGCAATAAATTGCTAGAATCAAATAAAACGTTAATCTCTTTTCGTTTTTTAAACATTCTTTTAGATCTTGATCTTCGTTCTGGGTATTAACGTTGATTTCTTCGCGATGTTGTTAAAATTTATTGCTGATTGTTGAGTAAACATAACGTTTACATGTCGATACTTTCTTTTAAGGGAAATTCTCTACTGGTGAACAATGCGTTATGATGAATTTCACGGCGGTGTTTTTATTTGTTTCGGTTTATGTAACTTATATGCGCGGAATAGCATCTATGCCTACTTTAACCTACCTACCTACCTACTGCTCTGTGTGATGTAATTGTAATCGTCTTTTTATTTAAAAATAACATTTTAGATTTATTATTCGTTTTAATTTATGTCTTCATTGTTTTGTAATTAGCTAAAATTACGAAATTTTAATTCAAACCAAGCTTTTATCCTGAAGCTTAAATTAATGAAACCAATTAAGGCATACAATGGTCTTGTGAAAAATGAATTCTCACACTTGAAATTGACCCTGTCCTGTTTTGCTAGGAACATTGCAAATGTAGTTATTGTACGAGAGGCGCTAAACTGTTGTGTAAGGGTACGTGACATGCAAGTGTTTTAGGAACGAATATCTACCAGTTTTACTTACGTCTTCATTGCACTCTTTCATATTGTTGATACTTCTTATCTCTTCAATATAAACAAAACTAATACTTTTAGGAGCCAGGTCGCATTTTAGAGGCGTCAACCAAAAATGTATACGATGGACATCCCAGTAGACGAACACTGATTCTATTAATGATCTCGTTACAATGTTCCCATGAGAAGCAAAACCAGAACAAGCCAGTTATGAATAGAGAGGTAAAATTACGTCGAATTAGCACAAATGTCTACAATCTCAGCAAGAACACAAAATTAACTTCATTTAACGTTTTTAAGATAATTGACTTGTAGCTATTTGCTTCCACTGCCGATATTTATAATGATATCGTCAACCTAGCGGTCCGTAACGTCAACATTACCAAGTCCAATCGATCATTAATATTCTGCACTTATCACGTTCAGCTTCAGATGTGTCATGCAAACATTTCTCAGGCTGCGTTTAGCTTCAATTATCGCATGCGATTGATTATTTCTTGAATGAAGAATAACTGTTTTTGCAAGTGGCTTGAATGTCCGATGTTTAACAGACAGAAGTCATCAAGCTAGAACAAAAAAAACGTCCCCACTATTTCGATTGAACACTTTTTACACACCTTATAATGGTTGTTCTGTACTACCTTTGTAAGATTATCGAGTGAAGACTCGCCAATTAGTCATTGTCTCGACTTCTATAACCAAATGACCAGTTAATGGTGACCTTCCTTGCTTATGTCTTCTTCGCCTAACTAGTTTCAATGGATGTTTTCAATTACGTGTTCGCGGTTCTTATTATGCTGGTATCTCTGCTTCTTGCGCCTGTTCCTTATATTTGTTGTGTTAAAGTTTATTATTGTGTTTTATAGCTTTTGCTTAAGGTGGTCGTTGGTACGACATTCGACTTTTAATTCACCATTGTGTGCCTGGGGTTAAAGTAATCGTATACGATCGTCCCACAGGCTATTGTTTTGTCGCGCACAAATTTATATTTACACCTACGTGGAGTAAGGCGAGAATTACACAATTAACTTTGCCTTTTAATCAAAATTGGCTTGGACAGTGATTATTAGCTACTTTTATGTTTAGTGATGAATAAATAATTACATATTTTATCAGCTTAACTCTTCTATTGCGTTTACGTTTTAACATTTCCTGCGGTTGATTACTTACAATGTCAGCAAGTTCAACAACTGAGTATCCTTCTTTACCTATTGTCTGCAGTTTACTTGTGCATTCTTCAACAAAGTATTCACCTTCCGTTTCTATAGATTCTGTATTTATTTGTATGATTGTCATTCCATAATCAGAAGCAGTAGCAACTACGAAATGTAAGCAATGGTATAACAGTCAGGAATTACTTATTACAATAGCTGTTTGTGCATATTTCATAAGAAATTTCGCAATAATTAGATGCAAGCAAATACGCTGTAGAACTGGTTTGATCACATTAACTGGAGTAACTTGAAAGTTATGAAACGATATCGGTCTGTAGGGAGCTTACGGTTGGACAAAATTGCCATTAAGTCTTGTTGCTGTAATTATATTTGTCATTGACGAGATATAACTTTCATTAACGTTTAGTAATAGAACCATGGTAGCCAAGGGCGGTATAACTGCCGAGAAAATACATAACCGTGTTTTTTGCAGTTCCACTCATATTACACATTCATCCTATTTTTTTCAATCAGATCTCTTATTTAAATTCAGAAGGATCGTACTCCAGCTTTGCTCTCCTGTATGCATTAAAGAGTAAGATCTTTGCGCTGGAAATACCCGAAAGCTCAAACTTCTAATAGACATTTTGCTCTACCATTTATATAAATATTCTTATCCGGTATGTCCTAACATTCATGATCTGTTTGTTTGTAAATGATATTAAAATGCAAGCGTCACTGGTGCAGAACCGCACCGTTTTACTCGCTTGTGACAAACAATTATTTAGTCACACCGGTGATTTTACGGCGCTTGCGCACCCATTGTCACAAATAAGATAATTTGTTTATTTGGGATTTTTTTGTCGCTGTCAAGGTCGACTTTTGGATCGTAAAAAGACAGATTTTACTAAGATTGTTTGTAAAATTCTCATCTTTCTTGCAATATGTATCAATCAATTCTTGTGCTGTTCATATCAGGGTATTTTCCGCTAAAGTCTAGATGTCATCTTACTTGAATGTCTAATCAATAGGGAATGCAAAACCGTGGCAAAATGAAAACCGGTTTTTATTTCGGTTATGAGAGGAAAAAACCGGTTAACCGGTTTTAAACCGATTTTTTTAATGTTCGCTCGTTTTTTTTCACGTTATTTCTATAGCTCGAATTATAGATAATAACCGTGCCTAAGATTTAAGAATCGCAAACTGAGGAATTATTGTCAATTAAAGTTAATGAAGTGGGTATAAAAGCACCATCACCATCTGCCTGTCCTGTTCCCTATAATTTGGGATCGGCGCAATATGTACGCTTCTTCTATCCGTTATACCAAAATTCACTCGTTTCTTACCAATATCATCTTTCACACAATCAATCCATCTCTTTTTCATAAAATTTATGGAAATAATAGTTTATTTAACTCTGTAAATCAGATACTCGTTTATATAGATAGACTACACGGTTCGTTGCTTTTGATTTTATTTTAAATGAATGAAATCATAAAAACATATAACTTTTGCTTGATTTTTAATTGCTATGAGATATTATGACTATGTATTATGAGTAAGTAATAATATTAATTTCACACGTAATATACATGGCATATTGTAGCGGCACAGCAACTTGCGTGTACACTTAAACGTGCTTATTATTATACGAATGTTTCCTTAGATAAAAAAAAATTACCCAGTTTTTGCTGTCGTGCAGACGGGTAAAAAATAACACCAATCAAACTACGATCTGATGCTGTCTGGCAGATACATAAGAGCCTTCGTTGACAGTAGTTGCTCCTATAGCATGACATTAATGCTGGCGTCCCGAAAGGCTCTGAATTATCCCCAACACTGTTCCTTCAGCATATTAATGATATATTCTCTATTGCCAGCATTCATTGCTATGCAGATGAAATTACATGGGACGCTCATTACACGAACCGTGCAAGTATCTTACGTTCTATATTGGAGAAAAGGCGCGAAGGACTTGTCTTAAATCGAGAGTACACAAACTAGTGACTCCGATTAGGGTCGACTAAACCTAGTCTATTTCAACCCCACCAAGACTCAAGCCTGCGCGTTCTCCGTTGAGAGAAGTCCATTTGCTGTGGCACCTCATTTCTAGAACATGTCCCTCAACATCACGAAAAGCATTGGGATCCTTCACGTTAATATTTGTAGCGACGTTCTGTTCCAAAGTCATCTACAAGATATCCAAAAAACTCGGTGTGATTAATAGAGCGAAGCAGTACTTCTTATCGCGACAAAGATTGCAACTATATAAGTCGCAAGTCTGGCCCAAATGAAGTAATGCTGTCTTCTGTGGGCACCTGAATACCAGCTTGGGTATTTAGACCCAGTTCAGCTCACAAGTGTTTTAAAGCCCCTTAGTCTGAGGAGAGACTGCCTTCTTATGTGTGTTCAACCGCTTTTCCAACAGTGTTCTGAAGGTTTGATTGACCTGATGCCCAGTTAACTTGATCCATCGTAGTCACCGATGGGGAGTCCATCCTCACACATTGGAACCAAAATGTTCTCATACTGTGCGGTTTCAAATAAGCTTCCTATCGTGGGTGCTCAGGCTGTGGAATGAGCTCCCCGCTTCAAAAAGGTTGAGGGTTGGTAACGTGCGAGTGATAACCGTTATGTTACAAGAATCCATAGGCTAGAGTAACTGGTTATCATCAGGCGGACCGTACGCTTGTTTGCTGCCTAAGTATTGTAAAAAAAAGTTTTACATGTTTTATATCTATCATAAAAACAATCATTATTTTAAGTTATTTTCTTTCCAGCTCAACAAACTACACATCAACACACTTCAGTTCATCACAAAAATACTCACTGCATTGCACTCAGTTTACAAAACGGCGGCAAATCTTCCTTTTTTAGTTTTTCCAAACATTGAAAGAAAAACCGAAAAAAATCGAAAAACCGGTTTTGGTGTTAAGTGTAACCGGTTTTTTTGTAAGTCAAAACCGTACCGAATAACCGGTTTTTCGATTTTCGGTGAAACCGGTTTGCATTCCCTACTAATCAACACTTAGCTTGCCTATTTTTGACCACCGTTCCCATATCTTATCCTTTAACTTCCATTTTTCATACATAGCACATTTTTCATATACGTATGAAAAATGGATATAGCCTCAGGAAACAATTCCTCTATATTCTTACATTATTTGCCTCTTAGTTGTACCCTGATATTTCATGTGATAGTGCTGGTGTTAGTTCCTACAAGCATACCTTAACTCCCACCCCTGCGTGTACAATTGTGCCACTGACACAGTTGCGCGTGCGCCGGCCTCGATCCCACACTGAGGAGTACATTATGCAACAGCTCGCCATCTGATTTGCGACGTTTAACTATTGGGTGCATTTTTTTAATTATTTACTAGCTTTATGATCAAAGCATCCTTGACGCTTCGGAGTTCAACAACAAAATTCAGCTTATATGCAAGCTAAGCTTATGAAAAACCCAATGATAATTCATTCAGTGGTTTTGTGTGTTTGGTAAATATATTCAATGTACCGACACACCGGCTTTCATTCTCTTTCTTTCTAAAAATTTAAGTTATTTTATTGTTATACCAACTAAAGTGAATTATTACACTACAGTGATAATAAGTGCATTTAGGTATAATGCTCGGTGATCATTATGTAAAGATGGACGGCAGATTTCACAACACGCTGCTAATTAGACCATCTCGCGTTTCCGAAAATGGACATCTTAATATTTTTGTCTGAGAATAAAAATATTATCCAAGTAAGTAATAAAATACTATTTAAAAAAATAACGAACTAGACACAAAGATTGCAAACATCTTTGGTCTGACACTTTCGCAGATTCTAAAGGTGAAGGACATTGATGATGTCATCAAATAGTTGTGGTATCATCAGATTTTCTTATATTATTTGTTGTTCATCGCTTAATTTTGCTATTGGTTCAGATACAGGATTTAAAAGAGCTGTTGGAAAAGATCTTGCGTCATATTTCACGGTCAGAAAATCGATCTCGCAAAGGCAAACAGCAAAGTGTCCACTAGGTCTTGGAGTAGTTCTCCCAAGTTCTGTAGGTATATTTTATTTTTTGCTTTTGATAGTCTTGTGTTCGGCCAATCTCACCCTGGTAAGCCTGATGAGGCTGAAGATAAGCAGTAAAATACCCCAAAAACGAACTGGCACTCAAATGTAGATGCCGAAACACAGCGGTAGGTGCTTGACGACAGATTTTTAGAATTCATTCCTTCACCGAATGCCCAAGCTCATTGCAGATTTCAAACCCTCAATCTCCCACACGGTACTTGACGTCACTACACTTCTAATGAGCTACCATCGCCTATAATGAAATAGATATCCTTTCATTGACCCAGCAACAGCCTCTTACAAACTCCTAAAGGTTCAGTGAGCTCTTTATTGTTTTCACGTTCATCTTTGACATTTCACGTAAGAGATTTAACATTTAACTAGTCCCTTACAAGAAATTCTCACATAGCGTTTACATAAACATTAATAAAAGACAAATGTTTTACGTAATAAAATGTAATACTTAGTTGATTCTCTGTTATGCATGTTATTTTATAATTGCCATGAAGTAACAGTTAATGAGTTTAATTCTTTTTATGCGCTTATGCCCATTTGGCTAATGTGACATAATAATGAGTATGTACAGGAAATAAGAATTAAGAATTGCGGATGCACGGAATGTTCGAAAGTGAATTTTTAATCTTAATTTGCTTTGATTGCTCGTAATCATAACACAATTTAGCTAATGTGTATAATGATCACTCATTTCGGTCTAGATTTAAATGCAAAATACTCGCAATTACTTTATTATTATTGCCGTAGGAACATCATCATTTATATGATAGGTGCCTTTAGGCCTCACATAACTATAGTAGGTAATGTGCTTTTATATGCTGTTGTTTTTCGTAAAAGTCTTTAATAAATGTCTTTATTTTCTTTCTTTTGCCACCAAACCCAGCATTAATTAATTATGAATTAAAAATATTAAGTTTACTAACCTGTTACATCTAACGAGTAAGATTACGATGATTAAGTCTCACAATGCATATGTGGTAAATGAAATGAAATGAAATGAAATGAAATGAAATGAAATAATTTATTCATTCAAATAGGCCTTCACAGGCACTTATGAATAGTCAAACTCTAATACTCTAATGCACTAATGCACGGTTCGGAAGGTTGATTTTGCTGAGAAGAGCCGGCAATAAACTCAGCAATTACTCTTTTCAAAAACAAACTTAAATTTATTACATCAGATGTTTCCTGCGAGAGCGAGCGCTACAACCACGCATTTTTATCATTTAAATATTCTTTAATATTGTAGTAAGCCTTCTGTACTAAAGCGGCCTTTATACGTTACGCTACGTAAAATCTTCCACATAAAAATAATCAAAGAAACCGAAGACGCGGAAGATTTTACAACTGACAAGAATAACGGAACACTTGTTTCCAGCCACGAACAGGTTCATGACGTGTCTTCAAAAGCTTAAAATATGAGCCATGAGCTTTAAAAATATGAATGGAAAGAGCTCATTGAACTGCTGCAGATTACAAATCACATTAATCTTATACGAACTATGTATGATGATCATTAAGATAGAAACACAAACATTGAATGATTTGAAATGGAATCTTTAAAAGAGATGATGCCATAGTGATTAATGAAGCAATGATTCCATGAAATAAAATAATCCGTTAAGATACCGGTTAGAATACGTTAACGGGTAAGGGGGATACGGCACGCGACGTGTTGTCAGAGATAATGTATCGATTTGTTAAAGCATGCTCAATTATTTCTGTGGCTTAAATAGCGACACACCTTAGCGCGCGTCTAGAAATTAATAAAACTCACCTTGTGTCCTTATTAGGCAATCAAGATAATTAGCATATTGATTTAAAAAAGTCGAATCTTTCCTTTGGACAAAGCTAATAGCTGTTATTTGAAAAGAGTATACCACACCTCTCTTCTCAATTAAAAATTCTTGGAAGGAGAGCAAATTGATTGATCAACTTAAGTCATCTTCAGAACAACATTAGGGAGATAACAAAATGTTCCAAGGCGGCTTGTAAAAAATGTAACATACCTAGATTTAGAATAAATAATTTGACAGGTAACAGTAAAAATTAAAACACTACAACAACCGGTCACAAGAACAGATGTTATCTATTTGTACCGCAATAATATGGAACCAAAATCCACCCGAGCGTGACATCACGAATGATTATATTCATAACACTGCATTGTTGGGATGCTTGCAAGATTACAACTCAATCCAAAACCCCGAAAATGGCTCAATTTCTCTGATTGAGTTTTTATGGACAATTTAGAAATTGAGCCCAATATTTCTTGGCTAAGATTTTCTCAAGTGTATTGTGGCGCTTTGATTATGATGTTTCCACTTTTATTGCGTTTTGATGCCTATTAGAGATTTCATGAATGAGTTCTACAACAGTTATAATGATTTATATTTTTCTGCGTATTTCTTTGTAAACGGTTTCACTTTCAAATTATTTTCTAGATGAGGAAATATGGATTATATCTCTAAACTCTTCAGCACTTGTTAACATTACTATTTCATTTATTTACTTATGCATATTACTGGCTTCCTCCCCATGTGTGTAACACACACAGGAGCTAATACTATCGCGGGATAAAAAAGGTCCTTTCTCTTATTCCAGGTTACTATTTGGTATATGTCATCCACACGTTTATCTCCATACACATAAACTTTCGCACTTATAAAACTATGTTTATCAACCACCATCGTTTATCTTCCAATAGTTGTCATCAGTAGACTATAATAGGCGGAACAACGCGTGCTAATGTTAACTTTCCCATGTAATTATTTTCTATACACTTCCTTGTACGGGAAGGTATCGCTAGTAGTAAATTTACTAGCTTCACATAGAACAATAAACAGCCCTGATTAGGACTTCATAACTGCTAATAAATTAAAGTACCTACGTGTAATCGAAATAGTTCTGAATTTCTACTGATGTACTCTTGACTCTGGCATGAGTTCATATTATTGTTAACGTGTGTCTAAAATAGGTTTTTGTAATTTGGAACTTTAAATTGGAACCCAGGAAAACTGCGGGACGCAAACTAGTAACAAATTACTAGTTTAAAATTGTATATTTGCGATATTAGCTAATTTAAACCCTTCTGAAGTATTCTATTCCGCCAGACATGTGGCAAGATCAAAATTATACGAGGGAAGACACAAAGGTGTCTTAACTTCTTCAGTCTAATCGGATTACAGAATTATAAATGAAGTTTCCGTCTCAAAGGAACCTTAAAAATACAATTAAAAGGCGACAAACGTTCGAGAAAGCCTCACCTCGGGGTCGATCCGGACCTAGAATACTGAGCGCATCCAACAATGCGACCAAATACAACCAGCTCAAATAGTTGCGGACCCTGTACGAAACGATGCCTTTCACATTTCACCGGGTATGCATATTGATATTCATCAGAGGTGCGTTCCGTTCCACGTCTTTGGCAGACGGAAGTGTCTCCATGATCATTGTTTCCCGGATTCAATGAACCTTTTTTGTGTCATTGATGTGTGGGTGTGTCTGATTTATTGCGCTTGGGAGTCTATTTCTTTTTGTGCGATACCAAGGCTTAGTACAACAATGATAAGATCCATCTTGAATGAGACAGGCGCGCCGTTGGTAATAATAGTACTATGTATTCTGACGAATCACAGTTGTCCGAGAATCCATTTTCAAAGATCTGATGAAGTTTCGCAAAATTTGCACAGAGCCACGGACTCCTGAGCTCTGATATTAAGTACTGGCTGTTTGGTATATTAACCACCATCTAATCTGTACTTTTAAATCCGTTTCACCTACCTTATATTTCATTCCATTCTTATCACCACTCTCATCTGCATCTTTAACAACTCTCTTACAACCTTTTTGGTGATTATCATAAAGCATCGCACACCTGCGTCAAAATGACGTCCCATTACGGAAAGTGAAATCCGTCATTTCCGACCGAGATCGTCAAGTACGAACTTGCTTAAGCGAGGTTTCTCGCTAATTATACAATTTTAGATTTTAATTTTGATAACATTCCACATTTAACACACAGATAAATCAATTTAATGACGTATTAGTGTTTTACATCATTGAGAATTTTAGAGTATTCACTTTCAAATGTATGCAAAGTAGATATATAGGTACGACGAATTTGCGTTGTTCGGGTGTCTGGTTTTCTTTTGTTTTCATTACTGGTATATTTGTTCGGTAGGTTAGGAATTGATTAAAATTTACTCGCATATAAAACTATTCAATTGGCTATACGATCAACTTTATCAGCCTAAAAAGACATTAATTATTATAAATTTTGATATTTATGGTGACCATAAAACCTTACTATATTAGCTGGCAGATGACAGAATACAATTTTCTGCTGACCAAATATTAATATGTTTACAACCGTTTAAATCATAACCGTCAAGTGTGAGTCGGTTAAAGATTAGTACTCAGGTCTCATCATTATCAGTCTTCGGCTCAATATATATGTCTGTATGCTTTCTGTATTTTACCCTTTTGTCTTACATCTCGGTATCTTGATTTGATAAAGATATTTTATAAACGTGAATCGAGGATGTGTTCTCTGATCGAAAGTTATCGTGCGAATGAGCAACTTGCAATAAACGATTTGTTTATTTATTCATTCAATGCTTTCATAAGGTTTCTTATCTCATTATCAATACGTGTTCTATCTTTTATTTCAATATGTTACTTTTTAAATTTCCAATTGTAATTTTGTATGGAAGTAACAGATAAACTATGATAAATATTTGTAATTTTTATAATATTGCATATAATTCGTAATATATCTGCAATATTTTTGTATAAAACATGAATTAGCTGTGGCATCAACATTATTCGTTCACCATCACCAATGGAGGTGAATACCAAAATGATCCTGCTATTTATAGCAGCGTTAACTCAAGTAAGTATTTAACTTTACATTTCTTTAATATTTAAATTACTATTAGTTTCTTTAAACTTATTATTCAATATTTGATTTTGTTCCAGTACACAGTGGATGCCCAATACTATGCGGCATCACCGTACAGTGCACCCATGCCGATGGCACCACCTGGACAATATTTCGCCCCAGCACCCTGTCCTTGCGCCGCTCCAGCACCCTGTCCTTGCGCTGCTCCACCTTCCCCTTACGCCGCTCCACCAATGACAATTCCAGCGCCACCACAAGCACCATTTTACGTGACATTACCTACCCCACCGCCACTCACCGTTACGCCTCCACCGCTACCACCGATGTATATTGAGCTACCTGTGCTCCCGCCAATAACAGTAACACCCCCTCCAGCGCCTCCAATGCTCGTATCCCCTCCACCTTTACCCCCAATGATGATATCTCTACCAGCTTTACCTCCTATTTGCGTTGAACCACCACCGCTACCTCCGATGTGTGTATCACCGCCGCCACCACCGCCAATGTTCGTCAACCCACCCATGCCGCCGCCAATATACTTGGACTTGCCTCTACCTCCCCCAATTATCATTGAGATACCTGCACCTCCTCCGATAATGGTGCAACCGCCTTCATTAGGGCAGATAATGATTCAGCCGCCTGCACTGCCGCCTATGCCCGTGCAGGCGCCGGCATCTCCCCCGTTGATGGTCCAGCCGCCGACACCGCCGCCGATGATGATACAGATACCTGCGCTGGGACCGATAAGCGTGCAGCCTCCTTGTCCTCCACCTATGACCGTGCAGCCACCGCCGCCTGCGCCTATTACGATTCAGCCGCCGGCGTTGCCACCTGTGTGTGTTCAGCCGCCGTCACCGCCACCCTTGACTGTTCAGCCGCCCCCACCGGCTCCATTCTGTATCCAGCCTCCTCCATCAGGACCAATTTGCGTGCAGCCTCCACCGCCGGCCCCTATTTGCTGCGGTCCAGCTCCAGCTCCGGATTGTCCGTGTGGCTACGGACCGCCTATGGCTGCTCCAATTTACTTGTGAAACAACAAATAATCATTAATTTTTGTTATGTGTGTAATAGTTATGTAGTGATTATTTAAATTATGTGATGCGAAATTTAAAATAAAATTATATCCTTTTAAGTTGGTTTTTAATTTGACACTATTGAAATAATTCGAGATTCAGGAATTTGAGACAAAAACAATACTTTGTTAATCGTGTACTAGCATTTAACCGTGCACACGTTAGTTTTGACAATTGACAGGTGAACAAGATCAATCAGTTAGATAAAACATTACCTATTAGTATTTACATTATGAACAACCTCGCTACTGCTCAGAACAAGACAGGTTTCAATGATAGGACTCCACTTCTAACTATAGATACCTAGACCTCAGAATAGGTACCTATTATGACTTTCATGAGGACTATTTATGAAAAACGTGCACAAAATCAATCAGTTAGATAAAACATTAACTATTATTAGTATTTACATTATGAACAACCTCGCTACTGCTCAGAACAAGACAGGTTTCAATGATAGGACTCCACTTCTAACTATAGATACCTAGACTTCAGAATAGGTACCTATTATGACTTTCATGAGGACTATTTATGAAAAACGTGCACAAAATCAATCAGTTAGATAAAACATTAACTATTATTAGTATTTACATTATGAACAACCTCGCTACTGCTCAGAACAAGACAGGTTTCAATGATAGGACTCCACTTCTAACTATAGATACCTAGACTTCAGAATAGGTACCTATTATGACTTTCATGAGGACTATTTATGAAAACGTGCACAAAATCAATCAGATAAAACATTAACTATTAGTATTTACATTATAAACAACCTCGTTACTGCTCAGAACAAGACAGGTTTCAATGATAGGACTCCACCTTTATGTCTGAGACTTCAAAATAGCTATGACTTTCATGAGGGCTATAATACGTATTTAATCTTGTCATAGCTTTTTGATTATTCTCGATATTTCACTGCATTCAAATACAGCATGTAACCATGTTGAATGTTTTGTCCACCAGGATGGCGGGGTCGGGGGGCCTCGCGGAGTGGTCGGAGGGCGCGTCGGTGTGGTTCCAGCCGGCGGGGGCCTCCGCGCCGCTGCCCGGCTCGCTGGTGGAGGTACACCGCGCCGCCAGGGTGCTGCTCGTCAGCGCCGTAGTCAATGGACAGGTGGGTCACATTACGTTATGATAAGAAAATAGGTTTTTGTAATAATTGGACTGTTTTACAAAAAACTTAAACCGACTTCAAAGTACACTAAGAAGTAATCAAATCCTGATCTGATGACAATGGGACCAAACGGGAAGTGTACCCTTTCAAATAAAAAAAGAATTTTCCAAATCGGTTAATAAATAAATGACGGAGTTATGAGGTAACAAACATTAAAAAAATACAGTCGAATTGAGAACCTCCTCCTTTTTTTGAAGTCGGTTAAAAAAAACAATTTTAATAAAAGCTTTTTTTGGTGACTGTACGTGCATTGTCATCCAATACTATCCAACTAATCAAATAACAAGTCGACTACTGGAAGTGGGTGAAATTCGACTTGCAAGATTTGACCCGAACATACTTACCTATGTATGATAATAAAAAGCTTGTAATAAGTGTACTTCCAAGAGAAGTGAAGAGATTTTCGAATCGCAAAGTGTGAGAGGCTAGGGCAACCGCTTAGTATCAGGCGGGCCGTATGCTTGTTTGCTACCTTGGTATAAAAACGACTAGTAATAGTAAATACATATTAGTTATGTATACTCAAAGCATATTAGACATTAATGAAGCTAAGGTTTACCTACTAAGAGTAGTACTTTAAACCTGCTTACCAAAAAGTTGTGTTTACTTACAAGCAAGATATTTATTTTTAATATTGTATCACATCCATAGTCAGGTTTCGAACGATAATAGCCTGGAGCTTGTCCAAATATGGCGGCATGTTCTACAATTTACAACTATTTTTCACGTCAAATATTTCTAGTGATAAGATCGATCGATTCGATGTTTTTTATTAGGAACGAACAAAAAGTGTGTAACTACATTAATTTTTTTTCATACTTGTTTTAATTGTATCATATTTGCATAGTATTCAGATAATGATCGATTGAACGAGAAAATATGACCTCAATTAATAAATACCTACTTTTAGTGCTAATACTACAATGTACAGATAAATCGGCAATACCGGTTTTATTGCCCAATGATGACCAGCCATTAATTGATTGAAATGCTCTTCAGAAATGAGGCAGGGTAATTGTTCCGTATAATTTTCCGGATATCCAGTTGTAAGGTCAGGGTCGAACTAGGCATAAATAGTTGTCCGTATGCCTCTACCAAATCGATCCTAAGGTCCGCCCATATTTATCCGGATATATCCGGCTTTTTGATCATATCCGGAAATTTCAGGATTTGTTTGACAGACTTTTCTGGCGTTTTTTTGTCATCATAAAAACTTTTTGAACATTCGTCAAAGTATTATGACAAGTGGTTTGGGTGCACGGTAGTGTCACGCCAAGTTGATCGCTTAGTACTACTGTACTAAATGCTCTTCTAATATTATGTTATTTAGTACTCTAAATAACATAATTTTAGAAGAGCATTTAAATACAAATACTTAGTTTAGTATAATGTCAGGTAGCTCCCATAGTTAGATAATAATGTTATAATATGATGAAATGCAAAGAAGCCATCGACATAACATATAATCATTATGGAATCCGCTCATTGCATCACAATTCGATGATAAGTTGCTATTAAAGCACTATAGAGTGCATTATCGCGTACGTGCAGCTATTTTAATGAAGAAAGACATGAGCACGTATAGCGTGTATAGATATTGCAGTAAGATTTAATTAATATACTACACCTCGTGATTCTTGCGACTTTGAATGCATTTTTTTATTCGATTCCTGCACGTAGGAAAAAATACGTATCATAGTTTTTTATCTTTATTTATGTTGAGGTTTTTTGAATATGACATGCGTCCGTATCGTTTCAAGATTACATTCATAAAATACACAAAAAAATATAAAGATATTTTATAAAAGGTTGGTACACTATAATTGTTGTAAGTAAAGACTTTTTAAAATATTGCCCTCTTTTAGCACTACCGCAGTCGGGTAAAATTTCATAACTTTTGTGTTTGAATGTCCTTTAGAGCATTTGTTTCTTGCGGACCGAATCTTCCCATTCAAATTAAGACATATCAACATTTAAGGCTTTTCGGTACGCGGACCGAACAAAGAGTGAACCAAAAGTATAAAGACCCCCTTTTTTGAATAAATAAAACATAATACACAAATAAATAAATAAAAACATGATATAAAGGTTAAAAATATTTGCTATCATTACAAGATGACATTAATTCTAACACATACGGATAAATCGGTGCAAGTATTTAGAATGTTGAATTGAAAAACGGACAATCATAACATTGAAATCCGAAACACTGTTTTCTTAGATAGACACGCAAAAACCTGTTTCTTTTTTACTTACCTACCACGTAGTTAAAAATACACACACGGAACGAGACTGTAAAGTAAACTTTATAATTTTAATAAAGATGCAATCAAGAGTCAAGCTATGCCAGAAGATTAATCCCGAGACCGATCAAATGATTACATAGTACATTGCAACAGCATGATTAGCTCAAAGGTCAAGGTGAGGTGACCTCCGCAGCTTCGTGCCGTTATTCATTTTATTTTCTTGCTTTTAACTTGTTTAATACCTGACTTTAATATAAAATAATATCTTTGATATAGAGAATAATTCGACGAGGTTGAGCTATTATGCGACCTCTAATATTATTGATAAAAAAATCTCTGAATTTGATGGTAAGTATATTTTTTAAAGTTAGAATTTCCTTTTGGCTTCATATTCACTCCTAAGACGAACGTTACACGATTGGTCAGATAATGCCTGTTCACTGGTAGCCTTGAAGGTGACCAAATTATAGGTGTTAGGAAACGCCGATGCCGGAAGTGTATTCCACTCCTCCTTTGCTGTTCGCATGATATATGAAGAAGACGTTGTGTCCGAAAAGATTGTTGAAAATTCTTAGTTAAACTAGGAGTTAAACATGTAAACACTCGTAAAGCCAAACGCAAATCGATAAAGATTAAAATACCTACCTTAACTAAAAGGCTATTTGCGAAGTAAACACATCACAAAGGCAAGGCAGCTAAAGGAAATAATGATAAAACAGCGATTGTAGAAAAGGTATTCGGCCGGCTGATCGCAAGGCCGCCCATGGAATGTCGATAGAGAGTTGAAGTTGACTCAACGCTGCTATACTATTAATTTATGCTTGCCTGGTACTTGGATCTGAGTTTTCGATATATTTTTTTTTTTTTATGAGCATATCCACCATTTACCTGCACGAGACGAAATTTTATGTGTTTAAAATATGGTTATTCACTGTAAATAAACGTTAAGTCATCCATTTTAGTATGTGCTTAGTTTTATATGTGCATAGCAATAGTATTTTGCACCTTTTCCGTCGCGAACAAAAACATCGTGACATTCTTAAAATAAATGAAAAGGAGTAGGTCCTTTTCATTTATAGAGCTGTCAGTGTATAACTAGAAGATAATGATATTAGTAATTAATAAAAACTATTAAATCCTACATTGTTAATGTCCACTAGACCTCATCGATAATTAGATACGGTTCATTTTCCAATAGAAGATAATTGGAAACTTCCCGGACTGAAGCAACCGCAGGAATCTACTCAAAATTATTGAGTAATTGCTAGTGTAGCCAATCTAGCCTTTGATTGAGATGTAAGGTTTGGAAAAGGAAATCATAGTTAAAGAGAAACTTTGGAATTTTGTAGAGTGTGTCGAAACAGAAGCTATAATAATGATTTACCTTTTACAAAATGTTTACAGAGACCCAGTTAAACATACGTGTGACGATTCTAGTGACAATAATTTTACTGGGCCACGATAAGCCTTTGTAACAGTAAAACCTGTTCACGAGATGGATAGTTAAAAAACACAGAAAAAACTTACAATGCCGTTTGTCTTTGCAGAGTTGATCACTCATTTATTTTTGCTTTGGATCCTGTTGCTTAATTATTTAATAGGTGCCTTTAAGGCACCTATTTAAATTTCTTCAGTCAGTGGAATAACAAGAAATTCGCGTGAATACAATGGACTTAGTATGAAATAATAATTGTGTCGACATTACCGCATAACCCAGCCTTGCTAGTCAAGCCGTTATCCTCAGAGCTCGTTCGCTCCATAACAGTTCTTCGCAACTTATATCAAGACTTAACCTGTGGTATGTGGTACATTCAGTTAGCTGCGGCTTGCGGGCCTATGCACTACGCAATTGCGGCATCAAACGTTTTAGAGCATGTTGTGGTTTTATAAGGTGTACTTAAATCAATTAACCTGTGCGTATCGAATGTGCCATAATCCGAGACTTTACAAATGATTCGTTTACTTTGGAATAACGTGTTTTCTTTGCTACTGATGTACGCAAATATCCTGCTATAGGCCGAATTAGCATCAGCGACGAATTAAAATACCATGAATATTAAACAGTAGATAACAAACTTTGATTTTGTTCAGAGACCAAGAAAGCAATATTAGAAATTGTTGAGCCGATGCGCGTCCGCTTTGCTCCGACACCGCGAAGTTCCCCTGAATCCCTGGAATCTGGTACATCATGCAGCTCCTGTGATACCTTCAGGCCATCATGCAGACTTTGCATCGTAAACAAAAGGCAGATGAACAGGCATAGCGTACAAGAGACTCTGACATCCTCTATAGCAATGCCAAGCTTCCCAAGGTCTTTGAGAGCCAGAATGTCAAATTCAAGCGAAAAGATGAGGAGTCGTCAAGTGATTATTGTGACTCGACTGAAGGATATGTGCTTGGAAGTCCTCGTCAGCAATGTAATAATAATATAATATTTTTGTTTTCGTTTCTTAGTTACAAAATCGTGTAGATTCTTGGTATTAGCAAGTCTTCTCTGTTCTGTAATTTTAAACTTCTGAATCTTACTTCCACCAGTGTTTGAAGGTTGTATCTAGGTCCACCAGTGTTTGAAGGAAATATTCCTTGCATAGGTATCCTACGTGAGTAGGTACTAAAAAAGGATTTTTCGAAATTTGATCCCTAAGGGGATAGGTATATTAGGGGCTCGCGTGCGAAACAGCGAGGAGTAAAGCTAATTGCCAATACAAGAATACACAAACGTAGGTCAGTTAACAGTATCATGGTTAATTATTCGATTCGATCAGCAATACTTACTCAAGTAAGACAACGCGACGCAATATTAAATGCGTTTATGCAAATCGCTAGGATCTCTACCACGACATCAGAATACATCGGTGTAATTAATCATCAACCGGTCCATTACTTTTTATCTACGCAAATAGAAACCGAACGTGCGAAGGAAACGAGCAGTGAATTGGAATTAATTGGAATGATCTTGATAGCGAAACTCTGTAATTGCGGGTCAGGAGAGATGGATGATACAATTGTCTGAAGTCATTAAGTTATGTCACAGTCACGGGTAGATGGTTCGTAAGTTATAATTTTCCATGTGGTTGCAGTTTCGTGCTGTTATTTCGTTATTCCTTTTGGGAAGTAAGTCAGTGGGGAATCTGGCGATTATGTTAAGTAATTATGATGGTTGTGTAAGTGCTTGTCTTGTACAAGTTGCTATGACTGTCTGCTTGTTGCCCCCGATTGTTAGCGATTCAATGAGATGATGATGAATTTATTATTTATAAAACCATGATTTATGGAATTAACATCCTTGATTTGTATTTCATTATTGGAAAGCTTACCTACTGCAGTAAAATGCAGATTATGAAATACTAGTCTCTACTGTCCTCTTGCCACTTGGCTGACAACGGTTGAAAAAGACTTAAAAGATGCTCAATTGAACAATGGCGCAAAACCCTGCTAAATGGAAGAGGATAAGGAATGCCGACCCCAAGTAAATGGGACCAGATCAAAAAGGAAGAAGAAGAAGACTCTAGTGTCCTCTGCGGTTTTACCTGTGGTTCTAATCGCACGTGATGACGAGATAGTTACTGAAATTACCGCGTATAAAATACAAACTATTAAAATTAGTATTGGTATAGATGTATCCGGGAAATATTGGCAGTATACCAATCACCATTGGTCAGATTGACTTTACTTTAGCATCGATTCACCTGACTCAAATAACACACCCTGCCTCTATCAGCCTCCACACTATACCTTCCTTCTTGAATTTTCAGCCTCAAACCTTCGCCCTCCAAATGGGCAACGGTGAAGATGAAGGTGACCCTGTGTGGCCCCGTGAGGAACTCGGCCCAACAGGGGTGGACGACATGACCCGCCTCCATGACCTGCACGAGGCAGCCCTGCTGTGGAACCTGAAGCTCAGATACGAGCAAGGACTGATTTACACATATGCGGGATCCATACTGGTGGCTGTCAACCCTTACAGGCCAGTCGATGCGCTGTATGGACTGCAGACTGCAAGGAGGTTAGATATTTTTTATTTAAAAAAAACGTACTTGCTGTTGTACCTGTGATCCAGCAACTATAGGAACCCTGTAAGCTTTGAGCTTTCTAATAAGCAAATCATGTTAAAAAAAAATGTGTCGGTCCAGAGAATTCTCTAAAAATATGAACTTAATGGTGTGTGTGTGCCTTAATATTTTACAACTTGGCGTATGCACTACTATGCGCTCAGGTTTATCAAAACTAGTTATGTCCATGTAAACATAAAAAAAAGGATATGAGTTTTAATATTTTTATGCTCGTATTCTTCGCTACATCTACATGTCACGTTCTATTTTTGGATATCAACCAATTATCAACCAATGTTTTCTTAAAAAAAAACGTAAATTTTACATACGGAATTGTTTCGTTACTTTATGGAGAGACACTTATACCCACTTATATCGTTATTGCAGGTACCACGCAGCTGAAGCGCTAGGCGACCTCCCACCACATTTGTTTGCCATAGCGGCCGCTGCGCGCTCGTCCCTTCCTCAGCCTCAGGCCATACTCATCTCCGGCGAGTCAGGGGCAGGAAAGACTGAATCCACCAAGCTAGCCGTGCAGTTCCTCGCCGCCGTCGCCCCCGCCCCGCCCGGCCGCGCCCCCGTCTCCGAACAGATCCTCGAAGCCGCCCCGCTGCTCGAAGCGTTCGGAAACGCGAGAACACCAAAAAATCACAACTCTAGTCGTTTCGGAAAACTCTTAGAACTATACTTCAAAGATGGCGCTTTAGCAGGAGCAAGGGTAGCTCATTATTTGCTCGAGAAATCGAGAATAGTCACACAGTCGCCTGGCGAGAGAAATTATCACGTATTTTATGAATTACTGGCCGGCTTGGATGAGGAGCAGCGGCGGTCGCGAGGTCTCTTATCACCGGAGCACTACTTTTACTTAAATCAAGGTGGCGACTCTGGTGGCGCGGGGGCTGGCGCCGATTGGTCCGCTCTATGCGGGGCGATGCAGGTCCTCGGAATAGGAGACTCCGAGAGAGAAGATATAATAAGAGTATTAGCTGCTGTTCTCCACTTAGGGAACGTTTACTTTCATAGAAGACAGTTGCGTCATGGGCAGGAAGGCGTGCAGTTGGGTGGAGGCGCCGAAGTGCGTTGGGCTGCACATTTGTTAAAGGTTCCCGCAGAAGCATTAGCGAGAGCTTTGACAACCAGAGTGACGGCAGCGAGGGCCGAACGTATGAGATCCCCATTGCCTATCGACCAGGCTTTAGACGCACGAGATGCCTTCGCTAAAGCACTATACTCTTCACTATTCAACTGGCTAGTACTCCGCATAAACTCGATAGTCCACCGCGCCGGTCTACACGACGCTCACAGAATCTCTCTCCTGGACATCTTCGGGTTCGAAGACTTGGAAGAGAATTCCTTTGAGCAGTTATGCATTAATTATGCAAACGAAACGCTGCAGCACTATTTCAATAAACATATATTTAAACTGGAGCAGCAAGAATATCAGAAGGAACGATTGGAGTGGTCTAATCTTACGTGGAATGATAATTCACCCGGTAAGCATAGTTTTGTACCTTCTGTATATGTGACAGGCTTTAGAACAACTTGTTAGTCGAAAATACACCACAAGTCAAGAGCAAATTGTTTCGACCAGATTTCACGTTATTTTTATCCCCAACTTTAAATTGTGAATGCCATTGAAAAATAAACTGTAGCATATTTCAATTTTGTCTTTCCAGTGATACAGCTGTTGAGTAAGAAGCCAGTAGGTATCCTGCACTTACTGGATGACGAGAGCAACTTCCCGCGCGCGTCTGACGCCTCCTTCCTAGAGAAGTGCCATTACAACCACGCTCTGAATGAGCTATACTCGAGACCAAGGCTAGGAGCTAATGAGTTTGGGGTGAGTTATCATTTACTTGACATATGTTAAATTATACATTGATTTGCTATAAAGATTATTATCAACACAGCAGTTAAATGTCATCTAACGAGATATTACTCGTATTCTCACAGTTATACAATTTTATTTGAAAAAAGTTGTTTTTTTTTTAAGTTTGAATAATTTCTCTTTGCATATATTATATATAATTAACAAATTATTTCTGTATAGTTTTGAGCCCATGTGCCAAGCTTGCTTAGTTAACTACAAGAAACCTAAATTTTTTTAAGAATTGGTTTATGCTACTTTTTAGGGTTCCGTACCTCAAAAGGTAATAAAAGGAACCCTTATAAGATCACTCTCTTGTCCGTCTATCTGTCTGTCCGTGTGTCACCACCGTACCGGGTTTTACAGGAATGGGTGGACCTAGCAAGTTGAAATGTATACTAGATACTGAGGTCTATAGTCCCTATTAGGTGTATACAAAACAAGGTCCTGAGTCAACGCGATAAAAAGATATGGGCAAATTTAGATTTTCGCGAAAACTTGTAAGTACCAAAATTTACCCTATTTTTTTATATATTTCGGAATGTTCCCTTTACTTGTGCTGTAAGACCTTGCTGTTAACCGAAATTGACAATTCTAGGTCAACCGGAAGTACCCTACAGGTTTTGGGTCGAAAACCTATATGGTAGTTCCCGTTGACTAGAATCACGGAATTTGGCAAAAAGCAAGGTCTTACAGCACAAATAAGGAAAAATTACGAAAAATAAAAGAAGTTGAAAATTAAGGTAAATTTTGGTACTTTTAAATTGTACGCCTACTATTCATTTCACAGTCAATTTGAATAAGGTTGCTTTATTATTATTATTGTACGGAACCCTCCGTGTGACATTACTAAATATAATACACTGAATCAATTTTTGAATTATCTAAATACTTAATTTTACATTCCAGATAAAACACTACGCAGGTCAAGTATGGTACAACGTAGAAGGGTTCCTCGACAAGAATAGGGATGCCCTCCGCGCGGACGTGTTAGAGCTACTCTGCAGTAGTGAGGTGCCGCTCGTGGCCGAGATGTCGACACACCTGCGCGCGCAGCACGACAACAACAAAACATTGCCGAGAGGCGCTAACGGAAGATTTGTTACTATGAAGCCGAGGACACCTACCGTAGCTGCTAGGTAAGCTTTTTCATTCTAGGGCAATTTTAAAAAGAAATACGTTAATCCAGAGGGTTACGAACTTGTTTGATTAATACAAATATATTTTCTTTATCATAGCAAAAAATTAACCCCTATGGGAAGACTCCCTCGGATTCCGCTCCACGGAAAACACTTCCATTGGATGCCTACATTCATAGAAATAGGATATTAATAGAGCGACTGTACTCGTTTTTATCGATAACAAAATGACAAGGAATTCATATCGATATTCTTTCACAGACAACCTGAATTCCTTCATTCTTTGACAGTAAATCACTAGTGTAGTATACTTATCTATAAATGCATCTATAAGCAAAGTGCTCACGCTTCGCACAAGGTATTGTTGTACGCTATCACTCTATTAATATTATTACTCTAAGTTTACATCATTGGGATACGAATCCACCTGAATGATGTGATGATTACCGTCGTATAGTCGTCAATACGACAATAAATGATACCACGTTAAGTACCCATAAATACAAACAACTTTTACTTATGGGACCAACATCGAAATCGCAAAAAAAAGCTAAAATGTATAAAATAGCTGCTTTTTTGTGATTTATAAGTTGGTTCCATGGTAATAATTGTTCGTATTTATGAGTAATTTACGTGGTTTAACTCCCAAAATTATTATTAATAGGGAACCTATATTCAATAAGTTCTTTGTTAAAACTTTAATTTTTTATACAAGCTTTTTTTAACCGACTTCAAGAAAAGGAGGAGGTTCTCAATTCGGATGTTTATATATATATTTCTTTTTTATGTATGTTCGGGCATAACTCCGTCATATATAGACGGATTTGCAAACTTTTTTGTTCGAAAGGGGTATATTCCGAAATGGTCCCATATAAATTTCATATAGATCTGATGATGAGTTTCAGAGATAGACAACGAAACTCTTAAAAAAATTACAGCAAATTAGCCGCGATTGTCGCTATCGCATAAATATGCATTGTTTACGCAATCACACAACAAAACATGAGGCCTGTACGCTCGAAAACGTTACGCAAATGTATTCGGTATATCTGTTCTTTTTGTTCCGTGCAGTATATAATGAAACTAAAAATTCAAAAATAAATTAACTTTTTAACAAAAAAATGAACCGCCTTCAAAGTACACTAAAAAGTATAAAATAACTCTTATCTGACACTGTTTTGAAGTCAGCGAAATATTTTCTATAGAACACGTCATGCGATTTCGCTCACTTCAAAACAGTGTCAGATAAGAGTTATTTTATACTTTTTAGTGTACTTTGAAGGCGGTTTATTTTTTTGTTAAAAAGTTAATTTATTGAGTGACTGTACGTTTTGTTGACTGTACTTGCATTGTCATCCAATAAACTAATGTATACCAAATATCAAGTCAATCCGACCACTGAAAGTGGGTGAAATTCGACCTGCAAGTTTCCACCCTGACAAACATACATACATACATTGCAAGTTAAATAAAAGCTTGTGAAAACTGTCATTTGTCAATTAGTCTGTCCCTCATTTTATAAACCACTTTTTTTAACGTTCCCCATATGTTATGTCCAGGTTCTCAGACAGCCTCCACCAGCTGCTGGAGTCGATGTCGCGGTGCAACCCGTGGTTCGTCCGCTGCATCAAGCCCAACACCGACAAGTCCGCGATGAAGTTCGACATGCCCTGCGTACTGGCGCAGCTGCGATACACCGGCATGCTCGACACTATCAAGATTAGACAGACCGGATACCCCATTAGGATACCCTTCCAGAACTTCATTGAGAGATATAGGTGAGATATTATACAGTATGGTCATTTTAGACGGGTCAGTAAGAGCGTAAGCGTGAAGCGCTCGTAGTGTAGCATGATTAGCCGTTCTTAATCGATCGGCAAAGTTATGCTACGCCTGTCGTGGTCGGTACATGGATGGGTGACCGCCTAGTGGTATTTCAAATCGAGCGTTTCCGTGCTTTGGAAGGCACGTAAAGCCCCCGGTTATCACTTAATTGTGATAGTCGTTAAGCTACTTGGATGCCTCCTAGGTTCCAACAGTAGGTTGACCACTAGCCTACCTTCACCGATCCGCAGTGGGCACGCGTGGTGGAGTATTGCCCATTCCCTTTCACCTTCATTTGTGAAAGGAGGCCTGTGCTCAGCAGTGGGACATTATAGGCTGATGATGATGATGATGATGAGTAAGAGCGTAAAGGTAAAGTACCCTTGAAGCCACGGGAATATGGTCCTAAGTGACCCTTAAGGATTTTCCAAATTAGGGACACGCGAGGGAATCGCGGAGTGGAAAACAAGACAAGACAAGTGAGCCAGTACTGTTCCAATAAAACCAAATGCACAATCCTTTTTTGTATCCTCAGATCGTGAGCGACAATAAACTAACAATTATGAACACCGACAATCCAACATAAACTATAACGTCCATAGATTAACCGTCTACCTGTTACTTATCTATAGTTCTCTTAATTTTTGAGTTATTGCAATCGGCATTTATAGATGTTGAAATAAATGTACCGTCGCCGAGAAAACGGCGATTTTTGTAATCGATCCTGTCTTCGACAAGGATCAAAAGGTTCTACAGAGCCAAGTGAGTTAACGGTACTAGAATGTCTCAAATCAAAAAAAAACTTTTCCCATCTTCATTTTGGATTTATGCAATACTAACTGTCCCCCGCGGTTTAACCCGCGTTCCTGGGATAAAAAGTAGCCTATTTCCTTCTCCGTACCATAGGCTATCTGCATGCCAAATTTCATGATGATCCGTTGAGCAGTTGAGGCGTGAAGGCTTAACAAACAAACTCACTTTCGCATTTATAATATTAGTATTAGTTAGGATTATGATGCTTTGACGCAATACTGTATACATGCAATATAGCATCAAACAATTTAACGTATTTTTAAATTCACAGATATCTTCTTAAATCGACGCCGTCACGTTCTACGCCGTACCGAGAGATCTGCAACTCCATATTAGCTGAGATGCCGCCCACTGGCGCTGGTATGTACTTTTAGAATGAATACCTAAATGGAAAAAAACTTGTAACGAGCGTGGCGATGCAACGCATCTCATTGACTAGCAAAGTCATGGTGCGTTGGAACCCCGCTTGATTTGCTACCTGTTAAGTAAGCCATACACGCTACGGTCTACCGGAGAGGTTACCTATGCAGGTTTGCCTGCGTAGGTCGATAGCGTGTATGGGGACGGTCCGGTATACCGGAGCGGTCTTCAGTTCGTTTTGCTATGGGATCGATTGAAGACGACGACGACGCACTGGCACTGATAGGTCTTGCGTTAATATATATACAAAAACAGAGAAAATTAAGCACACAAAGTACGTAGTAAACATTGGTTATTGAAAAATAAAACTTAACTATTTGAATTTGACGATTTAAAATACTATTTCTGAATTTATGAACGAGACAACATAGGTACCTAAAATTACTTGCAAATCTTGCAATGGTTACTCCTATGACACTAAAAAAATATACAGTTATGAGTATACCTAGTAACTAAAGAACTAACGCGACCTGCGCAGGCGAACTGAGTACACGCACACACGCACAGGTACACCGTACGGTGTCAATCGAAAGAATTGATTTTCGATACTGAGCCGGTTACCTGCGCAAGTTAAAAAAACTGCACAGTTCTATCGCCACACACGCTCCGGCCTAGGTAGGTAGACCTGTCAGGTACACCGGAGCGTCTGTGGCCGCCATTAGTGAAGATATGGCCAATGATGGTAAGCAAACAAACCCTTGAAGGCCTTGAAACTGGCTCTCAAGTCAACAGCAAGAACAATAGTATGTAGCGAACCACTACATAACGAAGTTCACACGCCGATAGATAGATGGCGTGCCGCCACATTATCCTGCATCATGCATACATCGCGCATACATGCCCACTACATCCTGCATCGCGCTTGCAAAGATTTCTCGGCGATCTGCATATATACAACTGTCCGACAAGTACAGTTGGACCGCGGTCCCCAGGCACGATGTCCCAGCCTGGCGGAAGATCTTCCCTTTTCAATGGAGGTGTCATCCACCTTGCACCTCCATAAGTATATGGGTACAGATTTTCATCTCGAGGGTGGCGACTGGCCAGGCAGTGTAGTACTTCGAAGCACCCTACCACCGTGCTGAGATATCTCTTAGTGAAAGTTGTAGCTCGTTTGATTCGAACTCAAGAACGTCGCCACAACCACTGAGCTATCGCTTTATACCATCAGTGCGTCATTTTAATTGATGCAGCAATTAGTTAAGCAATTCTTTCGCTATTTCCTTTGATAATAAATAAACAGTTATCTCTTTAATTAATATACTATCTAAGATTGTTTTAACTGGTTCTCGATAGTAAGGTCAATATTCGGTCATTTGGTTCAGTGATGTTGACTCTAGTGTGATTGTGCGTGACAAAATGGGTAAAATGTGGAAGAGGGCGAAGAAACGAGGGTATACGATAAAAGCAATGGTTTTGTGTAAGTAGTTTTTGTGTGGTGTCTACTTTTTATAATAGGTTGTGTAGTTAAGTCTCAACCAGCGGTGCCCTGCCGGCAACAACTCCTCTCAATGACTTACCTTAACTTAGTTAAAAAGAAAGATTTATTTGATTAGGCGACAAGGAAATTATGTACAGTAGTACCCAACTTATATGGCTTACCGATGTCCCTGCGCAGAAGATACTTTTTGTCCATTTTCAAAGCGCGGGAAATGCTATTGGTCGGTAGCTGCCGCCATGTTAGCGCGCGCCGTGCGGAGGGGCGTGACTTGCGAGTGAGACGGAACTAACAGCTGCAGTATATTATGAACCTTATAGTATTGATCTAAGGTTGATTGTATGTTTTAAGCATTCCTTCGTTAATCTTCGGGGCCATACTGTCTTTTCTGTGCGGACGAAGATTCACGACGCGCCATATAAGTTGGGTAATACTGTACTAACGTATCTAGAATGCATTCTTGGTATTGTACTTTATGCAAAACTAAACTTAAAGTTGAGACTTATAAAGTCGATATTCGACCATGTCTTGTCTGGAAAGAAACGCGGTCCGAGGGGGAGCACTTTATCCCTTTCACACTTTCACATCTAATGTCAACTTTGGAGGCAGGTCCAACGTCCAACCATTGACTTATATATTACTAAGGACCGAGAAAGACAGACTTCACCCGCGTCGCAAGCTCCTTGAACCGAGTTTTGATCGGAAGTGCGCATTCCAGTTACGTTGGTATATAATTTCCTTGTTAGGCGATGATAGCTCAGTA
The DNA here is from genome assembly GCA_951394255.1 of Polyploca ridens. Classification (NCBI taxonomy): domain Eukaryota; kingdom Metazoa; phylum Arthropoda; class Insecta; order Lepidoptera; family Drepanidae; genus Polyploca; species Polyploca ridens. Next base: position 14,245,326 of record OX596252.1, read on the forward strand.
ACGTGACGTGACGTGAAATGACGTTAACAGCATATTTTTCCTACATTTTATTTAAATCCAGTTTTTTTTTTGTATTTTAAGGACATGTTAATTGATTATGCCAAACTACCTCTCAGCCTCAAAAGTCAGGTTGGGAGAAATTACCTTGAAGATATGTACATTTTCAGTCGGTGCAGACTACCAACTAGGCGCGGCGAGAGTTTTTCTAAGGGAGGCTCTACACCGAGCGCTGGAGCGCGCACGAGCTGATAAACTGCGAGCCGCTGCCACTGTGCTCCAGGCACATATGAGGGGTTACCTTGCAAGGTATGTTATAGGTTGATGCTTTGGTTATTGCTATCTCTTTCTTATTGAATATTCCGCTTTAGGATGTATAATCTGAGGTGTAAAAAGTTGTAGTATAATAATAATAATATTAATATATTCCTATACATTCGATAGTCAACTAGTATTTTTATTTCCTCAAAATAATATCAATATATAAGCAAAGAAAAAAATCCGTGTGCTGCCATCACTCACGAGTAAAAATGCCGGTCGGCGTTTTCGGTCACGTGACATACAGATAATAAAACTACGATATAAATTATCAAATTAAAAATAAATCTTATGTTTTTATGACAAAATAGTGTTATATTCGTATTTCTTATGGTGAAATCTATACAAAAAAAAATACTTAGAAAATTTGATTTTGATAGATGAAAATCCCCTATTGTACAGGAAGCGCTACGACCAACTGCGGTACTCGACAATAAAGCTGCAGTCATGGTGGCGCGGCGCGGTGGCTCGGCGTCGGTTTGTGGTGGCTCGGCGAGGAGTGGTGCGCGCGCAGGCGCTGGTGCGAGCTCGCCGCGCCAGGAGGCAGGTGGCCGCGCTCCGGGAACATGCCAGGAGGAGGGCTGACCAGCTACACGCCGCTGCCAAGTGAGTATACATACCACTACACTACAGCTGCAGTCATGGCGAGGAGTGGTGCGCGCGCAGGCGCTGGTGCGAGCTCGCCGCGCCAGGAGGCAGGTGGCCGCGCTCCGGGAACATGCCAGGAGGAGGGCTGACCAGCTACACGCCGCTGCCAAGTGAGTATACATACCACTACACTACAGCTGCAGTCATGGCGAGGAGTGGTGCGCGCGCAGGCGCTGGTGCGAGCTCGCCGCGCCAGGAGGCAGGTGGCCGCGCTCCGGGAACATGCCAGGAGGAGGGCTGACCAGCTACACGCCGCTGCCAAGTGAGTATACATACCACTACACTACAGCTGCAGTCATGGCGAGGAGTGGTGCGCGCGCAGGCGCTGGTGCGAGCTCGCCGCGCCAGGAGGCAGGTGGCCGCGCTCCGGGAACATGCCAGGAGGAGGGCTGACCAGCTACACGCCGCTGCCAAGTGAGTATACATACCACTACACTACAGCTGCAGTCATGGCGAGGAGTGGTGCGCGCGCAGGCGCTGGTGCGAGCTCGCCGCGCCAGGAGGCAGGTGGCCGCGCTCCGGGAACATGCCAGGAGGAGGGCTGACCAGCTACACGCCGCTGCCAAGTGAGTATACATACCACTACACTACAGCTGCAGTCATGGCGAGGAGTGGTGCGCGCGCAGGCGCTGGTGCGAGCTCGCCGCGCCAGGAGGCAGGTGGCCGCGCTCCGGGAACATGCCAGGAGGAGGGCTGACCAGCTACACGCCGCTGCCAAGTGAGTATACATACCACTACACTACAGCTGCAGTCATGGCGAGGAGTGGTGCGCGCGCAGGCGCTGGTGCGAGCTCGCCGCGCCAGGAGGCAGGTGGCCGCGCTCCGGGAACATGCCAGGAGGAGGGCTGACCAGCTACACGCCGCTGCCAAGTGAGTATACATACCACTACACTACAGCTGCAGTCATGGTGGCGCGGCGCGGTGGTGAGGCGTCGGTTTGTGGTGGCTCGGCGAGGAGTGGTGCGACGTCTCTACCACTGAGTTATCATCGCCTTATGACATTCAAAATAAAAGTACTGCTTTATGAGAAGGTTCATGTGATTGTTTGATGATGAATCTTTTTGAAAAGTAGTAATGCTACTTTATGGCATTCGTAAGCGTTATAAAAGACATAATGTCCAGACCTTAGAATACTATCTAGGCAAAGTAGTATCCCAATTCTTCAATCCCTGGTTTGATTCCTTATTAGGGTTCTTAAATGGCCCTGCAAGCTCCAAGTGAATATCTGTTTAAATCCAGAAATAGTCACAAATTTATTGGAACTTGCGACTATTTCTGACTTAAGTCATGGATATCCAGTTCCTTTTTTTCCATAGGTAAAATATCATGACCACTTTTTAATACTACTATAAGGCAGCTTATAAGCATACGGCTGGTCTGATGGTAAGCGGTTACCGTGGCCTATAGTTTCTAAGTTACTCAAAGGAAAAATCTTGCACAATTATTCTCATTAATGTACTGTTGTTAATGTTACAGACGGCGAGCAGCAGAACAAAAAGAAAAGGAGAAAGAGAAGGCGCAGAAAGCGAAGGCAGAGAGCCTGCAAGTGCTGGAAGTGCCAGCGGAACTAGCGTTCATACTGTCCAAGCTTGACGAGTGGCAACCCACACACACCGAGAGAAACCTCGCTAAGGTACGATCATCCAACAATTGAAATCTTCCCACCACCGACAATGCGCTCTGATTGGCCGAGTCAAGAACCCGATGCAGTGATTGGTTCATACTGTGAAAAATTTGAATTAGTTTGTTCGGTATCTACTCTAAAGGGATTTTTCCTCGATGGGTACGATGAACATTTCTGCTTATTACGAACTAAACTAAATTTGTCTCACTTTCTATCTCATTCTAAAAATTATCAAAATAAAATTATACCGGAATTAATTCTGTCAAATTAATCCAATTCTATGTTTTTAACATGAATTTATTCGCCATCAACATTGGTCACAAAAATTTTCTCGTAAATAAAAATAGCATAGGCAAAGACAACATTTAATATTTTCTATCCTTTTTAGGGTTCCGTACCCAAACGGTGTCACTAAGCTTCGGCTGTCCGTCCGTCCGTCCTCCGTCTGTCTGTCAGTGGGCTGTATCTCATGAACCGTAATAGGTAGACAGCTGTGTATTTCTATACATAGTTGTCTACACAGAATGTGTATTTCTATTGCCGCTGTAACAATAAATAATAAAAATTAAAAAAAAAACAAACTAATGGGTCCGCCATATAAGATACGTCTTCACGGAACCCTTCGTGTGCGAGCTCGACTCGCACTTGGCCGACTTTTCCAATAATGTTTTTACCCTGTCTAAATCGATACAAAACTAATATCCTCATTCTTACCTTCCATAGGTGGCAGGCG